>QODF01000228.1:197700-506485 GCA_024372805.1 Oostethus manadensis
CCCCCCCCCCCTCAAAAAAAAAAATATGGTGTGCGTGCTGGCCCCGACAACACCGTCATAATGCCCGTCCCCCCCCTACAGGGCACGCCCCGCAGTTTGAAAACTACTGGACTAGGGAAACAAGAAACCACATGAAAAAAGTATTGATAAGACTTTAAATATATGGAGTGATAACTTCTGGTATGTCTTGGGTTATGTGGTTGCAACAACTTGCATTTTACTTCAAAAAATTATATAAAATATTATAGAACACCTACTTTGCAGGTTCTAGTCTGAATTTCACACTCCCCAAACTTCCTGGGAAGGTCTATTCAGGGGTTCTGACGAGGAGGTTCTACCGGATAGTTAAATCTTGAATTCAGTAGAAGCTGTGGAGTTTTTGTACTGGTCACGGAACTGTGGACCAACTCTCCATCCTCAGCGGGCTCCTTGATGGTACATTTGAGTTTTCCCAACCAGTCAACATGTGTTTTGTGGACTTGGAGAAGGCATTTGACTGTGTTCCTCGAGGAATCCTGTGGGGAGTACTTCTGGAGTATGAGGTACCGCACCGTCTAATTCAGGCGGTTCGTTCTCAGTATGACCAATGTCAGAGTTTGAGCCACATTGCCGGCAATAAGTCAGACTCGTTTGCAGTGAGGGCCGGAGGGTTGGCCGTTTGTCATGGACTCCGTTCATTACTTCGATGGACAGAGTTTCTATGGGCCGCCAAGGCGTTGAATAGATGCAGTTTGGTGGCTGCAAGATTGGGTTTCTGGTCTTGGCAGGTGATGTGGTCCCACTGGCTTCATCAGGCCAGGACCTTCAACTTTCACTGGATTGGTTCTCCACCGAGCGTGAAGCAGCCGGGATGAGAATCAGCACCTCCAAGTCCAAGGTTCTCTGTCAGTCAGTCAGGGATGAGATCCTGTCCCAAGTTGGGAAGTTTAAGTACCTCGGGGTCTTGGTAAACAAATGAGGGAAGGATGGATGTAACTGTAGCCCGTGCTCATCACTTATCTTACTCATCATCATTTGAGTAAAGAAAGAAGGATGCTGGTGCATCTGGAACGGGACACAAAGCTGAAGGGGTATTTGGATAATCAACTGTCCAGTTCTTCTTTCTTGAATTTGTTTTGGGTCTATCCAAAACCATGGAAAGTGCAGAAGGTGTGGATTTTCTTTCCACGTTGGGCCACTGATGGAGATTAGTAGCACATGTGTTACAACAGTATTATGGAGTTCGCCTCTGGTTCTGCTCTTATTCTACTACTTGACTTTAAATTTTACAAGCCTTTTTACCTGCTGGTGTTTTACTCTCTAACCTCCCCCCCAAAAACTGTATAGCAGAAATGACCGTCGCAGTCACCAACACACGGGGGTTGGGCGGTAATGCATATTCTAGTACCGACCCAATACCAAGTCAGTACAGGGTCAGTACTGTCGATGCAGATTGTAACTTTTTCGATAAACAAGAATTGTTATTGACTTTGTAAACAACATATCAATATATAAACATATGGGTTTTTATAGATTTATATAAATTGTCTCAGCAAAAATTAATTGAAGAGATGTCGAAAAGACATCATTAACATACAGCGAGGCAATGTTTAGATTTGGTTGAACAGTAAATTGGGGGGAAAAGCGTCTATTTTTGGGCTACATTTAGACCAAATCAGTGGGATTAAAGTCAGCCCAATTTTTAGGACGACCAGATTTAGCCCAAAAAGCAACAACATCCAAATCACGTCTAGTGTTGTGTGTGGGTTTTCTCTTCTACACCATTATCTCACATCCGTCACGCAGGTTCTAAGGCCATTTTTGCAAACGACGGGACATTGAAATGCAGCAGATGATGCTGTTGTTGCCGGTTTGTAGCTCACAATTAAAATAGAACAATGGTAGCGGTCGTTTTCTCAGTGTCTGTTTGGAGCGCATTACTAACGCTTCATTTGATATTCAAACAATTTAGCGGGAGATTTTACTCACTGGCTTACTCACTGGTCCAAGCCTAGCAACCGGTGGCTGTGCAAACATGCGACGTCAGCCGGAAACAGATTCATTGATCTTTTAGTACTATACGCGTTTTTACAACGCACTGCTGTTTCTATCTTCAGCAGTACGTAGTAGTGTTTGATGCACCGCCATTTTTCTTTTTATTGGCCTCAGCACGCCTGACAACACGAGGCAAGCACGACGACGCTCGTCAAGCCGAGTCCATAAACGTGTTGCGCATGTTTGCAACTGCTGAGTCACGTATGTACACAACCCGTGCATGTGTGACTTTTAGGGCGGAGTGGCTCAATCCGAGTGTTCATGTGTCGTTATCAAGGGCAGTGTCCGCACCGGATTGATATCAGGGCAATGTTTTTTTTGCCGTGTTGTTTCTGGTGTTACATTGTTATATTGTTTATCATCTCAGGGACTAGGTTCTTGGACAAAAGAGGGCATGGTGGCGAAACTTCAAAAGAAAGTAAGGGTCGCTGTAAGGTGTGATAATAGTCTTTTTTGCTTGTGTTTAGTTATTTTGTACTGCTTACAATATTTTGCCAAACAAATAAACAATGTAAGTGAATGGAATTGTATTGTGAGTTTGTGTTGCTTTAGGTTGGCCAATAACATTTTTAATATCACTTTGGTACCAAGAATAACTGTAAATATATATTATTACTTATGTTACTCAGTGTTACTGACTGTCCAAATCTAAGGAAAACAGTTTTAGCACGGGAAAACTTCTTTCCTTACATATTACAAAATTATGTTCAGTAGCGGAACAAATCCGAGCTGGGCCGGGGGCGGGGCAAATGACCGGGCCCTTTAAACCCACAGAATAAAGCTCACTATAAAGTCCAACCTCCCATCCATCAAGGGGGTGTGCCGCCCTGCCAGCCCCCCTTGAAGCACCGCCCCTGGTTATAGTATCTCAAATGCAGGGCCTGTACCGCCAGTAATGATACTGATACCTTTTTACTTGAACGTTTTCAAGGACATTGAATAATTTATCCTGATTATACTCACAGTAAATCCCCTTAAATAAAATAAATACATAAATATATTCAAATATAAACATATCTGCGAACAAATTAACAATATATCAATACAGATATATCAGCCCCCTGTCCATGATGTCGATATTGGAATCGATCCACTCCATCACTCGCAAAGAGAGAAAAAAAGAGGCGGGGTGACCAAAGGGGGGCGTGTCCTCACAAGTCACCGCCCCTTTCTGACATCTCAAATGCGACTTTCACATTTTTCAGCCGACGAGCTACGTGCCTTCTTCTCCGGAAGGGGCGCCTCGTTTCCGGAGGTGCTCGTCGGTCCACAGAACCCTGGCGGCTCTGCTTTCGCCTCTTCGCCTGGCATGTTGACCGTCAACGAGGGCGAAACAAAAAGGTAGAAACCCCCGCAGCCCGCGAACGTTCGCCGGCCAAGGACGGCAGCCGGGTCGCCCAAAGGGAGGGAAAGGCTTCTCCCCGTTCGGGCAGAGATGGAGCGGCTGTGCGGACACAAGCTGCCCTTCTGGGTAAGTTTGCAAGCTTTTCCTTTCTCGTCCGGCAGCCAACGGCGCCAACTAAGTACAACTTACATGAAAACAAACAATACCGGGTTTGGGATGGCTATGTGTTGTTTTACACTCGCCGTGTTGTTCACAACTGCACTTTTGGCAGTAGTACTGTATTATCATTTAATAATGTAGTACTACTTCAATGGACGCCATCAGCAATTGCCAGAATGCCACGTGACGTATGAGGGGACACATCTGTTTCAGGAGCCATCCGTTTTCGATACCGCCTGTCAGCTGGGTCCACGCAGGTGAGCTGGAGCCTACCCCAGCTGGACTGGTCGCCAGTCAGGGCACACAAACAAGCGTTCAATGTAGACGGTGCAGGATCCCTTCCTGAATCGACTCGAGGTTCGCTGGGATAGTTGAAGCCAGAGCACAAGCACCACTTAGTTTTCACTGTCGCTTTCATACGAGCAGATCATTTTACGCAGTCGGGGATTAAATGAAACCGGCACTTATTTTGGAAGTTTGCCCATCATTCACAATCCTTAGGTGAAACCTTACCACACACGTCTTTCCCTTTTCTGGGCGTTCTGAGGAGAGAAAACAAGTTAGGGCGCCAACGATGCACTCATAAAGCCTTCAAAAAAGAAACCTCCACACCTGTGACCGCCTAGGTTCCCAAAGTGGGCTACGTGAATAAAAACGGAAAATAATTCAAGCCACTGTTACGAACACGCTTGAACTCCTCACAGCGCAAGGAGAACAGTGAGGAAGTGTGACAGTACTAATCCCCGCACCGTGCAACGTTGAAAACCTGTGATTGCTCATTATCCCTGGTCGGAGTCTTATGGTTTTTTTAAAATTACTTTGAATACTGATTTATCTTCAATTTGGTATTAAATTAATATGCGGACTTCAACCAGTGATGCACAAATTCAAGCCATTCAAACAGAAGTAGTAGGTTGGTTACTTATTTATCAATATCACTTTTGACCCGGAATTACACTAAAATTAATTAAACAATTAATTCAATTAATTAAGATAAAAATGTGTGCAGGAGTCAAAATCAAATGTCTTTCTTTCCTTTTGGCCCATCCCTTCAGGGGTCGCCACAGCGAATCAATTGCTTCCATCTAACGCTGTCTCCTGCATCCTCTTCTCTACCTTTGTGTCCTCTTTCACTACATCCATAAACCTCCTCTTTGGTCTTCCTCTGGGCCTCCTGCATGGCAGTTCAAAACTCAGCATCCTTCTACCAATATATTCACTATCTCTCCTCCGGACATGTCAAAACCGTCCGAGTCTGGCCTCATTCTCTTTGCCTACTCATTCCTGATCCTGTCCATCCTGGTCACACCCAAAGAGAACCTCACTATCTTCATCTCTGCTACCTCCAGCTCTGCCGACCGTACACGGCTGTTAAAAGTTTTGGGAACCACAGCTGTAAGGTATCCAGCCGTATTTATCCACTGCGCTTGCATAGCAGTAAATCCAGTAATTATGGACTAAAATTAGGCCATTAAGATCTGGGGATGCATACGTACCCACAAAACGGCGAAAGTCAAAAACAGTTGTACTGTGAGATTTGAATACAAAAAGAAAATAGTCTGTTCCAGCGTTAAGATGTTGCCATTTAATGTTTATTAACTGCAGAGGGAATGTTTATATATAATATAAAAATATCAGTGAAACAACAGATCCTTTGGTCATGGTCATGATTTTATTTGTTATGGACATGCTTTTAGAATAAGTTACATTAAAGAACAGGACGTGATCATCACATCATCATGGTCTCCAAAAGGAGTAGGCAGAATCAAAGCTTAATCTGACCCCTTCTCCGTGTCTATTACTGATAATTCACCATGTGTTGAAGATGTTGACACTTTTAGTAATTTGTATGTTTTGCATTTTGTTGTTAAAAATATGTTCACTTCCTGTGTATAGCTGGTGAGAAAGGAATAGAGAACGAGTAGTTATACAACAATGCGCACGGTGGATGAGTGGGTAGCACATTGGCCCTCCAGTCAGGAGGTTCAGGGTTCGAATCTCCGTTGGGCAACTCTGTGTGGAGTTTGCATGTTCTCCCCATGCGTGTGTGGGTTTTCTCCGGGTACTCCGGTTTCCTCCCACATTCCAAAAACATGCATGTTAGCTTAATTGGCAACACTAAATTGTCCATAGGTATGAATGTGAGTGTGAATGGTTGTTTGTCTGTATGTGCCCTGTCTCCCGCCCAAAGCCAGCTGGGATAGGCTCCAGCATACCCGCGACCCTAATGAGAACCAGCGGCATAGAAAATGAATGAATGAATAGTTATGCAACCTATTCAGTGATGAAGGAAAAAGGAAAATAAATTATGTAAATAATGCGTCTTTGATGGCACATAAAGGACCTTTAGCCTCATGCAACTTCATGCTTCTTGCATCTTACTTGTTTGGAACTGTCCAAACCTTTTGATGCTGACTCAGATGAAGTCTTCAGAGGATACTGCAGTATTGCGTCACAACTCACATGGCCCAGACCTCAAAGTTTCCTCAATTTGTTTGCATTTTGTCAGATTCTTCAAATTTGAAATTGTAACAACTTTTGATTTTTTTCCCACCAGACAGTAAATAGTCGATTTGATTCAGGTGACCGTCCTGCTCAGACAGGCTCCAGCCTACCCGTGGCCCTAATGAGGATAAGCGGCATAGAAAATGGTTGGATTTCGGCGACTATGATACTGTGACTGGAGAGTCTGTACTTTCAAGTCAGTGTATGAATAGACTGGAACAAATTGTACATTTCCCCTTCAAGTCGTACATAGAACTGGTGTTTCCGTATGACCAAGCCCCTTTAAATGTTTGTAGCCCCGAGTCAGCTCTTTCTAATGAGAGAAGTGGAAGTGAGCATAGATTTTAACTGATCATTTCTTTTCAACTGCCAGGTAATGGCTTACATATCCAATCTGTTATGGACTAAACATTTAAATGAGATTAGGATCGCACATGGCGTTTCCAGAAGCATCTATCTTTTTGAACACTTGTTACACTGCACAGCCGCTGAAATTCATTTTTCAGTCAAATACAGCAGATAGAAATTTGAAGGGTTTGTTGGCTGCAGCCATCAATTAGGAGCAAACTCAAAAAGGAAAGCCAAGAACAGAGTGGGTGCAGCTTGTAGCTGATGGTCAGAATAATGTGATACTGACAATTGTTTTGCCAATGGTGAAAATAACAATAATGGTGTGACAAAGTCACTTTGGAGAGGGGGGGGGTTTACATTGCACCAACAATATTTGCAGTAGCTAGAGTGGAGTTATGTTTAATAGTCACTGTTCTTGAATGACAAGTTTTTATTATTATACATGCTGTGGCCGTCTAGTAACTGCGTGACTATGATAACACGTAACATTTACAGTGTTTAGCCGTGTGACGGTCATTTTAAGCCCATTTCCCGGGTGCCAACGTTCTCCTTAGGCTGCGAGATCTTCTCAGTGCACCGCAAATCCTTTCAGCGCAACAAAAGGCAACCTGAACTGAAAAAAAACCCCAAAACAAAACAGCTCACCATTTATTTTGTAGCATTTTGCAATGCAACTCCGTGAGTGACAGGCGACAACAAACGGAAACAACACAAAGACGAACACTTTCCAGCCAATGATAGGATCCCGTCAGTACGCGTTTACTTAGGCAACCAACCAATTAAATCACAGCGTATTGATTTCATAGAGCCCATAGCAACAAATGCTAATTCTGTCAACAACAACAGCACCGAGAGAGTGTTTTCTAACCCTAGTCATAGAAGATCTCGCCCTCTCCCCGGAGAATAATGTTGCTGGGTGCTAGACAGACCCAGCTCTAGTGAGATACTAAGCCATTCTTGCAGCATTGGCATACACCACTAGTGCTAAATGTTTCATGGACAAAATAAGAGTCACTTACTATGCCTGCTCCCACTGAAACGCCAACTGATGGACGGCCGTATCTTTCAACACCCATTGAGCTTGCGAATTCAGCACAGTCCTCAGGTTTTAAAAAAAAAAAAAAAGAGCTGAGAACAAATAAGCATCTAGCCGAGTCTTCCTAGCAATGTTGAGAGGAAGTATCCACTGTTTCAGTTTGTCTGTTTAGTTGCTAGCATGTGGAATCTCAAAGCTGACCAGTGTGTTGCCACAAACTTCAAATGTGCGAGGCACACTTCATAAACTCAAAAGCATACAGCGGCAGATCCAGCAGTTACCTCTCAGTAGTGGCCTGAAGCGCTGTGAGTGAGGCGCTGTGTCACTACCCCAGGAAAGTAGTTCTTCTGTGTTAACTTTGCCAATAACAATGAATGCTCATATGTGCATTGTTAGTGGCCTTGTGCTTGCTGTTTTTTTTTTTCTCTTTCCAACAACGCACGGAAAAGGGGAAGATGTGTGTTCAAGGGTTGTGGCTGCTGGGCAAAAATCCAAGAAAAAGTCCAGTTTTCCTTTGAAGTTACACATAACTCACGTAACTGCTGACAGTTTTGACGAAAGCATTCTAAATAGTCTTGGTAGTTTCTAGCATAATCCAGATCATTTTATTGAACAGTAGAGAACGCCTGATATGCCTGCGTTGACAAAGAAAGCATGAATACATTTTTAAAATCAGTATCTCTTCTCATATTGCGTCCTAATTTCCTTTAAATAAAAAATGGCCAAGGTACGAATAATTTTAGTGGTCAGCTACAACACACAGAAAGGTAAGCAGTTGCTTATGCAACGATTGGTTTTAAATCAACTTCCTAACGAATGTAACGCGGTCTTTAGAACCTGATTTATCTCGTATTTGAGATAAATTTGGCCACTACCACCATCCCAGTGTCAACATAGCCCTGTGAAAATGTTTTACAACATGTATAATGCTTTGAATACTTATCACTACGGTGGCGCAGTGTTTTGAATACAATATGTAAATAAGATACAACTTACTGTTTTGTGGAAACTTTGACGTGGTTTCTCCTGTCCCTTCCTGTGTGGCATCCAATCATCCAAAATGCGTTCATACGGTACTTTCAAGCCAAGTGCGTCTTGTAGCGGTCTTCCTTCATAGCAGTCTTCAGTGAAATGGACATCGCAATGATACGACGAGATATGCCTTTGTTTGTCTTTATTAAGTAAGGGGAAATCCCAGGTTTACAGTACAAGAGCACACACGAGCAGAGTATGTGTAAAAACAAAGTAATATTAATTATATGCAGTATATCGTATTTGGTTCATTGTAGTCTTAAACCCTCGTCTTTTGGGGGGGGAAAAACAGCTTACAGTTTCACAGTATCACTGTGAACAGGTAGGTACTATTTTGATTAAAAAATATACTGAATGATGTCGACAAGCTGCCTCTAGAAGCCTTTGTTTACGTAAGTACAGTATATATATGCCTTCGCCAACGTCATTTCCGGAAAGGCCCCTTTTCTGCGCAGGAAATTGTTCTAGGCTCCCGCCATGGACATGAAATATATTTTTCCCGACTTTAACGGCCTGTTTAATAAAACAAAGAACATAGAACAAGCATAGAACATAATTACAAACAATATAGAACAGATTCAAGCAAGTGTTCCCAATGACAGTGAGACACAAACATGAAATGTAGTACGTTTTTTCACCTTCTTTATTCAAATACGGATACTTGAAACTTTCTGTAGCTCCATTTTGGGTTAGAAACACTACCAAATTCATGAAATAAACAGATGGCGCCTGTGATGTGTCACATCAAGAATCTTGTCTGCAATTAAGTAACCCGAAACCCCCTTCATTCATCATGTATGTATTTACTGTGCATGCATTTGGAATTGTTTTCTGCAAGCAAAACTATAATTGTTAAACTATAAAAACATGTTTTTGTAAACATTTTGGGGGTTTTGGAAATGATTCATTGGGTTTACATGATTTTTTTATGGGAAAAACGGATTGAGTTAGTTTCAGGTACGAATTTTAAGTTTATGACGCCAACAAAGTTCACACTGTCTTGATTGCCATCGTTTCAGGAGGCATTGGCCATGTGAGAAGTTAGAAAGCCTGTGACTCACTCTACAAGAGCAAACTTTCCTCTTTCTGTTAAGCGCCGGACTCTACAGCTTTGTTGTTACCAGAAGGTTAAAACGGTGCACTTGATTTTTCTTTGCCTGGGTATTACACGCAGGAATAGCTTGTTTTTGAGGCCATCTGAGCCTACCTAATTTAGTTTCTGCTATTTTCTTCCTGCCGATCCTCCACCACTCAACGTGTACACAATCTGAGCAGGTTTGGTTACAACCACGTCATTGTTTGCCTTCTTTATAAAAGGTGTGGCGCATGGAACATGTCACATCACCGAAAGTCAGTGCGCTGTGAGCCTGTTTGCATTCAAGATATTGCTTGTCTATGCAAATGTTCTTTTTTTTTTGCCTACGGTAGCATATTTGACACATAATTCCAACCGAAAGAGACGAAGCCGGCCTGCTGCAAATGAGGAACTGGGTATTCATGAAAAGGGATGTGTGGTGGGAAATTCTTTCTTGTTGTGTACATTTGTTGTCCTTATCTGTGAGATTGCGCCATGCAGGCATAAACTCCACCGGGCTTTATAGCCTTCCTATTTTGTGAATGAGCAATTTAGCTGTATAATATCGGGGCACATCCCGGCCAGCCCGCCCCGTGTTCACCTGCGGCGCACACTAGGCGTGAGAAACAGGCATTACCGTCACTGTAAGTGTAAACTTGCCAACATGTCCAAATTTATCATACTCAACATGCAATTTGACTCATGAATCTTGTCAGTCACCAGTGAAAACTGAGAGGGGATGTAACGACGTGTGCAGCAATGCCGCCGCTCTGCTTTTCGATCTAGCCTGAGTCTGTGTAGTTGCTAGCAAGAAAAGATCATAGATCTCCTGCACACACACACACACACACACACACACTCCATGCTGTCATAATGTGTAATGTCCAGCAGCAGTTCCTGTCCGCCTGCAGTCTTTACAGGTTTTTGCCTCCCATCGCCAGCACTCACTCATCAACACCCTTTTAGTGTTAAAGGGAACAGATGTGGAGTCTGCTAAAAAGTATGTAGGCGTAGCTACTAAATAGAGTGGGGGGGAAAAAAGCCCTGTCTCATGTCCCCCATTGCTTGTTTACCCGTGATGTATCCATCTCACCGGATATTATTGAACGTCCTGTCAGTTTAAGATCTTTCCTGAAGTATTTGCCTTGATCAACACGATTTACTGTTGTTTGCTTTCATCGTTTACATACAGGTGGGAGTATTTGTGGCTGAACTGTAAAACAGGATATATTGTGGCAGTAATGCTTTTACTGCAATGCTCTTATGGCTAATTCATCATTGAAGGTGTTATCCATGGCTATAAAAACATCCCCTAAGGATGATTAAGAGCACTGCAAAACTCCCACCGTCTGTTTCCATCATGTTAAGTAGACAGACCCCTAGTTACTTTTTCTTTCAGGATTTAGGTGTGTGTCAGGCGATAATATTTTTTGTCAACGTTACAGCACGAAACGAGCAAAAACTATTGCGACTCTGTTTGTCGACCTTAGAAATAATCTCGGTAATAATCGGAATAGCAGTAGTGGGCAGAAAAAACGGAATCTACTATTAAAAGCGGAATCTTGCGGAAAGTTAACATGATGCGACTGAAATGATGTGACTGAGGATCAGGAATGTATGCGTGGGGTAATATTTCCCCAGCGGACCTCTCAGCCGTGGTGGAATCTCCTTACAAATACAAACCAGGCCCGTTCAGAACTACACGTGACCAACCACGATGTCCCTCATTGTGCCGGAGGTCTGAGAGGCAATTGTACAGGGAATTTCTTGGACTACCAAATACTGCACAGTGGTCGGGAATTTCTAAAGTATTCTGGCGAGTATGGAATTTTCCAAATTGTCTAGGTTGCATTGATGGGAAATAAAAGCACCACCAAAGACTGGAAGTGATATTTCAGTTACAAAGGGACACATTCCCTTGTCCGGATCGCGGTGTGGAATACGACCTACAGATTCACCATGGTGGACGTAGGAGCCTATGCCAGAGAAGGTGGTGGTGGAATTTTCCAGGAGTACAGATTTGGGAGAAATCTGCTTCTCAGACATTTGGAACTACCATACCCTGCCAAAAAAGTATATTTAATTTAAAAAGATTTAATTGGACCCTACTAAATCCTCTGTGTGACATCCATAAAGGCATTCACGATCGTTCATACTGTCAACCTTTTCAGAATGTGCTTGCACTTTTCACCAAGGTAAGCTTTCTGCCACTTCAGTTGCCATAGGTCAAGTTCATGGACTAAAGGGACTACGTGAATGAATGAAAAATGAATCTTTTACTGTTGCCACTTCAGTGACTGCAATCCCCGCATGGTTCATCACATACTTTTCTGTTAAACCATTGAAATTCAAGACTGAAAGTCTGCACTTTCACCAGTCACATGATCACGGTTTCATAAAAAGTTAAATACTTCTAGACCAGTGGTGTCCAAAGTGCAGTCCGGGGGCCATTTGCAGCCCACGGCTGTGTTTTTCTTGGCCCACAGCACATTCTACAAATCTAATTTGTCAAGAAAAATAATATAAACAAAAAACAGTAAAAAATGAACAATCATCCGTAGGATTACAAGACTAAGGTCTTTAAGAGAAAAAAAGTTGAAAGCTAACTAATATTATTTTAGTTGCAATATTGCAATATTAAGGAAAAATTTATTTGTAACACCATCATATAATGAGAAACAAAACAGTTGCAGAAAAAGTGATAATGCTACCAGAATAAGGTTAAATATTATGGGAATCAAGTAATATTTAAATATGCGGGAGTAAAAATTACGAGAAGAAAGTAGAAATTGTAAAAACAAACAACAGAAGTCAGAATATTAAGAGAAAAGGTTGTATTCTAACAAGAAGAAAGTTACAATTTTCTGAGAATAAACTTCTAATATTAGGAGCAAAAATAATGTCATTAAAGTAGCATAGGTTTGAAACACTAAAGAAAAAATATGTTATTTTTTTAAAAGTTGTAATATTATGAGAAAAGAGTTATAACATTTGGAAATTAGGTTAGGGGAAAAAGGAATATTATGGGAATGAAGTCACAATATTTCAAATATTTCAAAAAGCAAATTTACAAAGATAGTTAAAAAACTATGTTGAAATATTTGGAAAAGTCGGCCCAAAAAACACCAGCAAAAATGTAAAGAAAGAACAAATACCAAAGTTCATACTAATAATACGCTTTTCCATCTACATCACAAAGAGATTTTTTTCACAAAATGTTTTTACAAAATATCAATTTTGCGAAATATCAAAGTGGATCTTAGTATGTGGACCTTAGTGGAAAAAGTTAAACCTTACAAATATAGCAACCAGCTGGAGCGATTAATTACCCAGCACCTCATACATGCCTCCGTTGATGGGCGTTTTCCTGCATGGAAGGGGGGTCAGAGGCCACCAGCTGTGTTTATTTTAGTTCTATCTGTAGGTGGGCCCTTGTTTTTGTTGGGCTCCATGATAACCAGCGTGCATTTCTCTGATTCATGTTGGGTTTACTTTTAGCTCCGCATGTCACTTGTTATTGTTATTACCAGCAAAGTAAATGAAGCTTACTGGTTTCGCACAATGGAGCGATTTTGATGTTTTTTTTGACATGCCTCAGGGTTTACCTAATAGTCACAAGTGTTCCATTCCAGTGGAACTGAGTTAAAAAAGATGCTGTTTGCTGTTTGCATTGGGACAAAAAGAAAACAGACATGGCAAAGAAAAAAATTAAAGAAAAATGAAAAATAATCTGCGCCAGCCTCAATGCCGCTGACCCAATAAAACTTTACTAACTGTTCAGATAATCTTTCAAGTAACATTTAAACCTTCCCAACAATCTTATGTGTAAAAATGTCCCACTACGGTTATGAAAATATCCATCCATCCATTTTCTATGCCGCTTATCCTCATTAAGGTTGCAGGGATGCTGGAGCCTATCCTAGCTGACTTCGGGCGAGAGGCGGGGTACACCCTGGACTGGTCGCCAGTCAATCGCAGGGCACATATAGACAAACATTCACACTCACATTCATACCAATAGGCAGAACATGCAAACTCCACACAGAGATGCCCAAAGGAGATTCAAACCCTGAACCTCCAGACTGTGAGGAAAACATACAAACAATAAATCACTCATTGTTTGCATATGCATGTGCACCTCACAACTCTCACTTGGTGATTAATCATGATTAATTATTTTGAAAACCGTGATTAATTTGATTAAAAGTGTAATTTGACAGCCCTAAAAAGACTCATGTAAAAGTAATACTTTTGCTTGTATTGGATTTTGTGTAATAAGTATTTGATCCTCAAGCATAGGGTGACTTTTCACTTGTTGACAAGCACAGAGGTCAAATGTTTCTTGTTTCAAGTCATCGGGGTTGCACACATCCTTTCTCTGAATCATTCCCGTGATCTTTGGCAAACTTCAAACAGGCCTGTGCGTGCACCTTCTTGAAAAGGGGGGACAACGCAGGAGCCCAAAACTTTACGGCAAATTGCGTTACCACTGGTTTTCTAGGTGATGGACGGGGCTCCTAGCTTCCTTCAGATCTTTAACAAGCTTCTCCTGTGTAATTCTGGGCTGATCCTTCACCTTCACTGTAATCATTCTTATAATTAATTATTCATGAGAAAAATGGCGGTAAAAAAACAACAAAAATGGTGCTAAGAGATACCGGTCCATATGCTCACCTGTTCCTATCTTGGTCTGTTTCTGCAGGTGGCCAATCAGACGCTCCACACAGATCAGCCTGACCTCCCCGTTTGTTTCCAGCTCACAGTCCTGGCATGGCTGCCGTGCAGCTACCTATGGGCCGTCTCTCCTATCTATCTCTACTACCTTAAAAAGAACAACAAAGGCTACATCATGATGTCCATCATGAACCGATTCAAAACGGTGAGAGACCCGTACTCCCCCGGGTGGGGGTGGAGGGGGAAAAACAAACAGTATCAACCGTCACATCGACCAACAAGGCATCACATTCTATTTTCCATTTCTGAAAAAGACAAAAAGCCATCGGTGGCCTCATTTGTTGAAACCTGATCTGGCTTCGGGCTCCCCGTGAAAGCCATAAACTGTCATCAAAGGGTGATCTGCAAGAAACCTGGTCTACTTGTCATTTCTTCCAAGCTTTGCTGCTTCACTGCAGCACAAGCGTTAAGATATGAGATACACAACATGAGCTGTCATTCATTGGTATTATAACTGAACTAATCCTGAAAGCTGCACAAATTTTAACTCGATAACTAAGGAATAAGCGATAACTCCTGGGCAGTTTCACCACTGATCCATGTTTTTGTGGCTCTCACTGTGGTTAGCGCGAGTCCTGAAGCTTTAACAATGCCTTCATAACCATTTCCAGACTGATATATCTCACTTCCTCGCTAGCTGCATGGCTTCCATCTCTGGTGCCTCGATACGAAATCATACCGATGCAGGACCTTGCTCTCATGCACTCAAAAATGTGCCCAAACAAACAAGTCCCAAAGTTACAAAGACCACACTTTGCCATGCTCAATCGCAAGTCTCAGATGTTTTACAATGTTGTTTACAGCCACCCCGAGAAGCTAATTGCTGCTGCTGTACCCATTAGCTTCACAAAAGATGTGTTAATTCCACGACAGGAGATATGTGATGTTACACATTTTTTTTGTTTTACTAATAATAGACCATAGTTAACCATGAAACAGGCATAATTAATCAATTAGTTAATTAAAAATTGCGATAGAGTGAAAGCAATCATCAAACCACCATGTAGTGAGGGACTGTATCAATATATGTTTTTCTAATCTTTTTCCCTCTCATACTGGCTGCTCCCTCTCAGGTGTTTGGCTTGTTGTTATGGATTGTTTGCTGGACAGATCTCTTCTACACATTCCACGAAATGCAGCAGGACACCAATCCGCCGCCTGTTTTCTTTATCACCCCGCTGGTGCTTGGAATGACCATGGTAAGACAACAGCTCTGTCTGCACATTGCAACACAGCCATGTGGTGCAAATCTTAAGGTTTCAAGTTGTATTTTGTTTTGTTCAGAGTGCATTTTTAAGTATTAAACTACCTTTTCAAGCGAGTAAGTTGCTACGGAATCGAAGCCAGCTACAAAACACGTAAGCGAGAAGGCTGATGAAGAGGATTAGATCACATCTGATGATGCAGGCAGATAAAACATAAGCGTGAGTCATTGTTTGTCAGCTCTGTAAGTTTTGTTGTGGTGCACAAAACAGAATGCAAGGAGGTAATGTAGCAGCCAGAATGATTATGGATGATTCTCAGTGTTTGCAGATNAGAATGGAGTACTTTCAATGTTAGTGTAAACCTACCAACATGTCCAAGTTTATCATTAACATTTACATGCAATTTGATTCGTGAATATGCTTGTATGCCTTGCAGCTCTCCATTTTCTTGCATTTTCCTGGTTTCAGTTTGCACAGTTCGGGATAAATAGATTATCAGTTTGTCAATAGTATTCCAAATGGAGGTCATTCTGTCCCCTGGGGGGGGGCGTGGCAGAAAATAACACAACCACTGAATTAATGTAGTGGAGGTGGACTTGGCGGTGCCACTGATTACTGATTTGTTATTTTACTCTCATTTTTAACACACTTACTGTGCAATTTTGAAGTCCACAAGGAACAGTCACAGCCGCAAATCGCCAGATAAAATGGTGGCAGATGTTTGCTCGTTTAACAGTTTCTGGGACGGCATGGCTCGGGTGGTAAGAGTAACCATCTCCCAACCGGACGGTTGCTCGTTCGATCCTCCGTTCTCCCGCGATCATGCCAAAATATCCTTGGGCAAGATACTGTCCACACTTAAAAAGCATAACCCTTTATGTTAATTAACTTGAAATATCAAGCATAATTCATTGGTTCATTCATAAATGTGTTGTGAGCAAGAAGGGAAAAAAAAGGTGGCAGAAGTGCACACCCTGAGGGCCAGTCGCTAGGGTAGGTACAGCCCAAAAGAAGAAGCCGGAGGCTAGAATCCACCATGCATACCTTTGGTCCAAGCAAGTCCAATATCCCAAACTCCAGCTGAAAAAATAGCAGAGGGTTAGAACAGCAAAAGTCAGCATGAAGAGTTTACCCAAGAATGCTGTGGGAGACAAGAAGGGATGAGCTTAATAGAACCTGGTCCAAAATGGCACAAAATAATCATCAAACTTACCGGTACTTACTTGTTTGTATGATACACACACAGCAGTGAACAACATCACTCTCTGTCTCCGTTCCGTTACATTCTCCTTGCACAGAGAGGCGTTCAGGCGCATTCGTAATTGTGTTTGGCGCTAATTCTTTCTCATTTTTCTTCGCGTACCCCCAAACATTTTGATACACATACATGTATTATTGTTAGGAATCATTCCGGATGTCTTGTATCATTTCTAGCTGAAAGATACCCATTCAATACTTTACAAAAAATCACTGCATTCAGAGTTGGCATGGGTATTAATATTTTAGTACCATTGCATATTTAACCCTGGAAAACAGTGTGAGTGATGAGTTCATGTGTAAATGGCATCAACATGCCTCGCCAAGTGTTTTTAGCTACACTACAAGCAGTTAATCAGAGATTTTGAACGAAACAATAGCTACTCGGCTCAAGCGGTTTACCCGAAAAGACCTCAGCTCTCACTCTCACGGTAGGTCAAAGCAAAGCTCTAAAGAAAATCCTGCAGAAACACGTCCAACCCAGCCAGTGTGTAAGACTTAAGGAGCAGTCAGCTGTCAAGATTCTGGTTTACCTCACATGCCCTCAGTTCTGTCTCAGCTAATGGAAGTCAGTCTCTCCCTTCCCCCGAGCCCCATTCCATTCCGCTCCTGACATATTGTATGTCCCTATCTTCTCACTCAGCTGCTGGCCACATTTTTGATCCAGTTTGAGAGGTTACGTGGAGTTCAGTCCTCTGGGGTCCTCTTCATCTTCTGGTTCCTGTGTGTGCTGTGTGCCATCGTGCCTTTCCGCTCCAAGATCCTTCATGCATCCGGTCAGGTGAGAGGCCTCCTGAAATGACCTCAACCTCGTCTTTATTTTCTCTTAACAGCTTTTTGTACAGTAAATTGTGTTCCATTTGTCCTCACTGTTGTTACACTTACACCATCCTAAGGCTTCTTAGACATTGTCATGCCTTGGAAATATTCCCATTGTTTGTTATAGCGGGCATGCACATGTGCACAACGTAGATGTACAAGCCCAACGACCATGAAACTCATATCCTATGCAACTGGGCAATTAGTTGAACGGGGTGTGTTAAAAAAAAAAGCAGTGCGGCATTCAGTCAATGATAAGTCATCAATTTAGTGAAAAAACAGGTGTGAATCAGGTGGCCCCTATTTAAAGATGAAGCCAGCACTTGTTGAAGACGCATTTGTTTTTTTAAAGCCTGAGGAAAATGGGTCGTTCAAGACATTGTTCAGAAGAACAGAGTACTTTGATTAAAAAGTTGATTGGAGAGGGGACAACTTATGAAGAGGTGCAGAAAATGTTTGGCTGTTCAGCTAAAATGATCTCCAGTGCCTTTAAAATGGAGAGCAAAACCAGAGACACGTGGCAGAAAACGGAAAACAATCAAAAATGGATCAAAGAATAGCCAGATCAGCTCCAGTATGATCAAAGACAGTCAAAGAGTTACCTGTAAGTACTGTGACAGTTAGAAGACGTCTGTGTGAAGCTAATCTATTTACAAGAATCCCTTGGGTTGTTGAGAATCTACTGCACCAACATTGTTTGCCATGTAGCAATAAAAATATACTTATAAGAGTGGTTAATCTGGTTAGTGGCATTGCATTGCTATTATTTTGAACTGCATAGCGTTTAGAGAGGGTGTCACTAACTCACTAAGTTACTTTCCACAGTGTTTCCTTAATAATATACATTATCTCAAAGTATTGATAATTTTGATTTCAGAATCAATTTTAGCCTCTAAAGATCTGGTATGGGAGGTATCGATATGTATTGATCCTCACATCACTACTCACCATGGAGAATGTGTGGGGGCAATCGATCTAGCAGCTTTTGCTCGAGTCTGCTGTTTTGGGGCTGATTTGCTCTGTTGGCGGGGGTGACGCTCCAAGCGACAACCAAAGAAGGAGCAAGACTAGTGTTCATGTGTGCTGAAGGAAGTGTGGGACTTGAAGTCATAATTCCATTAAAAAAAGGAGTGGATGTCAAAATTCTCAGATGAACCAACAGTATGACATAACTAAATATATTTTTAAAATACTGTAGTGAAGGTTTTAACAATCCAACCAGTGGTGTATTGGTGCTCAAAAAATATGATTAAATATTTAACTTAATTCAAATATTCAAATATAACATATACATATTAATATTTTAATATAAAAAGTTAAATTGAATATTTAATATACTTTGTTTTGCAGTTGAAAAGGAGACAGACTTGTTTGCATTCACATTGATGGCTCAGATTTTCAGATGTGTGGGATGAGTAGTTATTAATACTATTAATACTAATACATTGTTACTACATACATGTATACATTTACAGAATAAGCACTGTCGGTTGGCACTATACTGTATGACAGCAGTTTATTCAGCATTTGATGTTTGACTGGCAGTGATTGACATGACAGATCTATGCCGAGACTGCAAGATACGAGACGAGTGAGCAGTCGTCCCTGTTTGGAATGGTGTCTTTCTGTACTCAGTCCGATCAAGTGTTTGGCACACAATGAGCGGGCCTGACATCAAAAAAATATAAAAAATACAGAAAATGCACCAAAACAATATGAAAACAACGTATTCCATGCATAGTCTCGTTCCTGTCTAGTCTATAGAAAATAGCAAAAAATTTACAAAAAACAAAAAAGCATATATAGTTAGTTGGTTTTGCAAAGGTCTTCCCAGGCCACAGCTAAGCTCACAGCACAGTCGGAATAGGAGGCCTGTTGTTTTTCATGTACTTATCTCACTTCTTGTGTCGCTCACCCCGCAACTGAGCTTAATTTCCCACTGCACACAATCCTGCAGGCAGGCAGGACAGACAAGTTTACACACGTGTGTAGCAGGAAGTCTGGAAATAATGAGACAATCCCAGAAATGTGTACAAAAAAAGGATTGAATTGTCAACGTCAGAGCAATGAATCCACGTCTGATTTGGATTCTTTGTCAATTTGCACCCTTTGCTAACATTCAACGTTGATTTCACAACTACAGACCATCAGAATTTCAGTTTTATTTTCAGCAGCACTACTTTTACTGGCCCTCTAGACATGTAAATGTGCTCTTCACTAAGTTATACAACTGCAAACTTTGTCATCAAAGAGCGCCTTTCTCATCCAGACAACATCAAACAAGATTTTGAGAAAACATTTGATATAACGTTTCATGCAACATTTTTTTTCTTCGCACAAATGATACAGTCGTCCCGCCTTATCCTGTTAATTGGTTCCAGACCAGATGGCTACTGCTTTAAACATGCTACAAAAAAACAAAACAAAAAACATGCTACATGCCGCTTCAAGCATGCCCCCAATTTATTTATTCTAAACATAAGAAAGGGTTTAAAACAGGGTGGGGAAGAAGGAGAAAGTAAGAAGCAAAAAACGTACCACTTCCACACGGGCTGGGAGGACACCTTTTTTTTTTGCTGTATCATGTGGGACACGCCATGACTGACTCCATGCAGTGTGAACATAATGTAATCTAAGGTAATGTCTCATCAATGTAACATTACTGATGCCTGGTGACCAGAATACGACATATAACTTGCTTTTCAATATTCTTTGACCGATAATAGTCCATAGTCAACCACGAAAGAGGGAAGTAATACATTAATTTTTCTGAAATCCACCGGTGAATCTGAATTATCATATTCTCAAACCAGTTATCCGGTGGAATCGGTTTATCCTTATCCTTTATTGTTCTTTGGTCCTTGTTGGCTTTATTGGGAGAGAAATCATGCCTTTACCCTGTATCCTGGTTTCTTTGATAGCATTTTATCACTACGTACTTGTTTCAAATGTTAAAGATTGAGGGATAGAAGGAATGTTAAAGGATAATCTTAGTATGTAATGGCAAGCTCCCGCCATGCAGGCATCTACTGCTGGAAATGTAACCATCTTTAATTATATGTCGTAATCCTGTAGATTTGCACACACCTCCAGCATTTCATTTTCGCATCTGCCCGCTTGTTTCCTTTCAATCTCAGGTTGAAGTCACAGACAAGTTGCGGTTCACCACGTTCTACTTCTACTTTGCCTTGGTGGTCTTGGAGCTGATCCTCGGCTGCTTCAACGAGAAACATCCGCTCTTCTCGAATATTAACACCGACCCCGTGAGTATGGCGTTCCTTGCAAGGCCTGGCATATGCTCTATCCGCACTCTACAAGTCAGAACATGAATGTCCTACTGGCATAGTACCTTCTTGGACCAGACTGCTACGAGGATCGTCTTTGCTTGGTGGCGTCACATATTCTGTCACACACATTACCTACTTGTTCTTGACAGCAGTTGTTTATGTCTGCAAATGTAACGTCATTGTTACATTCCTCACCAAATGATTTGCAGATTAGTAACAACGCCATACGGAAGGTCCTCGGTTTACGTACGAGTTCTGTACTTATAACGGCAGAGTAAGAACTAAGTCCGAACGTATACTTAATTTAATATTTACATCACTCCCACGGTGTACGCAACACATAAGGGTCACAAGAAGGACAGCAACAAAAAGATTAAATACACAAATTAGATGAAACTGAAAAAAAAGAGAGACCACTAAGCCTGGCTTGCACACTAAAAGGGGTGTTGCAAAGGAGAGAGAGAAGTTTTTTGGAAGAAGTCTCAATAATAACTACACCCTAGGTTCCCAAAGTGGGGTACGTATACCCCCGAGGGTACACCAATTGTCAAAGGGGGTATGGAAATAAAACGAAAAACCTTTAGTGCCTCAATGCCTCACACCGCCCTAGTGGTAAGCATGTTGGTCACACAGTCAGGAGAAGTGCAAGATCTAGGTTCGAGTTTCCGCTGGGCATCTCTGTGTGGAGTTTGCATGTTCTCCCTCATGCATGCCTGAGTTTTCTTCAGGTACTCCGGTTTCCTCTCACATTCCCAACATGGCATTGGTGACTTAAAATTGTCCATGAGTAGGAATGTGAGTGGGGATGATTGTTTTCTCTTGGAGCATAAGCTGCATAGAAAATTGATGGATGGAATAAAGTTGTAATTGCAAAATGAAAATGTATAAATCCTGACCAAAAAATACGGCATTTTTGTACACATTTCAAACTTGAATAAACACTAAAAGCTTGCTGAAAAGCTGTAGATAATCTGACTAAACGCTGAAAAGAGGCATAAATTTAAAAAAAAGAGGCATAAATTGATCTAATCAAACAGTTTCAAGCGCGCCGAATCATTACTATGTGTGTCATGTAAACTGTTGGTCATTCAATGGTCAAGAAGATTAGTCATCAGTGTAACATCAGAGCAGGTGTGTCCGAACTTCAACCAGAAACATTTAATGAAGAATGCAATGTCGAAAATGTGGGCCGTGCCATAAACTAAGCTTAACAAGCAATAAAGCACCACTTATACTGGCACGCACACATACAGTCGCATTAGCATGCACCGCTAAACCAAGCTAACCCAGATAGCTGTATGTGAGCTCATTCTAACGTTTGGTGGCTAGTAACAGTATCAACGTTTTTTCGCCGACTTAGCTGACGTTTCCAGTTGCGGCCTCCACATGTTTAGTTCAGGAGAGGGCTGGTTAGTGTTTGTGAGGACATGCCGCTGTGAATGAGCGGCCCGTGCAAGCTCCCCACACAATGAGAAAGCAGTCCGGGCACCGTGAGGGGTGTTTACCGCTGTTGCTACAAAGCGAATATCCAACATCCAATATGACACTAACTTCAACAATGTGCAGAGTGAAGCCTCTTGTCATCCAGCCTGTGGGGTAAAGAGAAAGAAGAGAGAGGAAAACAAACATCTAAACACTGAATTATACAAAAACTATGGCCTTCAAAAACCATCATTCTTAATTGCTGTTGTCAGTTAGTGGTAGATGCATGCAAGTTTTCTAGTCATGTTTTTTTAAAAATAGAAAAAAAAACATAAGGGAAAAAAAAGAATAAAAAAAAAAAAAAAAAAAAAAAACATTATATGCCTGTAACTCAAGTTCCTTATCCATTTTGGGTTGGATGCCATTTAAAACCAATATGGCTCAATCAGTGAAAGTGGCAGAGATCAGTTAAACATCATATCTGATAGAGTGCCGTTGGGAAAGCTCTGTAGACATGTGAATGTCACTTACTCTCTTTGTGGGAATTTTCTAGCAGCTCACATTTAAATACTTAAATTCCTTTCTGTGATTTTTCATTGCCGTTTGTTAAAGTGGCCTGGCTTATTTGTCCTGTGTCCTATTTTTCTTTTCTACCCAGAATGTCTGCCCTGAATCCACTGCTGGTTTTCTATCCACCATAACATTTTGGTGGTTCACAAGGTAGGGCACCTTTGCTGATTGCAAATTGTCCACAAACAAACAAAACATTCAGATTGTATTTCTATATAAATAAACAAGTAAATTCAAGCTATTGACATGTGTTTGGACAGATGTTCTTGTTAGCACAGCAGCCCCTTTCTGTTCTGTATGCCAATCATCTGTTATTATACCTACCCAATATCTAATGAAAGCTGAGCCTGGAGTACATAAATGGTGATTGATGAAATCCAGGAAACTCAATTAGGTGTTAGAGGATGCAATTCCTTACCAAATAACCTCTGTGAGGGAAGATTTTGAGTAAGTAGTTTTTTCAGTGAAAGGAAGAAGGGAAAATCATGCTCATGTCCGTAATTTGCGTCATGTACCGATGATGTCATTGTTTTTGTCTCTCAGTTTGGCCATTAAAGGGTATAAAATGCCGCTGGAGGCCAAGGACCTCTGGTCTCTGAACCAACGTGACAGCTCCAATGCAATGGTGCCCAAACTCCTGAAAGAATGGGACAAGGAGCAAGCCCAAGCAAAGAGGTATTTGTAAAAAAAACAAAAGAGTGCAAGAATAACGAATGACCCATTTTTAAGATAAACTCAAAAGACTACCAGTTTCTCTCCTGTAATATTTGGCAGGAAAAAATGAAATTTTTGTTTTTTGGTTAAATTTGAAAATTTGCACCACCGTTTTGTTTTAGTTTGCATGTATTCTGCAGTTAGCGTAAAATAGGGAGTGTTTCTTGTCCTTGTTAGCAACATATTTGCATCCATTCGTCACACTTCCTTATTGTCACTAGACAGACCGCAAGATGTATTCATGGACACACCGAACATCACATCTTTGTACCACTCACTTTTGTAACTCTTAATGCGGAAGTACAATTTGCTGCATTTCAGTGTACTCGGAAATCCCAGGAAATTCTAAACACGGTAGTTCAACTTCACTGATGCGGTGTCATTGAACGCAACTCATCATTGCTCATAATAACAAAGTCTGATTCAAATATTCTGCTATTAAAGAAACCAATGTTAGGTAAATACATTTTCAGACATGTGTGCCATCTTTGAACTTGATTTATGATTTCAGTTAATTTGGCGCTGTTAAATCTGCCCTGTCGTTTATCTTCCCTTCAATAAAATACTGTAAAAATGGGCCTGTTTCAGACATAGTGTGACATGGTAATTAATCATGATTAATTAATTTGCAACCCGCAATTCGTCTGATTAAAATGTATCATTTGACAACACTAATCACAAGACAAGTCAAATGTAGTAATCTTGTCACCTGGCATCAGTAATGTCACATTGATGTGGTATTACCTAACATTACATTACCTTAACGCAACCAACAAAAAGGTTAACTGAGTAAAAGTTATCTTCTCATTCTGTGTGGAAGTGGTACATTTTTGGGTTCTTACTTTCTCCTTCTTCCTCACTTGGTTTCAATCTTGGTTTAGAATAAATAAATTGGAGGCTACCTAGTAGTGGCAGCAATCTCTTCCCACACAACACTAGACGTCATTTAGACGTTGTTTTTTGGGCTAAATCTGGCCGGTCCGCTGTTGCCTTAATTTAGCCCAGAAATAGACGTTTACAATTGGCCTAACTTTAGTCTGACTGATTTAGTCCAAATATTGCCCAAAAATAGACACTTTTCAACCAAATTTAGAAAGGAAAGGGACGTCTTTATGTGAAAATCTTTTACCTTTCACTTTTTAACCCAATCTAAACGTTGTTCCAAAGGCGCGGTAATGACGTCTTTTCTAATTACTAATTTTTGCTGGGTGGGTTGTGTCACTTGTCATCCCACAGTCTGCACGCAGGAATTGCGCAATGTAGTGAAAACAAACAATAATAGGAGTTTAAAGGTGACTATAGGGGTGTTATTTCATGTATATAGTGCTCTAGTAATGTTTAAAAACTCACTAAGAAGGTCATAAACAAGTTTTTCTCTGCTCAAGCTATTAAAATGTTCCATTTATTAGTCTTGAGGATTACATTGTACTGTGTGGTAAGGTAAGTATTGCAAGAACTAATAATTATATTGTTTGTATTTTTTTTGCTACTGAGTACACACCACATGCTGTTTTCTCCCCACATTGGAGAAACCTCAAATTTCTTGCACAAACACCATAATTGACAAGTCTAATGAACTTTGACCCCCATCCAGCTGCTTCCTTTCTCTGCCGCTGTTTTACTGCCTCAGACCAAATTGTAAAATTATATTTAAAAAGCTCATTTGAGCCTTTTGAATTGAGGCTGGGAAACCTGTTTGGTGAGAAGCTAGATTCTATCACACTTGTCGTGTTGGACATTCCAATACGTTACTCTCATCATTCATTTTTAGCAGTTAATAGCTGGTGTTTCTAGTGTAGAAATACGTACATGATTACAATATTAGGCAAACAAAACATGTTGCCTTTCTTTCAGTTGCAGCTTTTTTCATTGACCAACCTTCTAAATGTTCTCTTTGCAGCTGTGAACAGAATCCGTCCAATCAGGTTTTGTACTCCAAGCCTCCGCCACCCAACACCAACCACATAGACAATGAATGTGGAACAAGCCCAGAAGAAGTTGAAGTGCTGCTGGCCAATCAGAAAGCTGTACCTCGCCAGCCATCGTTTCTACGTGCCCTCATCAGAGCCTTTGGACCGTATTTCCTGATTGGCTCAGCTTACAAGCTCCTGCAGGATGTCATCACCTTTGTTAACCCTCAGCTGCTGAGGTAAAGGAC
Source organism: Oostethus manadensis (assembly GCA_024372805.1). NCBI lineage: Eukaryota > Metazoa > Chordata > Actinopteri > Syngnathiformes > Syngnathidae > Oostethus > Oostethus manadensis. The sequence goes on from QODF01000228.1 coordinate 223,404, forward strand.
CTGGAATTTGCTGCTTTAATCTTCTTACATACATTCAATTAGCTGCAGGTTGGAGCATTCATCTTCATCATTGTTCTAGTCCGTGTTTTATGACAACATGATATTAGGGCAGTGGTTCTCAATTATTTCCTGTCATGCTCCCACCGGCAGATGGTAATGTTTCCTCTGATTTTAAATGCTATTGAGAAAGTAATAATTTTATTTATCTCTACTGCACAGACTGAACTTAAAACTGCTGAGTGCAACAAATTCATACAACGTCTACACTAATATATGAGAAGTCTACTATTTGAGAAGCAAAGCTTTAGGGAACAATCAGTCATCAGTAGGTTGAATTAGGTTAGCCGTTAACTGTAGGTTGCCAGCAAGATCAAGACATCCATACGGGAAAAATACAAACATAACGTAAGAATGACCTAGCACACACAACCGTGCGGCCTAGATGTGTACTTGAATATTATATATATATCTATATATATATAGAAGCACTGACTCCAGCTGCACTCCACTCTTTGTGAATCTCCCCCACATTTTTGAATGGGTTTTGTTTCTCAGTTCGCTCCAGGGTGGATTTATCCCTAATGCTTGTACACGTTTTCATTCCCTGCGACTTTCTGTTGATATGTTTTGACACTGTGCTATGTGAACAGCCAGCTTCTTTAGCAATGACATTTTAATAATAATAATAATAATAATAATAATACATTTTATTTGTTAGGCGCCTTTCAAGGCACTCAAGGTCGCCTAATTTGCCTATTTTGCCTATTTTGTGTTGGTGTCGGCAGTCTTCCGTGTGATTGTGTAACCCACAGGACAAAACTGAGAGACCAATTAAAGGCATATGCTGGTGTTTTGAGTTAATTAACTGATTAGAATGGGACACTAGGTGTCTTCAATATTGAACCTTAAGACAATATTTTAATTTTCCGAGAAACTGAATTTGGAGTATTCAAAATAAACACTTGGAGTATATCAGTCTTTATACAACGCATCTATATCATGTGTGTAATATTTGAGTTTTACTATTTGATTAGAATTACTGAAATGCATTTTCATGATATTCTGATTTATTGAGCAGCACCTGTATAATCGTTGCCTCTTTACTTTTTCAGCATGTTAATCTCCTTCACAAAGCAAAAAGATGTCCCTGACTGGTGGGGTTACTCGCTGGCCTTCCTCATGTTCTTCACAGCCTTCCTGCAGACTCTCATCCTACACCAGCACTTTCAGTACTGCTTTGTCACTGGCATGAATGTACGCACAGCTCTCATTGGAGCTATATACAGGAAGGTATACACCTACATTATAGTTTACGCACTCGTGTGTTTATTTCAAAAAGGAAACATCTTCGCTCTCACATCTTCACCTGCAGGCTTTGGTGATAACTAATGCTGCCAAGCGTTCATCCACGGTGGGAGAGGTGGTTAACCTCATGTCGGTGGATGCTCAGAGGTTCATGGACCTCACCACCTTCCTCAACATGCTGTGGTCCGCTCCGATTCAGATTTTGCTGGCACTGTATTTCCTCTGGCAGGTACACGCACACATCAAGATAAGTGGTAAAAAAAAGGGTTTCAAGCAGTCCCGGTAGGATAACTTAACAGGGATTGTTAAGGCACATTCTAGCATTTTCCTGTCATACAAGAGTAACAACTTAATATTAAGATGTAAAAAAACAAAACAAAACAACCGCATTAGGTTATGCACATAGCTTATACATATACACATTTAAATGTTATTACGGTTGTTCTCAGTAAATTTACACCCAAATTTGGGAGAAAAAAAAAAAGTTTTTTTCAAAACTTTTTCACAATTATCCAAACACAACGTTCAATTTGCCTAACACCTAGATTGCTTGCAAAACGACAAACTTCCGTCAAAACATATGCACTTCCTTCCAAATCAGAACACCTCAGTCCAAACACATACACATGTTTATAAACATGCTTTTGGTTTCAGCTCACAAACGGTCTTCAATGGTCAGGCACTATTGCAGTCGGTCACACACTGCTGTGATCAATACAAAACACAGTTGTAAAAACCTCTCTTTTAGGAAATGGCTTGACTTTTTTTTGCTAGACCTTTTTATGTAAGGGATGAGATGAATGACGAAATGTACGGACAAACCCACAACATTCTGAGTAATTTGAAGTAGTTACTCAACGTCTGACTCATGGTGCCTTCAAAGAAAGAAGGCTAAAATCATTACACAGCAAAAGGTAGGTAAGAAATGTACAAGGCGAGTACGAATACGAGCGTAGAATAATAAAGAACTTTCTTAACTGTTCTCATCATGCATTGCTTTGCTTTGCTGGCAAGCAGGGCAGCCACCACCCATTCTTGGCCGCCTGTTTGAGGCAGCAGCTTTGCTTTGTTTTGCTTCCCTGCAAAGCAAGGCATGATGGGAAGCAGTTAAGTTGTTTTTTATTATTCTACACTCATAATAATACTTGTGTTGTATATTTTTTTTACCTACCTGCTGCGTATAAAGTTGCTGTGTGATGATTTTAGCGTCCTTCCTTCAATGACGCCGTGAGTCAGACTGTTATATTGAGTAATGACCTCCTGCGATTTCTGATCGGTTGACAAGTTCACCGTGAGTTCCCTGGTAGCTCGTGATTGGCTCTTACCTAAAAAAGAGCTACTCCTTCCTCACCGATTCTCGAGCGACACAGTATTTAAACGACAAGGATTTGTAGTTCTGAAGTATACGCGATGTCACAAGATTAGAACGCGGCCATAAATTAGCCGCATCAGAGTCAAATAGTTTTTTTCTTACTAGTGTGAAGTGTAGACAAATAAAATCTGTTGGCAAATAAAAAGAAAATACAGCATGAAGTACATACAGCAACTCTACTGTCTTTTGTAGCACCCACCTGTATTTTCATTTAAGCACATGTGTACTTTCATACCTGGTGGGGTGCTTTTCCAGTTTTTTCAACAGTGTGGTCAGTGGCCAGCCGGGGTTTTTCATTGAGAAAAAAGCAAACCCACAATCCTTATCTGCGTCTAAGGAGTTTTGCAAATCACTGTGTGTAAAATTTAGCAAAAAATGTCATGTTGAATCTGTGCTTGTGTTGTGCACCTCGGGACAGGTGTTTTGCTTTGTGGGCTTAAATACTTGTTCATTGTTTTAGTGTAAAAACTGTAAAAAGGGAATTGCTAAAATAAAATCTTGTTCATTATAGTTAAAAAGGTAAGAAAAACAAGTGTCCAAACTTCTGACATCACATTTGAAGGCATGCATGACTGTGCGCTTCATTTTTTTGAGTACATTTCGAGTAAATTGTATTTTTTAAATTCTACTTTTAATTTTTTGCACTCATTTTATCATTATGCATAGTGTGTTTTTTTGTGTTGGTGACTATAATGACAGTTAAACAACACTTATATTTAGTTATGCAACACATATATACACGTATATTTTTTGAGGACTTGCCCCCATGAATGAGTGGTCCGCTGGGGAAATATTTTCCCACATTTATGTTCCTTCTCCTCACGGTTACAGCATTTCATTCACACTGTCAGTTTCCGCCAGATTTTGCATTTAACACTTACGTTTGTCCTTGTGGTCGTCTTGCACACTGGAAGGGACGTTGCAAGGGAGGGAGAGACAGGCTTATTGAGAAGACACCTATGCTTCTTAAATATCACTGTATGTTCAACAGGAGCAGATCCTTTCACATGTTCTTTTTCCTATTTCTCTTTTTTTTATTAATCATTGATAAGAGCGCGTCATAACCACAAAACTGTTCATTTTGGTTTCATTTGCAAACTGTACCTTTGGCCGCTGTTTTGATTTCCAATGTTCTTGTTAGTAATCTAATTAATATTAAAGAAATAAACGTGTGTGTGACTACTTTACAGAATCTTGGCCCATCAGTTTTGGCTGGAGTGGCTGTCATGATCCTACTGATCCCATTTAATGCTGTAATAGCCATGAAGACCCGTTCTTATCAGGTAGGAACAGTAGATTAAGATCTTGCTGAAATACAGCTGTGCTTTTCAACATTTGCCTTTATATTTACATCCAGCTAACTTTAATAAAATAATGTTTTTTAGAGTAGTTATTTGTCATTAGAATTATTTGTCTAGAATGTAAATGCAATTAAGATCCTATCACAATGGCACCCTAGGCGCCCTCTCCATCTGCAATTACATAGGCTTACTAAATAAATTGAATGGTTTTTACCATTCTACAAAAGGTTGTACAAAAGTAGATCTTCTTTTTTTTAATTCCCCTTTTTGCATTACTATCTGCCTCCCAGGTGGAGCAGATGCAGCACAAGGATGCTCGTATTAAGCTGATGAACGAGATCCTGAACGGCATCAAAGTGCTGAAGCTCTATGCCTGGGAGAACTCCTTCAAGGAAAAGGTTTTGGCCATCCGGCAGAAGGAGCTCGATGTACTGAAGAAGACGGCATACTTGGGAGCACTGTCCACCATGGCTTGGACCAGTGCCCCTTTTCTGGTATGTTGGGATGTAAAATACAAAAAAGTTGTTTTAATTAACACTTTTCTACTAAATATTACATTCAGGCTTGGGATAAACCTGCTTGTCTTTAATGCCACATCGATGTCACACCACACTTAACCAAGCAAGGCCCCCCAAGTAGGTGGGGCCTTGGAAGGGACATGTGTGGCATCAGCTAGCTACTGTGGAGTTGCTGAGTGTTAGCATGGTTAGCAATGTGGAGAGCGCCAGTGACTGGCTTAAGTTGTGGCTGACAGCAGCTCCTGTGTGAATGTTCACTGCGTCATTGCAGTAGTATTCTACTACACTGGCCACTAGTTGTCAGGAACGTTACAGTGAGGAGACAATAGCCACCAATTACTCTGTGTTGATGTTTTCTTATGTCTAAGACGTCTTATAAGACTCTATTAGTTAATACATTGTAAAAATGACTATAGGTGTGTTATTTCATGTTTAAAAGGCTCCAATAATGCAAAAGACTGTGTTTAAAAGTTCTTAACAGGCATTCGATGCTCTAAACACGAAAATACAGTGGAACCCCGAGATATGAAAAATCCGGGATGCGAAAATACCTTTCCTGTCTTTTTTGCTTCAGCTTACAAAAATTAGTTCACCTTACGGAAGTTTGTCGATCTTGCCAAAACTTGTTTTTTTCCGTATTTTCCTGATTTACCGTACTTTAAGGCGCGTGCTAAAACATAGGTTCTACAAAAAAGGCAACGGAAGCAAAAGAGTGAGTTTAGTTGAACTTTATTCTACTATGTAACAATACACTCACTGTATTTTCAACACTCTTCTCCCACAAATCCATCTTCTGCATCTGACTTGAACAGCAAAACTACAAAAAAATTTGTCTTACAAAAATCGTTTTGAAACGAATTAATTCTATATCCCGGGGTGCCACTGTATTCCATTCATAAATTAAGGAATCCTTCTTTGCGGAAATTCACTTATCAGGGTCGGGTCTGGAACCAATTAACTGCTATAAATGAGGGATGGCTGTATATGGTATTTAAGGCAAAGGGCACATCAGATACTGTCTGCTTTTAGGACCCCCCTCAATAGAGTTAAACTGCACATTTTGGAGTGGCGCTTGAAAAATATTAAAAACTACTGATGATGTGTTGTTGCAATAGCAATCCCGTGTCCACTGGGCTTTGTTGAATACTAGCCTCTATTTTGATCCGTCTCCAGGTTGCCCTGACAACGTTTGCCGTGTATGTGACGGTAGATGAGAACAACATCCTGGATGCGGAGCGGGCCTTCGTTTCGCTCTCACTCTTTAACATCCTTCGTTTCCCTCTGAACATGCTTCCCCAAGTCATAAGCAGCCTGGTTCAGGTGAGAGCTTAGTTTCTTTTTGTGTGTTTGTGTCGAAATTATGTCTGCATACTTCTGCTTGCTTGTTGGCCAGCGACGGGTTTTAGCGAGTACCTTATTCTGCATTACAGACAAGCGTCTCACTGAAGCGCATCCAAAATTTCCTGAGTCATGATGAACTGGATCCAAATTCAGTGGACAGAAAGGTCACAGCCACAGGCAAGAACAAATAGAGACATGCATCACATGCCCTCGCGCCTTACTTACTTAAACAGATGTCTCATGCCTGAAAAAACATTCATTGTCATCACCGTTCATCATTCCATTGTGTAACATTGAGTCACTACTTCCGGCTTGTACACAATGACTGCATTGCGTAAAATTCACCAGTCAATTATGTATTTCATTTCAATAGAGTTTGCAGTCACAGTCGTCAATGGAAAATTCACCTGGGCTAAAGAAGATTCTCCAGTTCTGCACAAGTAGGCCACCTACGTGTTTGTGTCAGGATACTACAATGTCTGACTTTTTACTGTGTGCTTCTAGCATTAATGTGATGGTGCCCCACGGCTCCCTGCTGGCAGTGGTGGGTCATGTGGGCTGTGGGAAGTCCTCCCTAGTTTCTGCCCTGCTGGGTGAAATGGAGAAACTGGAAGGAGAGGTTTCAATTCGGGTAGGCCTTCACATAAGATGCTGTTTTTCACGCAACCAAGAAGCGGTTATCTAGTTTTCCCGCCATCATTAACACAACTGTATGATGCAAATTAGGTCCTTTTAGTGCTAAAAGTTAATTATTATCCAGTCCTTCACTTCCTGTCTGACATTCCTTGTTGTATCAACACTTTTGACCTACTTTCAAGACAACTGAAACTTAAAAGGACAAAAAACACTGGTGCATGTGTTTAAAAGAATAAAAGGATTATACAGTAAAGAAAATCAAACACAGACTTTAATCTGAGGTGTAAATTATTTTAAGGCTAACACTCTCATGCTATTCTATGCATGTTGTTGAAATAGTTTTTAAATATAGCGTATGTACAACTATATACTGTATATATGCAGTATATATATACAGTATATAAGGAAGAAGGATGGATTGGACGAAAGGGTTTAGTTGAATACCTTCCACGTTCACCAGACCTCACACCACTAGACCTGCAACAGTCACAGAACTGAGAGCAACCATTGAACGTGAATGCACGCAAATACCAAGAAAATTGTTTCATGATGTGTGCTATTCCATCGCGTCGCTTTGTCGGCAGCGTCTGGAGCAGATCGGACCAGTTTGACAACAGGCGGTGACAAAACAATAGAATGATGTTTGTAAATTCTTTCACATAATGGAAATGAAATCAATTACAATAAACAATTATGGTTTACAATTATTTAAAGTGTGTATACATTTTTTGGGACCTGTGTATATATATATATATATATATATATACCTGTATATATACAACAATACTTGGTCATGGCAGTTCATCCATTTCTAACTGACAGAATTAACAACTGTATATGGTTTGCTTACTTGCATTGTGCTACCAACATACTGTATGAAATAAACATAACTACAATGGAGAGTAGACGTTATAGGGTGTTCTCACTATTGATGCAAGCATCCAAATGTATATACACAGTACACCCAATATTAAGCGCTCATTGAATTTAATTGTTCAGGTTACAGGTCCCTTTTTAAACTTTTGAAGTGATTTATTGTGTTCCAATTGTACTTTTTTTTAACACCAGAAAAACTGAATGGTATTTAATTGTCGTTGAGAATGTGTTTGATAGTCTTAATTAAAAAAAAAAAAAGAATTGTTGTGTATTCTGTGTGGTTTCGCACTGTGTTTGATTTTGGTATTTTACAAATACAGTATGATGACAGAACATGTAAAAAGCCACAACTTTGGTAACAGGAAGTGGAACTGTTTTTGGACTCGTGTCAGGGATCAGTGGCGTATGTACCTCAGCAGGCCTGGATACAGAACAGTACTCTGCGTGATAACATCCTGTTTGGGAGACCGTACAATGAGCAGAAGTACCGTTGCGTGCTGGAGGCCTGTGCCTTAACCCCTGACTTGGAGGTTTTGCCAGGAGGAGACATGACGGAAATAGGAGAAAAGGTCATTTTTTTCGCCTTTTTTTTGCTGTTTTGTAGTTGGGCTACTCTTGCAGCAATATCAACCATGCCTAAATTCCAACTGTAGTGAAACTGAGACTGTGAACATTAATTCCACAGGGGATTAACCTCTCTGGAGGCCAGAGGCAGAGGGTCAGCCTAGCCCGAGCTGTGTACAGTGATGCAGATGTCTACCTGCTGGATGACCCGCTGTCTGCCGTAGACGCCCATGTGTCCAAACACATATTTGACAACCTCATCGGTCCAGAGGGAGCTCTGAAGGGCAAGGTTAGTTAATATCATGTGCATTTTACTCTTCAAGTCCCTGAAGACTTTCAGTGAGTATTGCGCATTAAAGATTCAAAAGAAATCCGTTTTTCATGTCTGCAAAGCTGAAAAATTAATGAGAGTTGAATAAAATTTGACCAAAACTTCATTTATCCCTGCAGGTTCAGAGCTGGACATGATACGTAATGCACATTTGTTAGAAATGTAATTAATGAACTGATTAAAAATGTATTCTGTTTCCTTGACAACACCATAGGTTCCTGTAGTTTGCAGGCGTTGTGTTCATAGACCTGCGAAAACCAAAAAATACACAATAATGGTGCACGTTTAAAAAATGTTTGATACTTCAAGACAAGGATGTCCAAAGTGCGCCTGGGGGGCTATTTGCAGCCCACAGCTGTTTTTTTAATGGCCTAAAACAAAAATAGGCATTTGCAAGAGTTTAAGTCCAAATATTCAGAGTTGTGTGGAAAATCTGCTTATGTTTTTTTCTTGGTGAAAGGAGGGGATTTTAATAAATACAGGCAGATATCCAAGTTATGTTTTCTTGCAAAAGTATTTGAGAAAATTGTTGCTGCACAGATTAAAACATTTATTCAGGTTCATAATATTTGATCAAACTGCCAATGTGGTTTCCGAAAACAACTTAGTAAAATAACTGCTGCACCTAAGGCTGTTAATTATATATTTGAGTCAATTGACTGTAAAAAGTTCCGTACAATTCTTTTTTATTGACTTGTTTAAAGTCGTTTACACTTTTGATCGTGACATCTTGGTAAATCGACTTTCTGAAATTGGGACACTGCCGTTGGCTGGTTTTCTCTGTCAGGTAGAACTCAGTGTGCACACTTTTTATGACTTCCTCCTTCCATTTATTAACTAAAGGAGTACCCCAAGGGTCTGTTCTAGGTCTGTTGTTTTCCATTTGTGTGAACAATCTTTGTCAAAACGTATCGAGCACCTTTTTTCATATATATGTAGATTATACAATCATCTATTGTTCCTCTCCTTCAGTTGACCAAGCCTTTAATTTCTGCAGCATTTTAAGTGCAGCATATGATCAGATCTAAATCAGATAAGGCTAGTGTTAAATGCAGACAAATCCAAAATTATGGTTTTCTCAAGTGGAAAACGGCTACCTTCTCAGCTACCTAATATCAAAACTTCGCACTCTTTATTGCTCTGCTTTACACTCCATGACTGGCTGTGGAATCACCATCTGACCAAATCCCTGTATGCAACATCCCTCTGTATGTTTACAGGTGGACTCACTGGTTGACTTTCATTTACACGTGTATTCTTGGGCTCCTACCATCTTACCTCTTCACATACATGCATTAATACCAACAACAGTATTCTCTGTGCTCTCGGATAAACATACTAATGGTTGTTCCTAGAGTTAGAACAGAGTTGTGTAGGACAGCATTCCAGTACGCTGCACCCTTTCCATGGAATGAGTTGCAAAATGACTTCAACCTAACTCAACTTGTTACCTTAGGATAATTTAATTTAAGGCAACGTGAAAGGAATGGGCCTGGCCAATGTGACTGTTTTTAAACTGTTGATTGTTCATTGCAAATGTTGAATTGTATGTTGGGGATGTCAGAAACTTTGTGTTATGCTGCAGTTTTTGCCAGGTCAATCTTGTAAAAGAGATTGTTGAATCCCAGTGAGATATATCTGGTTAAGTAAAGAATGAAAATAGAGAAAAATATGTAATCTAACCAGAAAAAGATTTAATTTTATCATAATATATGAGGAAAATGACATTTTCAAAGCATGAAACTAAAATATTTGGATTATGAAAATATAATTATGAAAAACAAACAAAACAACAAAAAAAGTTGTTTTGTGTTTTTTTGTTATCACACCACGATACAGGTTGGATTAAAAAAAATGCATCAAGCAGGGTGTAACAAATAAAAGTCTTGTTTAGCAACAGCAACTCAAGGGCCAAGAAGTAAGAGGACTACAACTAAAATCCATGGTTCAGAAAACAGTACTAACAAAAAAAAATCATGGAAAAGGTTGATACAAAAATAACATGTTAAAAAAGTCCAGCTGAGTATACTGACTGGGAGGATCTACCTGACTGGCAGGAAGGCAACAAAAATAAAAGTCAGCATCCGAGCCACAAAAACGTAGCACAAAAGTCCCGTCAGACGAGGATGAACGGTGTGTGGCGTGCGTCCATCAGGAACAATCAAACGACGCTTTCTTGCCACCATAGGCGTGAATGAAAAGGTGTGTTCTGATGAGAAACACCTGTGGCTTGTCAGGTAGCTCTTCCCCAGAATAAGGTCAAAGGGGTGAGAAGAGAAAAAACACAAGGAGGATAAACCAAACCAACACAAGTTATTAAGTTGTTATGAGAATATTGTCAAACTATTATGGGAATGAAGTCGTAGTTACGAGAAGGAAATTTACAAGAACAAAAGAAAAGGAAGAAAAAGCTTTAATTTTATGAGAATAAAGTCAAAATATTAAGAGGAAAAGTTGTATTATCCATCTATCATCCATTTTCTATACCGCTTATTATAATGAGCAAAAAGGTGCATTTTTTGGGAATAAACTTATAATATTGTAAGGAAAAAGAATGTAATTTCAGTACCATAGAGTTGAAATATTATTATTTTCATTTTTTATCCTAGACGCGTATATTGGTGACACATGGCATCAGCTACCTGTCCCAGGTTGACAATATATTGGTGATGGTGGATGGCAGGGTGTCAGAGATGGGCTCCCATCAGGAGCTGCTCAAGCAGAACGGAGCCTTCGCTGAGTTTCTCAGGAACTACGCTCTGGAGGACATCATTGAGGAGGATGAAGCCATGGGTAAAATCAACATCAAATCAAAACACCATCAGCTGATATTGTTTGTGTTTTCAGTGAAATTTTGCCTATGGTTATTTTTTACAGAAGAAATAATTGATGGCGGCGAGAATTTGTTCCCTGACGACGCCCTTAGCAACCACATCGACATGGTGGCCAGTGAGCCGGGGATCAACGAAGCGAAGAGAAAATTCATAAGGTATTGAAAACATTTCCTAGAATGTGTTTAAAAAAATTTTTTTCATAGCCTGTATACTTAAACAGTGGCCTCTACTCAAGCAAGGCTCAATGGACGTCCTCTTAATAACAATACCAGTAAATAAGCATATCTTAACTGTAATCACCTTATCAATGATACTACTCCTCACACACAGTCATTAAAATGCTGCCAGTTGGGAACCAAAACGGCCACCCCAAAAGATATTTGCAAAATTAAAAAGTGTATTTTATTGGCTGTCACTCGGATATTGAACATTGTGAGTGAAAGACAATTTATTGTCTAGCCCGCTTAGGTTCACATTTGTCCGCCCAGCACAAAGGCACCTTAAAGAGCTTATTTACTTTTTTTGTGAGAGCTATTGTGTCATCAATGTATTGTAATGTAAACAACAAAGAACAGCCGATTTTATATCATGTATGCCTTTAATGGCTTTTTTGTATGATTATGTCTACTATGTTGGGTAATATAAGGGTGTCTATATGTTTAGAGGGATATAATAAGGTTTAAAAAATTATTTACAAGATCGTAAACAGGTTTTCAATGCCATAAGTATGAAAATATTCCTTTTATATTAATATTGATGCCTACTTCACGGAAATTCACTTATCGTGGTTGGATCTGGAACTAATTAACTGTGATAAATGAGGGATGACTGTATACACTACCACTCACCAAACCTATTGGCAGTGTATTTTATTTGAACCAATAATGTATACTTTATTTGTTACACAAAAAACCCTTAAAAGCCGCTTGTACAAATAAAGAACTGCCTCCAACAGACAAATAAATACAGTTCAAAAAAATAGCAGTCCAATGGGACTACCTAGATTAACAGCTGTTATTAGTATATTTTTATTGCTACATGGCCAGTGACGAGTAGGTGCAGTAGATTCTCAGAAGTCAAACCGGACTGAGGATTCATGATATGCTCTTAACTCTGTGCAATTGGGCAATTAGATGAAAAGAGGGTGTTCAAAAAAAATAGCAGTGTCTGCCGTTGACTTTACAAACTCAATTTTTTTTGTTTCTAGGGTTTTGCAATCCTGAATATAACTAAACTAGTTGTATGAGCACATTTTTTTATAACCGCTTCACATCTGTGTGGCATCTTTCAGCTGTTATTCACCTCCAAGATTCTTTAACATTTCTTGGTTTTGCGTCAGAAACAGCATTTTTGATGTCACCAAACAAGTTATTGATTGGATTAAGGTCCAGGGATGAGGTTGGCCACTCCATAACATTAATTTTGCTTGTTTGGAACCGATATTTTGCTGGTTTACTAGTGTGTTCGGGATCATTGTCCTGTTGAAACAGCCATGTCAAACTGGTCTACAATACCTGGTATGCAATAAATAGGCCCAACACCATAGTAGGAGAAATTATTTTCATGAACACACCCCTTTTAGCTAATTGCCCAATTGCACAGCCTTAAGAGCGTGCATATCATGAATCCTCAGTCTGGTTTGACTTCTGAGAATCTACTGCACCTACTGGTCACTGGCCATGTAGCAATAAAAATATACTAATAACAGTGATTAATCATGGTTAGTCACATTGGACTATTATTTTTTAACACTAACTTTGCCACCATGAAAGCAAATACAGTTTAATTTCAGTTTAATATTCCTGGCTTTTGTCAAATAACTAAATAAAGTGACATTGTAAGATGTATTTTTTTTTCTTTATTTGAAGGCAAATCAGCATCGTTTCAGCAGATAGTGATACCGGAAAATCCCGGTCGGTGAGGAGGCAAGCCTGTAGCCTGAGAAAACTTCCAGAGCCACAGGAAAAGAAGAAACCACACGAGATAGAGAAACTCATCCAGGCAGAGACTGCAGAAACAGGCAGGGTTAGTCTGAAAATATGCATTCACACTTTCTAAATCTCCATTGTCAGAAAGCATCACACTTCATTTTCCTCGTGTTCAATACTACCCGCACATATTACGACTGACCTGCTTTCCACCAGGTGAAAACAAAGGTTTACCTGGAATATGCCAAGGCGGTGGGACTGCTGCTGTCTGTGCTGATTTGCTCTCTGTATGGCTGCCAGAGTGCAGCCTCCATAGGAGCAAACATTTGGCTCAGTGAGTGGACCAATGATGCCCTGCAAAATCAAACTCAGGAAAACGTTAATATGAGAGTGGGGGTGTACGCAGCGCTAGGGCTCACGCAAGGTAAGAAATTTGGTGTGTTTGTGTAGCTATTTGGATCATTAATATGCTTAAAAACTACCTTAGGGAAAAAAAAATGTGTTCCAAGAGTAGAAGCAACTAAGTCCCCTTGCACACAAGGATAACAAACATGCAAGTGATGCCACCATCATGCGGCTTTGCCTGTTTACACAGCACAGTGCTAGCGTAATACATGTCACGGGACTGTGATATGCTGTGTTTTTTTCCTCAAACACAAACATTAACAGACGGTTCAGAAACAAATATCACTGTAGGCACCAGTCCAACGTTTTAAATTGGGGACTTGTGGGAAAATGACTCAATTGCAATGCTAAACCACTTTAAAAATCATTCCCATTGGTGTGCTGTTTCATGACTTACCTCTTTAATAGTGGTTGGAAGTTTAGAATGATCTCAAATGAAATGAATCGTAAAAATCAATCTAGTGTCTTTAAAATGGAAGTTTTTGCACAGTAACGTAGGGCTGCAACCAACGAGTGGTGCCTTGCTTAGTGTCATTAATCTGTTCAGACTCAAACCAAAACTGACTTTAACCAAGGCAGGTTTTCCCATAGAAAGTAATGTTAATACATTTAATCCGTTCCAGGTAGCCAGAAATGTTAACACAAAACGGGAAAGTGAGGTGCTACCCCCAAACAAGAAAAAACACACATCTGTTTCCTGCAAAAAATCAAACATTAGTAGCAGTATTCAAACATAACAATCCCAGTAAGTAAAATTCCCAGTTTTTTGGTACAAGTTCATTGGATGCTCACCCAGCAGAAGTTTTGCAAGAGATACCAAACATGACTGGGTTTGACTTCTGGATTTGTATGCGACATTAGAGGTAAATTTTCCCCAAAAATATTAGTAGAGCGTCTAATTGCATGACCTTTAGATGTTTAATTGTACGGTACAGAAAGTACTTTAGATAGATCTTTATTTTTATGAGGTTTTGGAGAGCATTTATCAAATCTAGCTTTGTTTCAAAGCATCAAGGCTGTGAATGTGAATGTTTTTTCTGGAAACTGTTGCTTGTAACTGCATGTAAGACAGGTGTGACTCTGCTATTTTCTCCAACAACAAACCCTTTTTGAAATCATTCCCAGGTGTCCTGGTCATGATGTCTTCCTTCACTTTAGCCATGGGGAACATCGGGGCAGCGGGGAAGCTGCACCATAACTTGCTCACCAACAAACTTCACACGCCCCAGTCTTTCTTTGATACAACACCCATAGGGCGCATCATCAACCGTTTCTCCAAGGACATCTACGTCATAGATGAGACACTGCCCTCTACAGTGCTCATGTTCCTAGCCACCTTCTTTGTTTCCCTCTCTACCATGATTGTTATCATTTCCAGCACGCCGATCTTTGCTGTCGTCATAGCGCCCCTGGCTTTTGTATACATCTTTGTCCAGGTATTCTGCAAAAATGCATGCTGGGTGCATGTTTGTGGAGGCTCCAAGACTCCAGTGTTTGTTTTGATCGTTGCACTAGAGCTTTGTCCGCATTAGAGCTTTGATTTACCAAACCACTTCATTCCACTTTCCCGCCCCTCCCACATTCTTCAACACTCTTACACACACAAAACACTAAAAGACATACTTGGGTCTTCCATAAATCTATGACCCCCTCTAGTGGTGGCAACTGTAGTGACCAAATTCAGGACTCTTCTGGGCTCATGTAGGAGCAGATAATGAAAGCACTAGTTATGTGCGATACCACTGATCAAATTCAGGCTGGCATCGGCGGTACCGATCCAATACCAGTACTTTGCAAATGTACCTAATGTGTCTGGTACATTTTAAAAAGTCGTGTTTCATGGACCCCTTATGCCGCTTATCCTCAATAGGGTTGTGGGGGTGTGCTGGAGCCTATCCCAGCAGACTTTGGGCAAGAGACGGGGTGCACCCTGGACTGGTTGCCAGTCAATCGCAGCATTGAATTCATTTATTAATTAAATAAATGATTAATTGAACTATATGCATCATTTATTTCTTTTACAACCTCAAGTACTTTGAGGAAGCAATTTAACCTCAATATACAATGTAAGGTAATATACAGCAAGAGAAAAACTAAATCATATAAAATATGTGAACATTGTATTTCAAACAGCAAGAAGGAAAATAAGTAAAATGATAAAACCATTCAAATAAATGATTAATTATTACAAAAAACGTACAGTTCACACATGGCTTCTTTTACCATCGACAACAGACAAACATTACCTCAAACGACTGAAGCATCGAAAGTATCGATATTTGGATTTGAGAATTGATGTCAGAGCACGGAGAGCAAGTATCAGTATGATAAATGCACACAGATATGATCCCACAAGCAAAAAGACATTATTTGCAGCTTTGTTAGTCACTGAGTAGGTTGCAAAAATGATCTACTTTTCTTTGCCCAGACTTTTTGAAGGCGCAAGTGGCTGTGATGACAAAGCTTGTGTATTAACAATGTCCTCGTTTCCGTCCCAACAGAGATGTTTACCAGCCTTTGACCGTGATGGATAAATGTACAGTGCCTGAACGGAGCGCACGTGTTGCATAGGAGGCAGGTGCTAATGTACTGTTGTGTTGTCACACTCGGCCCCACTCCCCTCCCCTGCCATCCCCCCCTTCCCGCAGGAGTGCTGTTGTGGGTTAACAGCCTGTTGTTCCAGGCCTACAGCATGCTAAGGGCGGCCAAGCTCATGCACCACAACCTGCTTCAGAGGGTCCTGCGAGCGCCCCAGGCCTTCTTCGAGAGCACCCCCGTTGGGCGGTTGTTAAACCGCTTCAGCAAAGATGTGGATGCCATAGACTCCCTCCTTCCATATCAAATTGACATATGGATGCGCACTTTCTGGTACACGCTGACTGTGCTGCTCATATGCTCTGCCCTCACCCCCATGTTCCTCATAGTCATAGCCCCGTTAATGGTGTTCTATTGGTGGGTTCAGGTAAATAGTAAACAAGTTTGTCACATGCATGTCTGAGCGTGTTGATGAGGAGAGTGTGTGCTGGTCCAGCAGTCCTAGCAAGTGGTGGTTTTTAGTGGTTTACTAGCCAGATGTTAGTGTTAGTCCAGAACCACTCGGTTCACTTGGTGACACCTCTTAATCTGTAAGCGATTTTTACATGCAAAAATCATGACAATCCAATTTCGAAGCTCTGGCAGCAGAAATGATGTTTTTTTTCTTGATCGTTATTTGTCCTTCACAAGGATGTTGCACCTCATTTGGAACAAGCGTCAGAATTTATATTGCTCAAAATTGGGGAAGTTGGAAATTGGCTTTTTTGCCGATATTGTCCAATTCTCAATTTCCGATTCTGATATCAACCGATACCGATATGTGTAGCGTCACATATCTCCTGTCTAACGGATAGAGAGTCTGCAATTACTGTAGAGTACTTGTGATTGGACAGGGCAATGGCTCGAGGAACTTCACGACTGGGGAACGGACCCTGTGACTAGCAGCACAGGAGCACCGCAGGGAACTGTGCTCTCTCCTGTTGTGTTTACCCTGTACACGTGTGAGCTGTGCCATGCCATTATTGCACTACAACATGGCAGTGAACAGTTTATTTCTTTATTACGTGTTATTTATTTATTCTTATTCTATTTTCCTATTTTTTTTCTTCTTTTGATCTTTCCCGTCTTGTAGTGATTGTTTTATTCTGTGATCAAGCGATTAAGTTGATTATGACATTTTTGCAGAGCTGCTTGAAACCTAAATGTCTCTTGGAGATTAATAAAGTACAGTAGTGTTTAAAATAACTGCAGTGCAAAGTGACTAACCAGATGAAGTACTGTTATTAGGATATTTTTGTTGCTACATGGCAAACAAGTTACCAGTAGGTGCAGTAAATTGGAGAACTTTTGAGGTGACATCAGAAATGCTGTTTCTGAAACAAAACCAAGAAATGTTAATGAATTGTGGAATGTTGTTAAAGAATCTTGGAGGGCAATAACGGCTGAAAAGTCGGTTGACTCAGACGTGAAGCAGTTATTAAAAAAAAAAACTGTGGTCATACAACTAAATATTAGTCTAGTGATTCACAGGATTGCAAAATCCTAGGAACCAAAAAGTTTGTGCAAAACAGTTTTGAGTTTGTAAAGTCAACAGCAGACACTGCTATTTTTAACACACTCCGTTTAACTGATTGCACAGCCTTAAGAGCGTGCATATCATGAATGCTGGGTCTTGTCTTGTCTACTGCACCTACTGGTAATTAGTTTGTCATGCAGCAATGAAAATATACTAATAACAGTGATTAATCTGGTCAGTCACATGGAACTGCTATTATTTTGAACACTACTGTGTGAGTCCAGCTATGGAATTTGGTGTCTTGCACGATAGAAAAGGGCTGGTTATCCAGTGTAATACACTCCATGAGTTTTCGATTGTTGGATTTTGCTCTGGGATTTGGAAGTATTGGAGGAAGAAGTCTAGTATAACCAACGCTTTGCAGTCATTGCAAAACGAAGGTTTAATACCCGAAGGAGACGCCACAGTTTGTCAGGAGCAAGCAAGCATGTTACTAAACATCCGCGGTTGGTTACTCGCTTCAGAAGCAGTTTGAGGTCATTATTTATGCCCTGGAAAATAGGGACGCCCATAGGCATATACTGTATATAGCATTTTTATATGATCAATTTCATTAAAAGGGAAAAAAACATACCGATATTGACTGATATTACATTTTTATGGCTGTATTGGGCCGATAATATTATAATTTTGTTTGTATATCGGCCTGTCTCCTGGTGTCTTGTCCATGCTCAGTAAACAGGAAACCCCCCGGCCCAGCCACTGCCATCCTGGAGAAGCTGCATGATCTGAGCAACGTCTGCAGGCTGCAGATACCACATACTGCCGTTGTACTAAATAAAAAGTATGCAGGAATTAGCCAAAAAGATTTGAAGGTGCAAATCAGAGGGCTTGTCTTGATGAATCTCCCACCAGTCTATGCCATTTGCAGGTGAAAGTTGATCCACAGTCCTTACTGCTTCCTAAATTGACAGGTTGTATTTCTGTCTTGTAGGCACACTGTGGTTGATTTGTGTTCTCTGTATCCTGTTGCTACGCTTTAATAGGGGCAGCATGGCTCAGGTGGTAGAGTGGTTGTCTTGCAACTTGAAGGTCGCTGGTTCGATCCTCTGTCCTCCCGTGAGACCGTCAAAGTGTCCTCGGGCAAAATACTGCAAATGTGGCAACAGTTTCAAAGCACTTTGACCGGAATGACGGTTGAAAAGCTCTATACAAGTGGAAGTCCCTTGACATATACATAGTCAAACCAAGCAGGATGGTACAAAGAGCGAGGATATACCTCTGGAAGAAGTCCTCTGACAGGCAGACATTGAAGCGTTGCTGTTTGACGCCCCTGCACAACATGAAGCTGTATTGTTCCATTGAAGGAAAAAACACCCCAGATCCATTGCGCTGTACGGAAAACATCTCAGGTGGGATCTCCTTGTCATCCCAGTAACGTTGGAAGCCAGGACGATGAAGTGTACATTTTTCTATCATCAGAGAATCAAACTTCTTTTCAATGTCCCATGTTTAGTGCTGTCATGCAAATTCCAAATGTGAAATTTTGTGGCATTGAAGAAGACGAGGCCTTTGAAGGTTTGATGGTTGTTGAATTGCACTCGGCAGCAAGAACAACCATTTGAGCCGAGGATCGATGGACAGCCAATCGGATCCTCCAGCACAGGGCTGGTGACATTTATTTGGGTTTACTACTTGACTTTTTTTCTCCATAACCCCCAGGATCTGCGAGATGTCTTGCTTATGCAGCTCGACAATCCGCCCGTGTTCAAAGAGAGAGCGCGTTTTTTTTCGCCTTTGCCTTCAAATGATCAAATTTGGATCCGGAGTGTATTAATATTTCCTATATTGTTAGGGGTGATATCAGTTAATATGGAAACAATGCCGGAAAGCAGTCTTTCTTACCAGTTTTGTATACGCTTACTTAATGATATGATTAATGCATTATTTCTTAATCTCATTGGAGCACCTACCTCGTATCATATTATTATTCCTGCCACCGGAGCATCTTGAGCATTTTACTTGAAATCAGTAGTGGTGTCCAAAGCCAGGTGAATTGTGGTTGCTGAAAAAATGTACAGTGAGTAGTGTTTTTAGTGTGTGTTTATTCTGCCTAATTCCTTAAAATCTGTACAAATTACATTGCAAATGAGTCCAGTAACTGTATGCACTACTACTACTAATAGAGATGGTTGTTTGATTGAGATGGGCTGTAGTTTTGATTTAAATGTCATAGAAAATATTGCCCCCCGTTGCTGAGCGTCATTCCTAAGCATTTGATTGTGACAGTCAATCTGATGTACACACAGTTCCAATCCATCAAATGAGACAAAACAAGTTGAGCTTGAGATTCCGATCATGATTTTTTTGTCAAACGATATTTAAAATCCAAACGAGCACACATCTGAATTGGAAAATGTATGCACGCCATTCAGTGTTTTCTCCCCTTTATTTCAGTACTAACAAGCGCTTAATCAATCCTGCGATCGTTCTATCTTCTCTGCCTGGGCATCAGCTGTTTAATGTTTCTGTCAAAGTGTCTTCTGTTGTCCTGCTGTTCCCGGCTACTCACAAAAACCCAAATGATGAGAGACGTACTTACCGTACTAACACACACAGAATAAGTATTTGAATGACACGCTTAACATACAACAAACCACATGCAGTCCAAGCCTGACATTTACCTGCAGCGAGGCCTGTACCTATAGATTTGCTAAGAAGTCATTTGCATGCCGACTGGACTCTCCTAAGGGGATGCCAGGTCACATTAAGAGCCATTTTGAAATATCGGACAAGCATTGCACGTTTTTGTTTAGCACAGGCTTGTAAACGTGTGTGACTGTGGAAGTGTGTGTGTGTGTGTACGTGTCATTTTACATGATTTATATGCAATATCTCAGACTGCGCAGCTGACTGTTTGGTTGTAATGCCTCGTTTGTTTTTCTCCCCTCAACGCCCTTAGAGATTTTATGTTGCCACGTCTCGGCAGCTAAAGCGTCTGGAGTCTGTCAGCCGCTCACCCATTTATTCCCATTTCTCTGAAACCATCACCGGCTCGAGTGTTATCCGAGCCTTTGGCAGACGCTCTGCCTTCGTTTTGATGAGTGACATGAAAGTGGACGAGAACCAAAAGAGTTACTACCCGGGTATAGTGTCCAACAGGTATGTACTTGCTGTATTGTTTGTACGTTTTCGCAGCCACAGCTGTGTTGCAACATTGTCAAAAGATCTAGTCGGAATGGCGTGTGATCCGCTAATGTTGTCAGTGCTGATCTCATCTGGGCTGCTTCGTATGGTTTGGCTTTAGTTTGGACTTTAAGACACATCTTTGCTGAAAATATTTATCAGTTTTATTTATACAGTTTTTAACGAAGGATATTACAGTCATCCCTTGTTTATCGCGATAAGTGGATTTCCGCAAACCATTACCATTATTAGAGCCCTGTAGGAATGAAATAACACCCCTATAGTCACCTACTACTCTTTGTTTACATCACATTGAACATTCAACTGTAATGCGCAGGGACACGAGACACACGCTAAATAGCTAGCCACCAATTTCTTTATTCTACTAGGTTTAATCTAGTAGGGATGATCAGATCAGGGTTTTATGTTGCCGAGTCCGATATCGATCATCTATGAGTGAAATCGGCCGATACCGACCATAAACTCACCCTAATTTAGACATATATGACTCATGAAACAGAGGATGAGATGCCTTCTTTAAGGAGACTTTGGATGTGAGAGGACATTCTCTGCTTGAGGTCTAGCAGGACTTCCAGATAGCACATAGAAGGGCTTCAAGTCAGAGAGAAGTCATCTAGTTCTATTGATTCCATTATTTTGGGGGTTATTTGCGTAGCCTTCTGACTGTCACGCACGGGTTTGGGGGGTGCTTCTCCAAGATATTGGACCAAGATACTACACTGCACACAAGACCGGCTGCAAGCTGCAGTAGTACTATCCAGAGGGGATCTGCTTTTGAGATTGGCGTGCACACGGAAATTGGCCAAAATTGATCGGCGCGCGCCCGGCAAATAGATTTTTTTAAACGTGCTATTTTTTTTGAGCCTGCACTCAAATTAGCAAATTGCATTTCATAGATCAACCAGAAAATATTAAAAATTGCTTAATTATTCAATATTTGTAATACTCTCACATACTACAAAATATATAATTTTCCTATAACTTACATTGTAAATTATGTGTTTGTAATATTGGTCCAAGTCCCAAAGGTTCCCAGTGTGATTGAGCAGGATAATCTACTGAGCTTTAAAAAATTCTGAGCCAACCAGACCTTGACGTCGCTTAAGCACTCGACGAGGGGTGTCAGTGGGGCATGGTGATGGTTTGTGGTAGATAAATTTGGCAGTCATCTCCATAAAAGTGATGGGAGATGCCAATTGTTCTAAATGTTGCACTAAGTGCAACCAAGTACAGAACTGAATAAGGTACAGAGAGAGGATGGGCCCAAGAATTGATCCCTGTGGGACTCTGCAGTCAAGGGGGCAAGATTTTATAAGCCAGACCGGACTATAAGCTTTACATGTCCACGTCATAAAATGGTTCATTGTGATGCACACAAGTCCGTGACGACTAGGTAGCTCTTTATTTGGTGGGAGCCAATCGTGAGCTATAAGGGAACGAAAATTGCAGGAGGTCACTCACTCAATTTAACAGTCATGGTGTCATTTTTAGAAAGAACGCTAAAATCATCACACAGCAACTTAACATTAAACATGTAGGTAGGAAATATACAAGACAAGTACCAATACGAGTTCAGAATGAAAAGCAACATTTTTTTCAACGTCTTCCCATCATGCATTGCTTCATCCAATATCCGTCATGCAGATGGCTCGGCGTTCGCATCGAGTTCATCGGGAACTGCATTGTGCTGTTTGCTGCCCTGTTTGCTGTCACTGGAAAGGAAAATCTAAACCCCGGCCTCGTGGGTCTATCGGTGTCCTACGCTCTTCAGGTAACAACAAGCAGACACATTTACAAGCTAGAGCAGGGGTGGGCAACCTTTTCAAGAATTTGTCGTGCCCGTCTAGAATGTTTGCTTTCCCCCCGGCAAGTTTTTGAGTGCAACTATAGGACACCATTGTCTTTAATAGCTATGTCACACATTAAGTAATCGGTTCAAGTCATTTTTAAATAATTGTGTTAAAATTGGTGTTATACCTGTGTTTGCAGGTGACCATGTCGCTGAACTGGATGGTGCGGATGACTTCTGATCTGGAGAACAACATTGTAGCAGTGGAGAGAGTGAAGGAGTACTCTGAGACTCAGACCGAGGTTTTAACACAACAAACATGAAAACGTTGCGTAATGCCTTTGCTTTCAATGTGGAGTGGTGAGAACTTTGCAAGCTGTAAATACTGGAAGTACATGATTTACTTTTCCAAATGAAAACTGCAGTGGAATAACAGATCAAGGTAAAAAAAAAAGTGCTGGACTGGATGGAAGATGGGTCCGTTACACTCATGATGGCGCCACTTCCATCCTGACAGAAACAGAAGTTTAGAGTGAAAAAGTGTTGTTACTGTATATTCTTTCCTTTTGTCAAGTCAAGTCGATTTGATGCATGGGATTTGATTCTACGAATGTTAATGTTTGTTGACAAAGATATTAAAGGTACATTATAAAATAAGTGTGCCAATTACGATAGTGTCCAAAATAATAGCAGCCCAATGTGAGTAACCAGAATAAGAAATATTATAAGTATATTTTTATTTCTACATGGCAAACACGTTACCAGCAGGTGCAGTAGATTCTCAGAAACCAAACAAGACACAGCATTCATGATATGCACGCTCGCAGGCTGTGTAATTGGTCAAGTAGTTGTGTTCAAAAAATAGCAGTGTCTGCCATTGACTTTACAAACTTTTTTGTTTCTAGGATTTGGCAGTCCTGTGAATCACTAAACTAATATTTCGTTTTTTATAACTGCTTCACATCCGTGTGGCATGGACTCAACCAACTTTCAGCTGTTCTTCCCCTCCAAGATTCTTGAACAACATTCCAACAATTCATTAACATTTCTTGGTTTTGCTTCAGAAACAGCATTTTTGATGTCACCCCACAAGTTCTTCATTGGATTAAGGTCTGGGGATTGGGCATTTTGTTGGGTTGGAACCAAGATTTTGCTGGTTTACTAGTGTGTTTGGGGTGATTGTCTTGTTGAAACACCCATTTCAAGGGCATGCCCTCTTCAGCATAAGGCAACATGACCTCAATATTTTACATTCTATGTTACATAGCTCTATTTTATACCTCTTACATTTGGATTTGAAACATTTAGGTATTAACGTGTTCCATAAATTGCGTTTTCAACACGCAACATTTCAAAGTAATAAAGCAAAAAAGTAAACATACTCGCCTTTGTTGGTCTGGCTGGTGAAGTTTTGCACACTTCTTGAAATTATTCCAAAGGCGTTCCAAAGTTTGCCGTTGAAACGCCGGCGAGCTCGGCGCGCCGGAGCAGAAAGGTGAACATACTCGCTTTTGTGTGCACAGGCAGCCTGGGAAGTCGAGGACAAGAAGCCCAATGCCGATTGGCCCATGAAGGGGAACGTGGAATTCCATGACTACAGTGTTCGATACAGAGAAGGGCTGGATCTGGTCCTAAAGAACCTGACACTGAACGTCAAAGGAGGAGAGAAGGTAAGGGTGGAAGAGGGTGGACGCCGTCACGTTTGGCCTCACCAATCTCTTCCTCTGTATATGCTTTGTATAGATTGGTATTGTAGGTCGCACAGGAGCAGGCAAGTCGTCCATGACGCTCTGCCTTTTCCGTTTGCTGGAAGCTGCCGAAGGAGAGATCACCATTGACGGCGTAAAGATCTCGGAGATAGGCCTACATGACTTGAGGTCCAAACTCACCATCATTCCACAGGTACACACACACACACATCAAGTGCAGATGAAAAACGCAACATAAGAATTAGAATAGCACAGAACTATGACATGCTTCAACTGAGCACTGTGGAGCACAAGTGCTTGTTTGTCCAACCACAGTTTCTGCGATCAGCAGCGGAATACGGGAATGAACAAATGCATTGCAGTTAATATGATAGGACGTGTAAAACTGTGAGTTGTACTATGTGAGGTTTTCCAATGCAACTTGTGTCTGTCACAGGAGCCTGTCCTGTTCTCTGGAACGCTGAGGATGAACCTCGACCCCTTTGAGAAGTACAGTGACGAAGAGGTGTGGAAGGCATTGGAATATTCCCATTTGCACAAGTTTGTGAGCAACCAGCCAGCAAAACTAGAGATGGAGTGCTCCGAAGGAGGCGAGAACCTCAGGTACGTAGGTTCTGCATGCAGGCATCGAAGGCTCTAGGAGGAGCCGTGATTGAATGTTCTTGTTGCATCATTGAAGTGTGGGCCAGCGACAGCTGGTGTGTTTGGCTCGTGCTCTCCTGAGGAAGACAACAATCCTCATCCTGGATGAAGCTACCGCTGCTATCGACCTTGAGACGGACGATCTCATCCAGTCTACTATTAGGACTCAGTTTGAGAACTGCACAGTCTTTACCATCGCACACAGACTCAACACGATTATGGATTATACAAGGTTGGAAACTTTGGTTTTTCTAGCGACTAGCGACAAACCTAGCCACTTTTTCTCATGTTATTGGAGATTTTGAAAGCACATGTCGTTCTTAAACCTGGATTACAGTCAACCACCGCGTTGACCATTAGCTTGTTAGCGGGCTTCATCGTGAGTGACAGCAAAAATTAAAAAAAATCTGCAGTCATTTTACAGAAGTGAAGTCAAAATAACAAGAGAAAATGTTGTAATCTAACTTGAAACATTTTCTGAGAATGACACAATAATCTGCATAACATTGAAACATGAAAGAAAGATGTCATTTATTTAAAGTTGGATTATGATGAAAAACAAAAAATACAGTTAAAAAAAGTTATTTCACGAGAATAAAATTTACAATTTATGGGAATAAAGTCAATTTACAAGTAGAAAGTGACTGGGCACCAGTCCAGGGTGTACCCCGCCTCCCGCCCAATGTCAGCTGGGAAAGGCTCCAGCATCCCCGCGACCCTAATGAGGATAAGCGGTATAGAAAATGAATGAATGAATATTTGAAAATAAAAAACTCAAAAATGAGAAAAAGAGCAAAGTTCATACTAAAAATACGCAAATACATCGCAGAAGGAACATTGTAATTGTCAATGTGGTATTCTATTTGGCCAGTAGGTGTCAGTAATTGTTGGGTGAGACAGGAATTTATTGTCAGCAGGCACAATATTAGTAACATAGTAATCATAATAATAACAGGAGCTACTGTTGGGTCCATAACACATGACAAGCTTACGCTCAACTTTGAACTTCTGATGTCACTTCCTGTCCTCCCCACATCAGTCCACCTGCTATTAAGATCCCCTAGGGAACACATTTATTGTGACACACACAAGAGTTTTATTTACAAGAGTAAAGCCATTTAAAGCCTCCATAAGACAACAGCTAGTGCCGGAAGTCTGCTGTTCAGAAAAACAGAACAAAAAACTGCGAACATGAGTTTATGTTATCTCATTTATTTCTATATGTTTTATTATCTATTATTATGGCCACTATATTGGGTAAACAATATATACAATAAAAAGTAAACAAAGGTGACCATAGGGGTGTTATTTCATGTTGAGAGGGCTCCAATAATGTTAGAAACCATATTTAAAAGATAGTAAACACGTTTTTATGCCCTGACTATGCAAATACTTAGTTTATTAATATTGAATACTACTTTTTGGAAATTTGCTCTGGAACCAATTACCTGCAATGACTGGATCACAGAGCTGAGATACTGGAAAAAGTCACCCCTTATCTACATATTGCAGTGAAAAATACCTCAATGTTGTCCCCGTGTCTTTGCAGAGTGCTGGTATTGGACAAGGGGCAGATTGCAGAGTTTGATACCCCTGGAAGTCTGATATCTCAGCGAGGAATCTTCTACGGCATGGCAAAAGACGCAGGACTGGCGCAGTAGAGCAGAGTTTGAGGTTTCCCGAGTACTTAACCGCATCATTTCAATGGCGCTTGAGGTCAAGCCCGATCTCCACTGCAGGAAATAACAGTTGGGAAAAAAAAAGCCATCAGGTCGTTGAGTCTTTTTGCACTGAGAGTACAGTCCTATGTGGCAAGAACTAAAGTCATAAATAAGGAAAACAAGCTTTACTCATCCTAGTCTGAACTAAAGTGCCTTCTGCCAGCGGGAGGAAGAAAGCCAGTGAATGTCATTTTCTAGTCGACTGGCTCCGCTGTAAAAGCAAAACACCTGTACAACAACAAACAGACCATAGGAGGCATTTTTGATGGGTTTTTTTTAACTATTGAAGATATTGTGCCACTGTATTGTCTGCAAAAAACATTTGTGATGAACCCACTTATTTTTTGTACTGTGTCATTATTTAAGGTTTTTTTTTAAAAATGCATGTAGGGACGTTTTGTCAGTTACGTATGTGATTCTTCTGTGAACCAAATCTATAAAAAACTTGAATTGTGTACCACCCAAATATGAAATATGATAATGTCTTTATTTAAAAAAAATAGAAAGAAAAATACATCGAGCTGAGTTTGTTGTAAATTGTTTTTTTTTATAAAGGAGTTTTATAAAGGGCATCACAATGTGGGGATGTTTTCATTAGTCAAGCTACTCTATATTTTTATTGTGTGCCATTTGTACAATTACAATTCATTTTATGATCATATCATTTTATTATGGTGAGACTACACATGCATTTTAAATAAAATACTTACAGTAATACATTTTAATATATTCATGAATTACTTTCTGGTGACAAATTATTTCAAATTTTCAAAAATACATATTCACTTAATGTACTGCACATTCACTATACAAAAAGTATAATTATTAATTAATTGACGGGATAAATTAATATTTAACCAAATAAATAATTTAATAAATTATAAATAATTTAATAAATAATTTAGCAAATACATGTTTTTGATACATTTATTATTGTTAATATATTCACTTTATGTTTATTTTTAAAATAATACTAAAACAGATATATATATATATGTATAAAATGTGTATTATATGTAATTGATCAGTCCTTATTTTTTTATTGAAAAAAATGAAAACCTTTTTAACAAATATTTGAAATTTGAATGTATATAAATATATTAATATTCGTATAGTACAGTACTGTGTATGCATTTTTGCCCATCTTTCCAGATTGTGGGGGGAAACCCTGCATAACACTCCTATGTATGTAAGGATGTAGTTATAGCAGGCGTCCACTAGTGGGCGTGGATTGGTCCACAGTAAATGGGAGCGTCCAGTATCATGACATTATTACAACTATTGATGTTATATAATGTTTTTTATGACACCTCTGGAGGTTTTTTCACCAAATGACTCACAAAATCTGGAAAAATCAACAAGATAAATGTATTTTAATAATTTTTATGAATATATATATGTAATATTACTATACATCATATTATAATGTATATATGTTATAGAGATATTCTTGTATTACATACAATATATAAATATTTTGTAATAATGATTTATTTTATGTATTGAATTATTTTTGGCAAATTTTAGAACCCTTTAAAAGTATTTAATATTTTACAAATAAATCAGTGTTTAAATGATTGATAATATATAACATACATTTAAAATTATGAAATATGTGTTTTCTTGTATTCTTTTGAAAAGAGATCATGCTGATATGGCCCTTAGAGCATTGCTACTGCATTTATTTTTTTCTATAATGTCTTAATGTTTACTAGGCATGTAGAATGTGATTGAGTTTATCATTGGCGGTGAAATGGAGCAAAGCTAATCTGTTTCACAGAACTGGAGCCTGCAGACTTAGAATCCTGGCAGCCTTGACTTAAGACAAACAGACCTTTTTTATGCTCACACTCATTCATCATCAAAATCAGCGTGTCTGCTTAAAGAACAAACAACCTTTGCCGCACACAAACTGGACGCAGCTTCCAATGTAATAACAATGGAAGGCTGTTTTCATAGCCTCCATGTCCTCGTGTGAACTGCCAAGGGCCGGTCAGCGGCACCGTCGGCCGTTAAGCAAAAAGGCTTTTCTGATCATCGAGTGTTCCTCTGTCAAATAAAACGCATCCGATTGGCAGAGTGGTGCAGTTTGTGCTCTGACGAGAACGAGGCAGTAGCTGGCAAACAGTTCAGATCCTGGTCCAACACTCTTGCTGTTTCAAAACCATACACTAAGTCCACATAAACGCGCCTAATAACAGCTTATAACTATTTTTTAAATTGTTTCATGTATGACTACGGCACACAATTAGTCAAAAAAAGCACCTTTGACCTATTCCTGGCCCAAATTAGGCATTTCCAAGCATTAAAATGGCTAAATGAAGGCATTCGAAAGACACATTCAAATACATGTTGTTGAAAAATATTTAGCAGTCTGCATTAGTCACTAAGTGTCAGTAAAGTTACATTGATGAGGCAATAGTCCCAATACTAACGTGTTGGTCTATTTATGTTTTACATGGCTTATTGTCTGTCTATTATGTTATAAGTGAATTTCGGCAAGTTGAAGCATAGGAAACCTGACCTATCTCAATATGGGTTAACATTATTAGAGCCTTGTAGTCGTAAAGTAACACCCCTATAGTCACCTTTACACTCATGTCGGGTCTGGAACTAATTAACCGCGATTTAAACGGGTGATTACTGTACTCAACAAAGAATTAAGCACTCCCATTTTTTAGGACCTGAACCCAAAGAGCTAAAACTTTCTCCTTGCACACAAAAGGCCTCTCTTTTGCAAATATTGTTCACAAGTCTGTTTAAATCTATGTTACGGTTCATCCCTCTCTGTATAATGAATGCACTGGTGTGCCTTCTTGGCCACAACAAAAGACCACTCCAAAATGTGCACTTTAAAACGAGAGGGGGTGGAGCGTGTCTAGAAAACCAGTCATCTGAGTCATTTGACCAGTGATCAAAATTTGCCAAAATACCATCCATACCAATCCACAGCGTCCCAAACGTGCTCATGTTGGCCTATGCAAGAACGTCACTTTCCATGAATTGTTTACAGATCCTTGCAACACGAGTAATAACGGGTACAATGGGTCATTCAAAATGACATAAACATAAAAATTACATAAACCACCCCCACCATGGGCCACTCCATTGGCAACACAAGTCAATGCAGGTCGCCCAATACAGTTTACCTGCACATTTTGGCGTGGCCTTTTATTGTGGCCAACTCAAGGCACAATCATGCAGTCCAATCAGCAGCTGAATGAATTATGAATGCTCAATAAAACATATGTAGACGGATTTGTGAACACTATTTAAAGCTTTAGATCTAGTTGTGTCTAGAAAATGTGTCGATTTTTGTTGCGCCTCTACCCATTTTTTGTCAAAAACCAATCCAATGAAGGGCATCGTATGCTGTACTAATCCATTTTAGCTTTATGTGTTTAGGTACAAAGCAAATTAGTGTAATATCTAACATCAATAGTATATATACGTATATATTTGCAATATTGCAATAAAAAATTCCACAAACGAGCCAGCTAATCTGGCAAACTAAGAGGAGCTTTAAGGGAACTTGTTGAGCGTGTTCCTGTTCGTTATTCCAAAGCTGTATGTAAATATATGTATGTACTGTAGCTGTATGTACTACTACTACAACTACAGTACAAAATATACACACGGACCTCGGGAGAAGGATCGGGGTCATTCTACAACTTGCTTCAAATGTCACTGATCAAAACCTCTGCAGCCATAATCCGGGCGAACAATTTAGCGACATTGTTGCTATATTTAGGGTGTGCATTAAAAGTAAAAGCCAGGAAGTGTGTCTTGCGTCACGATTTTATTCCGTAATTAAATACCGCCGATCAACACAGATGACGTATTCGCCAAGCACCTCCGATCGGTCAAAAGCCGCATACACCCCTCCGCAATGCAATCCAGCTCCTGACCAGCAACAAAGCCAACAAGGCAGACCTTGAACACACCTCGCCTTCCTGGCAAAACACGCGTGGGCGTCACATGGGTCATCTGTGGGACGTGCCTCGTTGCAGAAATAAAGAAAAAGGAGGCAAAAGTCAAAAAATAGAGCAAAAAGGAAGGAATAACTAACACAAGCCACAATGAGTTCAAACACAAAAATGTGTTGTTATATTTGCATATTGTTTTTTGTTTGTTGTTTATTATAAATATGAACGGACAACACGACAAAGACAAGTAAAGGGTGATTGAAACATAACTCCCAATTTTGAGGTACTTGTAATGTTTCAATTCTTACAAGAAATGAATATGATCCCTCCATCCATCCATTTTCTATGCCGCTTATCCTCATTAGGGTCACGGGGATGCTGGAGCCTATCCCAGCAGACTTTGGGCGAGAGGCGGGGTACACCCTGGACTGGTCGCCAGTCAATTGCAGGGCACATATAGACAAACAACCATTCACACTCACATTCATACCTATGGACAATTTAGAGTCGCCAATTAACCTAACATGCATGTTTTTGGAATGTGGGAGGAAAGCGGAGTACCCGGAGAAAACCCACACACGCACGGGGAGAACATGCAAACTCCACACAGAGATGCCCAACGGAGATTTGAACCCAGGTCTTCCAGATCTCCTGACTGTGTGGCCAATGTGCTAACCACTCAGCCACCGTGCGGCCCCGAAATGAATATGATTTAAAATAAAATGTCATTAAAATTATATAATTATTTTAAAATAGGGAGTTGCTTTTCAGTCACCCTGTAGATAAGACAAAAACAGTGGCTGGGATTGCCTACAAGATGGAACGATTATTGCTAACGTCGCTCTTGAAAAGACAGCATTTCAAGAAATGCTGCAAATGTTTGACAGACAGTACGAATGGCGGAAATACATGCCCCGGACACCAATTCCGCAACTTTGCACAGTGAAAGATGACATATTAAAGGAAATATTATTGTTATGATATATTAGTATGAATCATTATTACTACAACTTATGAATTTTGGGATAAACATTTGTGAGTCGGTTAAATAAAGAAGTGTGTTAGTCCACACAGACTTTTTCATTAAAAGAAATAAAAATCTCATACCATATCATGTATTCTGCACGTATTTATCGCATTGAATATAATTACCTTTATTAATATTTTCATGTATTTTCCACCGTGCACTGTATTTTACGTGTAAGTCACCCTTCCGCTCTTTGAGCACAGTGCACTTTGGCACAAGTGGAGAACACAAATGGTTAAAGGGGGATGCTGGGTGGGCGAGAGGGGAGGGTGGGGGTTACCAGCAATCCTTTTAACAGCCAGGTACCCCGCCGGTCCCAACCCAAAGTCGAACACTTATTAAAAATGTTCCTGCGGCACCCCAGGAGCAACTCCAGCCAGTCCTGCAGTGAGCTGTTTGCCGATGTCCGCTCATCTTTGATATAAAAGCAGCCTCAGCTCAACTCGAGCGACAAAACACTGATCCACCTCACGCTTACGATGTGCTTTGGCTCTTTTTAAACTCGGCTCGACTTTAAAACTTTCAACCCAATCCAAGCCGTGTTCTGCTTCGGAGATGTGGTGGATGCTGTTTCCACGTTGGATCTGGTTCCTGGCCGGTGTGTGGACGGAGGTCCGAGTCGGGGCTGCGCCCCTCATGACTTACTCCCATGCGGGGATGTGTCCTAACGACATGAACCCCAACCTGTGGGTGGATGCCATGAGTACTTGTACTAGAGAGTGTGGATCTGATCAGGTAAGCTGCTAGTACTGCACTATGCTTAATGTTGCGTTGTTAACTTTGAATACAGTACTTGTGCATTCTCCATTTCCACCTGTACTTATACTCCTATAATAATAATATATACAGTATATACTACTAATGCATTCTACTCGATTGCTCCAATTTGAGCACATACTTGGCACTTTTAACTCCACACACAAATACTATTTTTTCACAAATAATATCCAAAAATATATAAATGCATTTTCTTCTCATGATAGGCTCCAGCATACCTGCGACCCTAATGAGGATAAGCGGTGTAGAAAATGAATGAATGAATTGAAATCATTTGAAATAATAATGTGCTTTGCTATTTCTCCTGGGAGGGGTTTCTTCCTAAAACGGTGCATTTGAAAATTCACGGATAATTAAGCGGCGGTCAAAAAAATTGGTTAAGCGCTGTAGGCCAACATACAGTATGTATGCGGTGCCAACTTTTTCTGGGGGGT
The DNA here is from genome assembly GCA_024372805.1 of Oostethus manadensis. NCBI lineage: Eukaryota > Metazoa > Chordata > Actinopteri > Syngnathiformes > Syngnathidae > Oostethus > Oostethus manadensis. The sequence goes on from QODF01000228.1 coordinate 256,098, forward strand.
TTTCATTCTTTTTTGTAATTTTCTGGTTATTTTATAACGTTCTTTGACTGTGCCGCTTAAAACAAACAAGCTGCGGTCCACAAATGGCCCCCCCGACTGCACTTTGGACACCTCTGAATTGTGATGAGATGTGGTTGATGTCCCTACAAACCTTTACTATTAATATAATAACAAAATCACTTGTTGCCAGGTAAAATTGTTGGCTGAAGTTCAAAAACCAGGGCCACGCAATGGCCTAGGGGTGAGCATGTTGGCCACGCAGTCAGGAGATCTGGAAGATCTAGGTTTGAATCTACGTAGGGCACTTCTGTGTGGAGTTTGCATGTCCTCCGCGTGCGTGCGTTGGTTTTCCTTCGGTACTTCGGCTTCCTCCCAAATTCCAAAAACATGCATGTTGGGTTAATTGGTGACTAAATTGTCCATCGGTGTGAATGGTTGTTTGTGCCCTGTGATTGGCTGGCTACCTGTCCATGATCTACCCCGCCTCTCGTCAGTCAGCTGGGGTAGGCTCCAGCACACCCGCGATTCTAAGATAAGCGGCCTAAAAAATGGATGGTTTTTGAGCTTTCGATATCAATATCATAATAAGAATGGCCTTCAATCATGTGATAAAAGCCTTGTCACACAGCACAATAATTTTAAAGTGTATTCATTACAATGAGTGCAATGAGCAAATACCAGTCAGTTGTTTCCTTGGCATGAAGGTTCCATTGCTCCAGACCACAGAGAAAGAACGGGAGACAAAGAAATAAAAAATAGCTCTAAAGGCATCAATCACATCACCGCTCTGCATTGCATATAAAAAATAAGTACTGGAAAAAAACAGCCACAATTCCCGCTAATCCTGTCTGAGAAAAGTAATGGCTTCCCGCTTGTCTTCCAGGAGTGTGAATCCTTTGAGAAGTGTTGCCAAAATGTGTGTGGGAATCGTAGTTGCGTGGCATCGAGATACATGCTTGGCGACAAAGGCCCCGTGAGGATGCCTCAGGAGGCCACCTGTGCCACCTTCATGTGCACCCAGCAAGGGTCCCAGTGTGACATCTGGGATGGTCAGCCAGTGTGTAAATGCCGCGATCGCTGCGAGAGGGAGCCCCAGTTCACGTGCGCGTCTGACGGCATGACCTACTACAACAAGTGCTACATGGATGCCGAGGCGTGCTCCAAGGGCATCAGCCTCTCTGTTGTCACCTGTCGCTTCCACCTCACATGGCCGAGCACAAGCCCAGCGTTGCCCCTGGTAACCACCTTGCACCCGACAACCGCCCCCTTGCAAGTGACTGTACCGCCTCCCACCGAGCCTCAGCCGCCTGTTGTTCTGAGCATCCCGATCATCCAGACTGTAAACGTGGGCGACACGGCCAGCTTCCTGTGTGATGTAACCGGGGGCCCCCCGCCTGAGATCACCTGGGAGAAACAGCTTCCTGATGGGGTCCAGAGGGTGGTCATGGGACGCAATCATGTACAGGGCAACATGGTGGTCACAAATGTGGGTCAGTTGGTCATCTACAACGCCGAAATGCATGACTCGGGCATCTACACCTGCACAGCTCGGAACCCTTCTGGCTCAGTGCAGGCGCACCACCCTTTCACTGTGCTGCCCACAGAGCCACCCAGAATCCCAGATGCTATCAACTTGAGTCGGTGCCCACCTGAAGAGTGCCTAAAGCCCCCTGATACCGCAGAGGATTGTGGGCGCGAACTGGAGATAGTGAGCTGGTTCTATGACATCCAAAGCAACAGCTGTCTGTCTTTTACTCACTGCCACAGCCGCACCCACCAGCAGAGGAAGCTGTTTGAGACCTTTAATGAGTGCATGCACTGCTGTGGACCAGAGCTGTTAAGCCCCTGTGACCTACCAAGCCTGCAGGGTCCTTGTAAAGCCTATGAACCACGCTGGGCCTACAGCAGCAGTCTGCAGCAATGCCAGTCTTTCATCTACGGAGGATGTGCGGGCAATGACAACAACTTTGAATCCAAAGAAGCCTGTGAAGAGATGTGCCCCTACCCCAAAAACCACAACTGCAAAGCCTGCAAGTCGAGAGGGAAGATTGTGACCAGCTTCTGCCGTAGTGACTTTGTCATTGTGGGTCACATGACCGAGCTCACAGAGGAAAAAGACTCAGGTCACGCCCTCGTGACTGTAGAGGAAATCCTCAAGGATGAGAAGATGGGCCTCCGTTTTTTTGGCAAGGAGCCTCTGGAAGTCACATTCCTCAACATGGACTGGAGCTGCCCCTGTCCAAACATCACAGGCGCCGCCGCCGAGGGCCAGGTTATCATTATGGGCAACGTCAGCGAGGGCATGGCCGTCCTGCAGCCGCACAGCTACGTGGGCGCCTCCAGTCCTCGACGTATACGGAAGCTGAGGGAGGTCATCTCTAAGAACACGTGTGACATTCTCAAAGCCATCACCAACAGTCCTCAGTAAGACACAACCAGGAAGAATACCTAACACTTTGCCATTGTAGTCATTGCTCAGATTATGTAGCAATTACAGTGAATATTGTCTTTCATACGGGTCATTGAATTGATCGCAGCTGGGCAGGTGGTCCTAGAAGACGTTTCTCATCCGAGCAGGCTTCATCAGGTCTTGGTCAAAGACTAGGTGGGACGAACACTTGTCAGACTAAATAGGACAGCACTAGACTGAGAACTTGGTGCGAGATCCGGTGTATTTATCCTCCGAAGTAGGATGCATGTTCCGCTCGTAAATGGTTGAGAAGCCACCACTGAACAGAGAGGGAGATCTGCGGCAACACCTTTCTCCCACATACAAGGCTGTTCTTTCATCCCTTCCTAAAAGATTCAGTCATTTAGCCTCTAGAAAATAAACAAGGCACAGCCACCTTGGTTTCTGGTGGGTCCATGTGTTGAAAAACCCTTTTATTTGTTAGTTCAGGATCGTGGGTGATCGGCTTTACTGAGAAAGAGTCAGACACAAGGGTAAGTGTAAAATACAGTGCTTTTATTCTTCCCTTTACACCGAGTTACAAACAAGCAAAGGTTGGTTATGCACTAAACAGAATCAATATCTCAGCTCTTACCGTGACGCGCTGGGTTGGAGAGCCTACAACCCCGGATAGAGAGTGCACCAACCGGCTGGGCGTCCGTACACGACCCGCAGCAGACTGTAACAGGAAGCGGGCTCCCCCCTCCTTTATACAGGTCTGTCCGAGGAGAGCGTAAGACGGGGGTGGCCAGTCCATGCCCCACGCTCCCAAGACACAGAGCTGTTTCCCAAGGTTAACAACAAAGGCGCCAGTCCGTACACTGAGTTTGTTTATAATAGTTGCCTGCGTAAGCTGATTGTGAATTGCGAAGCAAGGTTACAAACAAGCTGCATGATCTTTCCTTCCCACCCTGTGGTACGCAAGGGGGGAATCAAAACATCATAACAACATACTTTCCCATTTCAGTCCATGACCATCATTACATCTTAATGGGATGCTAAAGGTGATACCACCTGAACGACCATCGTTGATGGCCAGAGGCCCCACCCCACGGTATCCTAACGGTCTTCATTTGAGACCACAAAAGAGCAAAACCATTCCTGTCTGTACCTGCCTTCTCTTATACAGGAAAAATACACTGGATCTTGCTCCAAGTTTACTGTGCCAACTAGTCTTTCAGCACAAACTGATGAAGCCTGCTCGGATGAGAAACGTCTTCTAGGACCACCTGAACAGTCCAGTTGTGATCGATTCAAGGCCCGAGAAGAGAGTGGAATTTGTGTAAGTCGTCCCAGCTTATGTTGACAACAAGCATTTGGGTCAACAACAAATATAATTACTGTAAAATATTACTTGGGTGCTTTTGCAAAAGCAGATTTGTGGTAAACGACAATATTAGGGATGCGCGCTATTTTCCCCCCCCGATGCCGATAACTTCCTGTTTCTCAAGACCGATACCAATAGTTTTTATAATATACATTATTTTAAAAAAATGTAGTTAACTGTAGTTTGTGCACACCTGAAAAAAAAAGTATGAATTGCCAATCTGTCGATTAGAAAATTCGATAGATTTGTATTACATCTTTTCACACTTAAATTATTAGAACTCTTTGTTAGTGTCTTCCCATTCTTCTCGGAATTACAACAGAACTACGGTTGTACCTACCAGATGCTGCAATGTAGAGCAACAAAGTTGATTGATGTGACACATTTGCAGCCACCTGTTGCTAGGCAGAGTTCGCAGCATAAACCAGTCATGCTCATTAGGCAGTTTGAATGGCAAACTGAGCATTGCACTGTACTCAATATAAAACAGTTTTTAGAAAGATGGAAAAAAAGTAGTGCAATGTCCCACTAGCTGTAATATCATTTTTATTTAAATATTTGTATTAGAATTGTTAATGCCTGAACACGTTTCATACATTTACTCCTCATGTAAGAGTTTTTGGGAATATACACCCATACAGTACATAGCACGTGTGCAGGATTCACATAGTATTTTGTGAATATAAATGCACTGTGATATTTTGTCCATGCACAACATTCACAATCTGAATGATCAATATTTCAATTTCATGTACTTGGGTTTTCTTTTTGGCTATTTATTGTCATGTAATTGTGTGGTTTATTTTTGTACTGCAATAAATAAATGACAGTCTGGCAGGTCTATCTTTTGCTGTGTTGTATCTTTTATAAGTATTGCATTGGTCTTTCACTTTTGGCCCACATGCAGTTAAACTAAGTCTTAAAGGGCCGGCGTTCAGCAGTCATATGTTGTATATGTGTGAATGTCGCAGCATTCACACATAGATTCTTTGCCAAATTAGTATTTATCATTTTTCTGATGCCGCTGTTTTTTGGCATATAAATTGTTTGGGAAAAGTGTGCGTTTTCTCAAAAAGTTGAAAACGAGTGGCAAATTTTTCAAAGGTCCGTTATCCGCGGCCAAGACATAATTCTCAAACCTGATTATTCTCTAGGGTGACCCTCCTAAACTGTCTCTTCTCCTAGGATGATGTGTGAGTGTATGCATATAGTGATGGGTCAATCGTGAACGAATCGGCTCCTTGAAACGACAAGAGCCGGCTGTTTTCGTCGGGAGCCAATTGTAAGCCAATTCGTTATTCCTCTTATTTTGACAGTGTTAGGGATTAAAGACTCAAATTGAACAACTCAATCAGGACATTTAGCATTCTTGGTGCATTGCGCTGTTATATATGTGTTAGCATGCTACCAGTCAGCATGCTAAGTTTAGCATAGTAGCCTTTTTTCATTTGTATAACTACAAACTTGCAGCACTATCCCGCAAAGTGGTAGCATGCTAAAATTAGCATTGTAGCATTTTAGCTGTTTTCACGAGTAGAAACCTATATAAACTCTTAGACCCCATCCACACGTAGGTGAGGGTTTCGAAACCTCCGGCCAAAGTGTGGATCTGGCGAAAACTCCGGTTATACGTTCGCGTATGGACGCAAATAACCGGAGGTTTGCGTTTCCACACGTCACTTCCTGCGATGACGTCACAAACCCGAACCGTATTTAAATGAGAAACAACATGGATGCCCTCAGAACTGACGATGTGTTCTTGCGTCTAGTTGACTTTGTATTATAAATAAACGTTTATAAATAATCCTACCTCCTTGTCAGTCCACAACAACGAGCCGGGCGCCATGTTTTATGTTTTGCGGAAGTGACGAGACGACAGAGGAGGATTCTGATTGGACAGAATTTTAGTAACTTGCCGCCTACAGTTTGGCTGTGGTTACGAATGCATTTATCCTGTTACGTCAGGATGCGGTTTTTTTAAAGTCGAGGTCGTGTGGACACCATTTTTTTCATAAACGAAGAGGGAGAAATATGCGTTTTAAAAATACCCTGCTACGTGTGGACAAGGCATTAGTGATATCATGACAGGCGTTAACATGTTAGCACTACCATGCTAACATTAGCATAGTAGCATATTTTTTACATTTTTATAAGTATTAACGCTTACCTCTACCATGCCGGGTGTTGAAGGTTAGCGTTAGCATGTTAGCACTGCTAGCATGCTGACTTTAGCATCGTAAACTCGCGCCTTTCCTGCTCATTTCTGTTTTTTCTCCTTCGTTCGTTCCTCCAGCTCCACGTATTCGCGCGCAGTCTCTCTGACATTGCTTACCTCCCGTTCAATTCCCCATTCAATTCTGCAACCGAAATATTTGGACAATTTTTGTGATTCTGCCATTATGCGCCGCTAAGTAAAACACGAGAGTAGAATTTTTGAGTGTTCTTTTTTTCAAGTGCTGCAACAGAGTCAAAAAAAACACAAAGAGGAATGTATCATATTTGATTATTTAATAAGTTTCACCTTTTTTATTGGGCTCGAAGGAGAATTTTAGACTTTCTGGCAACAAAGAATCTGTTTGGGGAAGACCACAGTGGTGCAATCTGAAGCAAGAAACCTCAGTAAAAGTTCCATGGAGGAGTTATGCCTTTCATAACCTGCCAGCAAACATTTTTGGGTTACTAGCAGGCCTTGGTGGGCTTTTCGACGAGGGCGATCCACCGCCCGCGTGAGCCTCTGTTTCCCCCATCCACAGCGGCCAGGGAGGCAGCATGCAGGGCCGTCCTCGTTTACTGGCAAAACCACCAGGGAGCTCAGAAGTCCACCTTCCCATCTGTTGAGGCTCTAAAGGAGGAAGGATATTCCTCAGAGGCATCTTGGATCACATCAGTATGAAACACAAGAACATACAAACAATGCGCACAAATAGATTCTATGTCATCTGCACACAATAATAATGATTTGTCTGTTTAAAGTGTGGCCGCTTTGCTCTAAAAGAATACTGAATTGATGCATAATATAAAGGCAGTAAAAATAAGTAGGCCACAGCTCCATAGATTTTGAAAATAGGGTGCACAAACTACGGCCCTGAGGACATTTGAGGTCGTGATGCGTTTTTTATTGGCCACATTCTAGAAAAAAAAGGGGGGACCATGGAGCAAAAAGATATAATGATAAGTGTTAATAAACCTGATGAATAAATCTAACACTTTAAATATATATATTTAAAAAAGCATTTTTAGCCTCTAAAGAAGAACAAAAAGTTTAACATCAAAACTGTAGCTGGCAACATGACTTGTACATGTACAAAAAAGACACGTCAACACACACGTGACACGATGTAACATGACTACTGCACCAAATAACAACAAACCATGCCAAAATCACACCCATATAATTCCCGCCGCAAGGCATGCATGATTGCTTGATTGTAAAACATTCTACACATATTATATTGGCAGAAAAACATAATATATTCACCAAACTTTCTGGAGCCATGCTTTGCCATGCCCAGTCGCAACTAATTCTCACATGTTTTACAATGTTGTTTGCAGCCACGTCGAGAAGCTAATTGCTGATGCTATATCTATGCTTAATTTCACAACAGGAAATATGTGATGTCACACATTTTGTTATCGGTTTATATTGGAATCGGAAGTTGAGAGTTGGACAAAATCAGCAAAAAAGCAATATCGGACATCCCCTAGTTAGCAGCACATTCAACTTATTTATATATTTAATTTTTTAATTCAATTAAATTGTATACAATTTTATAACATGTTTAAAAAAATATATATTAATAGTTCAGCTACGAGTGTCTGCAGCTAATGAATGCTATATTTGCTGTTGTATTTATGCACGGACTATTTATATACAGTTGTCCCTCACAGTATTGTGGTTTGATTATCACTCCCTTGCTGTATCGCGTTTTTTTCAGAAATAATTCCTTCATAATTAGACTATTTAGTCTTACTATTTAGATTATTAGTTAACCTTGATGAGACGTACAAAGTCATTAAATCAGTCATGGCATGTTCGACATGATAGTTCGACATGAAGTTCTCAAAAAAGTCTTCCTCCCATTCCGCGTGGAAGTGGTACGTTTTTGGCTTCATAAGCTTAGAAGAAATATATTTGAGAATCACTGCTTAGCTTGTTAGCTTCCCTGCAGCATAAGAGTAATGTGATGTAAATTTAATGTGAGTAATGCGACGTAAAACAACGGATAATACGAGTGTAAGGGTGACTATAGGGGTGTTATGTCATGTCTCCAGGGCTTTAATAATGTTAAAACCTGTATTTACAGACTTCCTATGCTCTAACTACAAAAATATTCCATTTATATTGTGGAAGTTCATTTACAACCAATGAATCGCTGTATATATTTGTAGATATTGCAAAAACTATAGTTGACATTTTTCTTCAGGCATTTTAATAGGTCATAAAAATGTGGCAGAACAGTACACCTTGTCCATGAAATGAGAACAGTACTTTGGGTTAAAAGACAAAATATTTGGGAACCACTGGATCAGGAACTGTTTGAACACCACAGAGAATTTATGGGAAACCTTTTGCTACTCTTTCTTCCTGGAATGGTAATTAGTGGTTTCTACACCTATCAACCGCCATCATTATTCTTTTTCTTTTCCGTCTCTGCCATAAAGCAAGCACTTCAGTGCAGTGGGTCTGGTATCTATAAAGTTTTTCTTCAATTAAAATGCACATGTGCGACATATTTGCTTCCCTAATTTGCGGCGAGGGCGTAAGTGCTGAGCTCTGATTTGTTGCTGCGCGAGGTTTGCTCGCATTTTTTTTAAATGATATTTTCCTTCCTCTCAGATACTTGACGTTTGGACGGGGTCAGCGCGTTCACAGGCTCGGTTCACTCGAGGCGGCGACTCGGTCCGTGTGGTCCATGCGATGTGGATGCGAATCTGGATTAGGATGCCTATGTTTACACGTGCTAGCACCTGCAGAAGAGATCAGTTAGCTCAACATGTTTGTGATTCATGACAGACATCTGTTATGGTCGTATTCCCGGGAACATCTATTGAAAAGATACAGTAGGTACACTCAAGATCCCATGGCCCGGCGTTTAGGGAGTTTAGAAACGGGTATGTGGTTTTAATCATCACTTCTGTGGGGGGAAAACATTTCAAGACGTTTCTTTGAATCCCATTCAAGGGTAAACTTATGGCAACAAGCCTGCGTGTCATTGGTGGACAACTCTCTGGTGGCCTTTCGCTGAAAAGGTTATCAGTGGATGATGGATTGAAAGCCAGGAAAAGATGAAATCGCATTGAACGGGGTCATTGGGTTCAGGACTTAATCTTTAAATCTTCTTGTCTTAAAATCAAAATGCAAAGTGTCCTGATTCCAGATGATAGCCAGCAGGGACGTATGTTGTATACATTACTGGGTTCAAAGAACCTACATGGGGTTCTTCAAGGTTATGTGGCCGTGTGAGGCCCAGCAACCTCTAGTGTTCATTCCATCACTAATAGATCATGAACTAAAATTTCCAACACATTTTTTTAAATAAAAAAATTATTCATTAACAGAATCGTAAAAACAAAGATCAGATCAAACCCATACCTTTTGCCTTGAAAGGCAGCAGATGTACCATTACACCAACATGCCTATGGACTTGTAAAACTGTAGTAATAAAACTATAAATAGTATTGTGAAAACATGTCTGTCCCTTTGGGGGGCATGGTAGAAAATAACCGAGAACCTCTGCATTACATTAACACTGTCATGAAGTCAGTCATTGTGTGTCTGACCTGACAAAATGAAAAAATGTTCTCCCATTCATTGTGGAAGTGGTAAGTTTTTGTCTTTTTGAATTTGGAAGAAAAAAAATTGAGGCAAACTAGCAAGCGGCCGTCTCTGCAGCATAAGTGTTGCAATGTGGTGTAAACAGTGATTAATGGGAGTTTCATGGTGACTATGGAGTATTATTGCATGGGTACAATGTCATGCATGCTCTTGGTTTGCCCATGCACTCTTATTTTGGAATGCTGTGGGTAAACTGCAGCTGCGTTACTAAAGTGGAATTAGGCGCAGCTGTTCTCCGTTACAGTTAGTTGGAAAAAAGTTTTAGCCCGGCGTTGTCACAGATACGGCGCTGGTTCGTCACTTTAGGCACCTCAGTTTTCATAGGCACCTCAGTTTTCAATACCCAGGCTGTCACTGAGATCTTTCCTTGTTGCTGCTGCCAGCAGAGCTTTGGACTTTCACTGAGCATTTTTTCCTCTGTTGCTTATTGTTATCACTTGTTCTTGCACAGTGTGTACCTCTGTTTATTAAAGGACGTTTTATTTTGCACACTGCATGTCAGTCTGCATCCTGGGGGTCAACCTCTCAACAGCCACCTAAATCCTGACATACAGGGCTCTAATCATGTTAAAAACCGTATTTAGAAAGTCATAAACAGGTTTTTTATGCTCTAGCTACAAAAATATCCAATTTATTAACATTGAATCCTATATTGCAGAAATCAGTTTGGTCTGGAACCAATTAAACGAGGGCCGATTGTAATTGGATTTATATTGTTTCCTATGGGAAAAATGACCTTGGTACATTTCAGTTTTCATCTGATCTTTTGGAACGGATTACTGACAAATTACGACTATGTAATAATATGAACTGGGATGTCCCGATCCGATCGTCAGGATCGGTATTGGCCACCAATGTGTTGTATTTTGAAGATCGGAAAAGATCTGCTTCCGACACAAGATCGGGCCGATCCGGTTGCCGTAACTCTGCGCCACATTCCAACCTGGCAGGTGCGGTAAATGCTCCTCAAAGCTGGTTCCCCATTCCCGCCACCCAAATGCTGGAAAACACGCAACACCACCTTGCAGACATGTCCGCGGGGTACCGTGGTTAAGCTACTTTCACGTTGGATGCTGGATATTCGGCTTTGTAGCCAGAGTGGGTGACTTCCCTCGCTGTGCCCGGACTCCTCTGTCAAGGTGTTGGGAACTCGCATGGGAAGTTCTTATTCTATGCACTTGACTCCAAACCCACATTAAACACATTAAACAGCATCTTACAAGCCAATATTGTGTACAGTATTTTGCACGCCCATTTATTTCAATTTTGTCTTTGGATGGACTTTTATTTTCATTAGGGACCTGACTCACAGAGGTTTGATACAAAAGCCAAACAATATTGGTGGTCATGCTGTGTAATAAAAAAAATAAATTCAGCAAAGTTTAGGTTGGATTATTTTCAATGCTTTGAAGAGCTATTTCAACAACCACATTCAATTCCACAAATCCATTTTTGAAACAAAAGTTTATTCTTAAAGGATCGTTACCATATTGGATAGGAAAGACTATAAAAAAATAATCGGATCGGATCAAATGCTAAAAAATGTAGATCGGGACATCCCTAATATGAACATAATAACATTATAACCTTATTCCCTTTTATTACATGCGTTTCTTTGACAACAATTAAGTCAATAGTTGGAGAAGAACTAAAATAAAAGCAAAAACTACAATGGTGCTGTTTCAAAATCTTTGTTTTTCTTTTCCTCCCAATGTGGGAGCGTTAGGGCCACTTAAAAAAAAGTTGTTTTAACGAGAATAAAAGTGGCAATATTATGGGAATAAAATTCTAATTACGAGACATTCATTCATTCATTTTCTGTACCGCTTATCCTCATTAGGGTCACGGGGATGCTGGAGCCTATCCCAGCTGGCTTTGGGCGAGAGGCGGGGTACACCCTGGACTGGTCGCCAGTCAATCGCAGGGCACATATAGACAAACAACCAGTCACACTCACATTCATACCTATGGACAATTTAGAGTCACCAATAAAACTAACATGCATGTTTTTGGAATGTGGGAGGAAAACGGAGTACCCAGAGAAAACCCACACACGCACGGAAAGAACATGCAAACTCCACACAGAGATGCCCAACGGAGATTTGAACCCAGGTCTTCCAGATCTCCTGACTGTGAGGCCAATGTGCTAACCACTCAGCCACCGTGCGGCCCAATTACGAGACAAATAATTTTATAATAATTAATTACTTATAACTAATTGTATAATTTCATAATTTTACGTAACTTTGGCTCTGTTTTGCTGTCCCGTTATAAATAAAAATTTACCAGAAGCAACAGGAAAGTTTATTTCCTTCCTGAAGAACTCTGCTCTGTTATCCCTCTGACACAATGCCACCTAATATTACATAGTTTCATAGTTTATAGTTTTATTCTTGTAAAATTACTAATGTATCATGTAAAATTAGGAATTTTCATCTCAAAATCTCAGATGATTTTCTAACGTGGCCCTAACGCTCCATTGTACTCCAGTGTCTGTTTCCCCTCACTTTGTAAACAATAGAAATCATAATAACAAATTTAACAATGCAATAATATTTATGTAAAAACATCCAATCCCCCCCCCCCAGATAATTCTTTGTACTGGTTTTAATGTGCAATAAACCAATATTTCATTTTTCCCCTCCATTTTCCCAGTTGTGTATTTCTCTTATGTAACTATGCACTCTATTCACTCTATGGAGTAACACGTTTCTTTCGCCAGAGGGCAGCAGAGGCCAACCGTCCAAACAGAGCTGCATCAAAGCGAATGTTTTTCTTGCTATCCATATTCAAGCCACTTTTACAGCGATTGGAAACCAGTTAGGCATCCTGCAGACTTACTGTATAAGTAACACTGCCTGTCTTATGTAATGTAAAGACCGGAACAACTTGCACAGTACATGTGACACACACACACACACACACACACACACACACACACACACTCACTGCTTGGAGCAAAACTGTTGACAGCTTTTTTCCCACTGCATCTAAATATTCTAATGCATCATGGGATTTTTGATTGCTTAGTATGGACATCTTCAGAACACATAACAGCGAGGTGTGTATTTCTCATGAAACATTTAGATCAGAAGGTTTCTTAGAAATTTCACTTATCTACAAACCAATCAATGCAGGTCGATAGATGGTTCTCGCCCCTTTTCCCAGGGTGTTTGCATGTTTAGGGAGAGTTCCTGCATATGCAAGCGCTAGCCCAGTCCCTCACAGTGCTTTATTTTTGGATCAGCACACAGGCTGCTCAGGAATAGAAGAGCATTCAAGCGGAATGGGCTGACAGGCTGGAAGGCCAGTTCCTCTCCTCGTCTTCCCTCCGTCCGTCTGCCCGTCCTCTCCAGACATGCACTGAGCTCTGGTTGCCTGAGAGTGTCTGCTTTAATCACTCACACTGGCTTCCCGAGTGACCATGACCCGGATCCATCCCCTCTCCTTTCTTATGCAATCCCTTCATCAGCGAGAGTGTGTGTCAGAGAGAGAGATTGCTGCTCTAAATCTCCATCGCCCCGTTTCTGTTCGATGTGTTATGCAATCAGCTCATCGGCTTTATCGGCGTGATCTCTGACCCCCCGAGTGTGCATGGTGAACGTGTGTGATGCGAATACATGATGTGTGATTGGTCTAAACAGTGTAATCTAGACCTTATCTAATACATTCAATAAGAATTGGTCCCATTCATTCATTTAAATTAAATTTTTTACCTTTTTTTACCTCCAAAAACTGGATCTGGATGACATTTTCAGAAATTGTTGGAATGGGATAGGGAAGAAGGAAGAAGGAGATACGTGATTTGTGATTGGTGTAAACAGTCTAATTTAATGTCCCAATTATTTTATTTTATTTTATTTTATTTCATTTTATTTTAATTTATTTTATTTTATTTTATTTCATTTTCATTTTCATTTTAATTAAATTAAATTAAATGACATTTTGTCCCATTTATTCAAGTAAATGAGTCCCATTTAACGCATATTTTGTGATTATAATTGGTGTAAAAAGTCTATTCCAATACATTCATTCATTCATTCATTTTCTTTACCGCTTATCCTCACTAGGGTCGCGGGTATGCTGGAGCCTATCCCAGCTGACTTTTTGGGCAAGAGGCGGGGTACACCCTGGACTAGTCGCCAACCAATCACAGGGCACTCTATTCCAATACAGTAAATTTAATTTAATTTAATTCTTTTTTTATTTTACATTTATTTAAGTAAATTGAATTACATTTAGTCCCATTTATACCTCAAGGGCAGCTTGTATGTCTGTCTGTGTTCAAAATAACTTAAAGTTTTGAATGGATTCGGAGGAAATTTTCAGGAATTGTCTGAAATGGGATAAGGAAGAACTGATTAAATTTTGGGGTCGATTCGGATCACTGTCTGGACCCAGGAAATTTTGAAAGGATTCTTTGACATTGCGAGATAGTCCATTTTCATCATTTGTGCATAAAACGCCACAAAAAATGGTCAGAGCACTTGGAAAAAAAACACGTTTTCAATAGGTTCTACTAAATGTCAAAAACTGCTGCAAAAAATCATTATTTTGCTGGGAATCACAACATGAGGGCCACTATGGCGAAGGTCTGCGCTCTCCGACTGCTTTTCCCGTTACTGTTTTGCATCTCTTAAACAGTTTTGTGTTCTTAGAGTTTATCTGTATATAAACGGCATATCCTTCTCCAGGAAAAGTTCTGATGCTTTGTTGTCAAAGTTTGATGGCTTTTCATCTCTATGGAAGGACGGCAGCGACAAGCACATTCCTTCTCACGCAGGCAACCACCCCTCAGGATGAAGTGACACTGCAATATGTCCGATTAGCAAGAATAATGTGTTACACATTAAAGCCATGGTGTATAATAATTGCTTGCGGAACATTCTATTATTGGCAGAAACTGGCAGGCAGTGCACTAAAACGGAAGGCAGGGTCACTGCAGGGAACATAAAATAAATAAGTACTTATGATGCTCTGCCAGGGTGCTTATTGTATGCACCGAATTGATGTTTGGTGTAAAACTTCATTAATTCCGACAATGCGTTGGTCTCGGCTCTCTGGGTTATAACGCTCTTCCTCCTCTTATGGATTCAGTGTTTTCTGCCTCGCAGTAATTTGCTCATGTTAAAGAGGAGCGACGCTTTTAAACCCAGATTTCCCTTGTCAACCTAACCTCAATCCTTCGTTCATCTTCTTTCCTCTTCTCCATCTTGCTGCGTTCCGTCTCATCTCCCGTCTCACAGATTTATCCTGACAGGAAGAATAAAAAAATCCTTTTTAACAAGTCATTTATTCTCCAATGGACGCTTCTGATCTCCCGCGAGTTTAACTTTGGGGAAGATGTTGCTTCCTTCAGCAGGCCCAAATCCTCTTGCGTCACTTCTCGCCAGTCACTTTCATTGGTGTGATGCTTTAAATTTCGACGTGCTGGACGGTGCCGACCCGCGTTCCTGGCAAAGAATGAACGTTCAGCTAACACAGTGCTCCTCAAATGTTCAGTGTTAGTGCAGACCTGCCAACATGTACACATTCATTGTACTCAACATGCAATTTGACTCTTGAACACGCTGGTGTGCTTGGAATCTCCAGAGTATCCAGAAATCTCCATAGGCCACTTTTATATGTTGTTTGTGAGAGTTTGTGAGGGGTTACGCATATCTCAAGAAAAAAACGTTGTGATATACGTAAGTTAAATAAAGTATAATATAATATTCCAGATTGTTCAACTTTCTTAAATAACCTCTAATTTCGTCTGTTACTATTATGACTTTATTCCCGTAATACAGTGGTTCCCAGTTACAGTAGTTTCTCTGATGCCCCCCAAGGGGACAGAAATGTCCCCCCCGGCAAATTGAAATACTATTGAGAAACTGATAGTATCTGTCGATTTATCTGTACTGTACAGACTGAACCTGAAACTCAAACCAGAAAAATGCAGAGCTGTGAAGCATCCAAGTGTAAATCCAAGCGTAGGATAAATTTGGACTTTTCCCCTCTGACAATTCACCCCCAAGGGGGGGCCTGCCCCCCCTATTTGAGAACCACTGTCGTTTTGTAAAAATGACACATTCATTTTGTTTCTCATATTACAACTTCCGCCCTGCGATTGGCTGACGACCAGTTGCAAAGGCAGCTGGGATAGGTTCCAGCATACCTCCGTGATTCTAGTGATACAAAACGAATGGATAGATATTGTGTTTTTTTAAAATAGCATATTTTTTCAATATTTTTACTCCTTGGTGCTAAAAAAAACATATTTTTCCTCATCATATTACAAATGTACTCTCTTAAAATGACAACTTTATAAAAGTTATAATACAAATTTTATACTTAATATTTTGACTTTATTCTTGTAAAATGATTTCCATTACTGTTGTGTGTGTTTTTCAAAATGATTTTCTTGTTTTTTTTAACCTTATTTTTAAATTACCTTTATTTTAAATTGTTTAAACATGTTAACTTTATTTTGTTTTGTTTGTTTCTTATAATATTATGACATTAAAAAAAAAAAAGATTTATTTTAACATTTCAACTTCATGCTTCCAAAATGACTTTATTTGTCCTCATAGTATTCCAATGGTACTGTATACTCGCAAAATCATTACTTTTTTCTTATATTTTAAAATTTTGACTTTATTCTTTTAAAATCCCAGCTTTTTTTTCCATTTCTGTTGTGTGTTTTTTTTTCAACTGTTTTCTTGGGATTTTTTTTACCTACATTTTTGAAAAATGTTAACTTTTTTTCATTTGTTAGTTTCTCAAAATATTATGACTTAAAAAAAAAAAGATTTATTTCAACATTTCAACTTCATGCTACCAAAATGACTTTATTTTTCCTCATAATAATACAATGGTATACTCTTTTATTTTAATTTTATGACTTACTTTTTGTCAATTTACTGCCGGTTTTTCTATTTTTGCTGCTGTTGTTTTTTTTCAGTTTTCTTTTAGAACGTGCTGCGGGCCAATGCAATCCTACCTCCACTGGGTGTTCCCAGCGTCATTCGTTAGCTCCAGTAGGTGGGAGGTGAGGTGCTTGTTTTTCATTGGTCCAAGCAGTCCAAGCAGAAGCTGTAGTAATTCTACAGACTGGCGGAGTGTTGGATGTTTTTTTGGCACCACTTCTAACTCTGATTGTTTTGTAGTACATACATCTTTTATTGGTGCCAGGTAGATACCGGCTTAGCACATGGTTCCTATCATACCAAGGCTTGACTGGCAGAGATGCATGATGGAATATCTGTTTGTTTTAGGTGTCATCACTCGCCTGCATGCCTGATACATCCCTGCGTGGTTATTGGGAAGATTTTTTTAATAACCACAAGGAAAATTCAACTCAACCTTTGGAGCTCACTATTTGGAGTTGCCCCTGAATAAATCCAAAAATGATGTTCTAGCTTTTGCAACATTAATTCTTTTTCCTAAATTTGTAAAAGAGACTGCTCTTCAACTCACCCCTGACTGAAAATCTTTGGCAACGTTTAATTTTTCTATCTCATTTTTTAAAATACAGTAGTGTTCAGAATAATTCCAATGTGACTAACCAGCTCAATTACTCTTATTAGTATATTTTTATTGCTACATGGCAAACAGGTAGGTGCAGTAGATTCTCAAAAAGCAAACAAGACCCAGCATTCATGATATGCACGCTGTTAAGGCTGTGCAATTGGGCAATTGGTTGAAAGGGGCGTGTTCAAAAATATCAACGTGGCATTCAATCAGTGATCAGTGATCAATTTGGTGAATCAGGTGGCCCCTATTTAAGGAGGAAAGCAGCACTTGTTCAACATGCATTACTATTTGAAAGCCGGAGCAAAATGGGGCGTTCAAGACATTGTTCAGAAGAACAGCGTACTTGTTGATTGGAGAGGGAAAAAACTTATGAAGAGGTGCAAAAAAAGGTTTGGGTTTTCAGCTAAAATGATCTCCAGTGCCTTAAAAGGGAGAGCAATACCAGAGACACGTGGCAGAAAACGGAAGACAACTATCAAAATGGATCAAAGAATAACCAGAATGGCAAAGACTAAGCCAATGATCAGCTCCAGTATGATCAAAGACAGTCTGGAGTTACCTGTAAGTACTGTGAGAGTTATAAGACGTCTGTCTGAAGCTAATCTATTTACAATAATCTCTGTTTTAAAAAAAAGGCACGCGCAAAAGAGGTTACAATTTGCCAAAGAGCACATCAACTGACTTAAAGAGGAATTAATGAACATTTGTTTGCTTTTGAGGTCAGTGAAGTATGATTATTTATGGCAAGGCACAGATAGATTGACCAAGACAAGTTTTGACTTGTGGGTCTTTGTTGTTATCTTTTTTGGGAGGAAAAAATACATTTGAAAATAGATTGCTCTATTAAAATTGTTGTCTTAAAACTCAACAAAGAAATGTTGAAGCTCCTCTCCTGCTGTTGCTGCTGTCAAAAAAACCCCACTGACTTTTCCTTTTTATGGAAAGAGGCAGTGACAAGCACCCCCATTCTTAGGTGCACCGCCCCAGCCCTTCAGGATGAAGAGAAAACTGCAAGCGCAGGAATATTTGGAATGTTTTTTCCCTTAACAATAACAAGTTTCATTTAAAAATGCATTTTGTGTTTAGTTGTGTTGTTATTGACTAATATTTAAATGTCTTTAATGATCTGAAACATTTAAGTGTGTATTTATACAGTGGGGAAAATATTACTACTACAGTGAAAATATTACTTGGATGTTTCAACACCACAAATGTAACAGAAGAGCTAATCATTTTTTGTTTAACAAAACAATAAAACGAGAAGTATGCATAGATTTCTCAGGTATCCATTGCTATGCTGCTGTTTTGGAAGATTTCTTTGTGCATCTTCAACAAGCGTGGAGAGCAGGAAGCTCATCAGCACGGCCTCCGTCATCCTCCACGAAAGGATCAGACTGACAGCTGAGAAGGTTGAAATGTTAGTCTTTATGAAAAACAATCTGCCTCTTGTGTTGAAGGGCGATTGAAATTCTTTCTTTGATGCAAAAAATATGGTGTCCAGGTAGAGTATGTCTGCAGTAATCTAATACTACAACAAGAAAGGAGAAAGGGTATTCGAGTGGTGTCGGTATCAGCTAATATGCAGCATTGCAGTATAAATATTACATGAAAAAGTGGTATTAGGTCATCCCAATGATATACAGTAGCGGTCCAAATTTAAAAAAAAACGTGCTCATACCACTAAATATTATTTTAGTGATTCACAGGATTGCCAAATCCCGGAAACAAAAAAGTTTGTACAAAAAAGTTTGGAGTTTTGTAAAGTCAACGGCAGACACTCCTATTATTTTTTTGAACACCCCCCCTTTCAACTAATTGCCCAATTGCAAGAGCGTCCACATCATGAATGCTGAGTCTTGTTTGTTTTCTGAGAATCTACTGCACCGACTGGTAACTTGGTTGCCACGTATCAAGAAAAAGATACTAACAACAGCGATTAATCCGATTAATCACATTGGACCGCTATTATTTCCAACACTGCTGTATTATGAAAGCAAATAAATAAATAAACTGCACATCTGTCAAAAATGATGAAAGTGTCAATATTGAAATTTTGCTCCCTCATATTACAGTCCCCGCTGTCACTCACCCCATACGGGTTGTCAAAATAAAACAACAACCACAACAAGGAGATCCGACGGATTAGCGCTTGACATCGGAGTGAATGTGCCAGTAAAAATGCTTAAGTGTGTATTTTAAGGCTTCTGTCCCGTCTTTACGCCGCCGGTGCCAGACTGCAAACTTGGCACCGCCGCTGACTGCGTTCACCTCACATGACCCAAGTCTTCACTCCAGGAGGACAAGTGAAAGGCAAACTTGAGAAGTGTGACCAAAAACAAACCACCGCCGAGGTTGCAAGAAATGAGCTCATACGGGGTCACGGCAGAAGGGCAATGGTATCACCGACGCTTACTGCTGGATACATCCCAGTAAAACTGTGCCTGGGTACATTGTGTACTCTTGACACACGCACACACACACGCACGCACACACACACACACATTACATGCAGTCAGACACTTCAATCAGCAAAGACTGCAAAGAATCTCCAAATCTCTATGTCGTATGTATGCATGTAATCTTGCATATATTTTGACCGTACACTGGCTTGTAAAAAAGAAAATACTGTCCCAGTCAGACCCTGGATACCCAAAATATACAGGGTGTGCCTAAAATCTTCACATACTGTATGGTATCCACAAAAAATTACACAAAAAATTCATTTAAAAATCTATATATTTTTTGAATTTGAATATATTGATTTTTAAATGAATTTTTTTTCCGTTGGGCATCTCTGTGTGGAGTTTGCATGTTCTCCCCGTGCGTGTGTGGGTTTTCTCCGGGTACTCCGGTTTCCTCCCACATTCCAAAAACATGCATGTTAGCTTCATTGGTGACTCTAAATTGTCCTTAGAGTGTGAATGTGAGTGTGAACGTTTGTTTGTTTATATCTGCCCTGCGATTGGCTGGCAACCAGTCCAGGGTGTACCCCGCCTCTCGCCCAAAGTCAGCTGGGATAGGCTCCAGCATACCCGCGACCCTAATGAGGATCAGCGGTATAGAGAATGAATGAATATGAATACGGTAGAATAACATAAAAAATGTATTTAACAGAAGAAAATATTTATATATATTATATTAATTTCATATATTTGTAGATATCTATTGAATTAATCATTGTTTGTTATATATGAATATACTTTAAATCTTATATTATATATATATTATATTATATATACAATATTTTTTGTAATTATATAATATATTGCATAATATATGCATTTTGCCAATTTGCCATTTGGATATTCTTCATTTTGTAAAAAAGGCAACAACCAATTCACTAAGATAAACAAAAAAAGTCCCATTTATTTTTCTTAATCTTGTTTAGGTTTTTTTATGAACTGCAAAAAAAACAATTTATGTCCTTACTTTTTATATTTATATGAAGCACTTGCTGATATCCTTCTCCAGGTTTGTTGAAAAGTCTCAACACCTCCTGGTAAGCTGTCCTATATAATCCCCTGTCTGGGATTCATGTATTTATTCAGCAGAGCATAAAAATATCTTGCATTTGACTTGTTTGTGAAGTTAGTTCTAGCCGGCACTGCTGTTTGTGTGTTTCAAATTATGTACAACTAACACTCTATGGAAGGACAGCAGTGACAAGCACCTTCCAGCTCACGTAAGCCTGACCCCTTTTGAATGAAGTGAGTACTGCAAATCCCCCCTGTATGAAATTCTGAGTATTTTATTGTCCGATTAACATAATGATGTCACACTTACAGTAAAGACATTAGAAAGCCACCATGTCTAGTAAATGTTTCTGCTAACAAACAGAAACTGACATGCGCCTTAATCCAGCTGTGACTGCACTCGGATGGTAGGCGGAGTTTGCACACTTAGCCTCATATTAGGTTTCGCCCTGTATTTATTTACTTAAAATCATGTTAAAAATGATTTAAATGCACCTATAATACAATTCAGTGGAAAAATATTACAAAAATTAATATTCATGTTTTAATTTTTCATCAGGCTATGCCTCATACTATATCTGCAGACTATATGTAAGGAAAAAAACATGCACGTCAGCATTATGGTACTGGTTACATGGTTACATTTGCGCAATAGTATCAGTATCATCAATATTAGTATCAACATTTGTACTTAAGCTCATTAAATTACACGTTTTGCTAATTTCTTCTCAATAAAAACACGAGCAACAAGCTGCTGCATGCCTAACGGGCCGCACTTTGGACACCCCTGCCTTAGGGAGACAGACGAGATGTGTGATAGCACACATTGCTTGACTGACTGATTGATTGCGTTCCGATATGTGCACAAAAAAGACGAAAGAAAATCAAAACTTTCAGGTTTTAGGTTGAGGTACTTTAGGTTGAGCACAAAGACCCAGGCTGTGCACGGGTCCTATTGTTATCATTGTGTTTACTATTTGGGAGCGAGCACTGAGACCCATTGGCCTTACGAAGACCTTATTGTAATTGTTGGGTTTATTATTAATATTATTCCTTTCTGCATCTGTAATGGACCGTTTGGGGCTCTAAACATGCACAAAAACTGCGCCCAAAAAAATTGCAGATGCGTCAGGACTGGTGAAAATGTCCATATTTTGGTGGCCCGGAACCCGCAGTTCTACAACCCACTTGTACTCACTTTTGCCGGACAAAGGATAATTCCCGAACCATCTCGTTTATTATTATTAATGTTATTATTATTACGTCAAAATGAGTTATGACATGAAAAGAGATATTTCATGCGATGACTGTCAGTCTGTTTTCCGGCGGGGCAAGAAAAAGAAGCAGAGTAGAGACGACGTGATGAAGTGAAGCACCTTGGGACTCCAGATGAAGAGCGTCTGCACAACCATGTTGCGAGCTGACAGCACAGCAGCCCCTCTTCCTCATCCTTCCTCCATCCTCTCCAGGGTCTCTCAGGAGCCGCCTGATGAAACTTAAATGAGCGTGTCTTAAAAAAAAATAGCGCACGGCCCCTTTGGAGATTCGAGGTGAGGCGGCACATCCGCGGGAAGAGGAGAAGCCTTGGCACTGGCAGTCACGCGAGGATACACGGAATGACATTCTGGTTGCACCGAAACACTGACTCAAGGATAGAATCTCTCCTTCAATACTACTGGGAATTTCAACTCCCTGCCTTTTCATTTCTATCTATTGTGTTGTTTTTTTTCTCTATCTTTTTTTTGTAATTAATTCCCAGCCAGATGCATTCCCAAGTGCTTTCATCCCAGCTGCAGATATTGTTCAGCTTAAATCACTCTTTTGGACCACATGTGTAACACCCACCGACGCCTTATGTGGGGAAAAACACACATTTTTTCAGTTGCAAAAGTCTAAAGAAGAAACACTTGAGTGTCCAAAACTTTTTCCACCAGAGCTGCTTACAGAAAGACTGGAGCTTGGTTGGGATTCACCTTTTGTCTACAAAACACGCAAACGGCAATCCAATGTACCTATAGGTCAAGACAGATATAGGTACATTGCAAAATTGGCTTGGCAGTTTGTTGCTCCTTATACCTGAATATTCATGAATATAACATAACCCTTCACGTCACAAAATGAATGTTATTTAATCATATTTTTAATAACTTTCATCAGATTTCCTTCATCACATTAGCGGCTCAACAGTTTAAACATGCACCACCTGAGTCCGAAAATTCGGGCCGTGCCGCCGTGTCTGTTGTCTGCAAACGTTGCATTCACACACAAAAGTAGTGAATGCATCGCTTATGACTGGGCAACTTTCGTTCTCAAATATTAAAACTAGGGCTGTCAGTCAATTTGAAATATTTAATTGTGATTAATCGCCGGTTTGTCTACAGTTAACTCAATTAATCACACTTAATCACAAACAGAAATACGTCTTTATCCATAATAAGTTGGGATGTAATTATTTTTGTGGTAAACGATTGAATACGCAACAATAACTATATAATATTTTATGCTAAGCGATATACATTTTGGACATATGGGCCATTTTATTCAATAAATAGATTAATAAACAAACCCCGCAGTGTTTGCATGTTTAATGTTTGGCCCCTCTTTGTTTGATGGTCCACATTGACACAAGCCCCCAAATAGCTGTCTTCGCTTATGCCTGCCAGTAAATTGCAGTTTGTAACCCAAATTTTAGTCACAAATGAAATCTATAGTAGATACAAATAATTGTTGCGAAAAAGCTAACCTTCAACAATATACTTTTTTCTTTTTTTACATGTCCATTTGGCCAAGGGTCAAACAAGACTTGTGAACGTCCCTTGCCATCCATCCCCAAATCCTCTTAATTGGATTTAGATCAGGTGAACACGCAGGATGGTCCAAAAGAGTAATCTTATTTCTTTGGAAGGCGGGAATTGTGAACTGCAGTGTTGTCCTGTAGAAAAGACAATCATTACCACACAGACGGGGGTCTTTCGTCGTGAGCGATGCCCCCTGCAAGATTTCCACATGGCCATCTGCCGTTTGACGCCCCTGCACAACTTGAAGCTCCCCTGTTCATCAAAGGATTCACTGCGCAGGATCACTTCCTGAACCAACACGAGGTTCGCTGGGATGTTCATTCTGGTTCTCCGGGCCTGCAACCTTTCCATCTCAATAATAACTCCGCTCTGTCAGTTCTCATAAGAGCAGATCCTTACATGGCCAAGGATACAAATGATCTCCTGAAGGATAGACATCACAGCTGAATGGCCAAGACTTAAAGCGCAGCCAATAATGGTGGCCGACCCCCTCCCCTCAGAGCTTCAAAAGAGGTCCATTTTCATTTGCTATTTTTTTCTCAGCGAGAAATGTTAAGTAATAAGCAAATTTAATACAAATCAAGCCAGCGCGTGGTCATCCCCAATTTCACTGTTTACGGACCGAAACAAAGTAATCAATTCATTTATGAGAGTGCACATGTAACCACAAAATGGCAAAAACCGCCATAACCCGAGTACCATCGTCACATCCCTTTAAATGTACATTTCCCATTTTTTAAATTTTAAAAAAGCTTCACATCAGTTCACCGATATATTTACTATTTCTCCTCCGGACATGTCTGAGCCATCTCAGTCTGGCCTCTCTGGCTTTATCTCCAAAACCTCTAAATTGTGCTGTATCTCTGATGTGCTCATTCCTGATCCTGTCCATCCTGGTCACACCCAAAGAGAACCTCAGCATTTTCATCTCTGCTACCTCCAGCTCTGCCTCCTGTCTTTTCCTCAGCGGCACTGTCTCTAAACCAAACAACATCGCTGGTCTCACCACAGTTTTGTACACCTTACCTTTCATTTTAGCTGAAACTCTTCTATCACACCCGACACTTTTCTCCACCCTTTCCAGCCTGCCTGCACACGCTTCGTCACCTCACTCTCCATTGCTCTGGACTGTTGACAGCCCGAAAAACTCCACATCCAGCATCTTCACGTCCGAGTTCGTACAAATCGGAGAGCTGCTGCAACAGGTTTGCATAACCAGAGGATTTCTGCACAAACTGTGAGGAACCATCTGTGAAGGTATCGATACTTGAGTGGCCTTATATTGTGGCCAGCCCAAGGCACACCTGTGAAATAATCACGCCGTCTTGATATGCCGCAGCTGTAAGGTGGATGGCTTATCTAACCCAAATGTAATCGGATTTATGAGCAAAATCTGAGAGAAATAGGTCCTTGGTGTACATAGAAAAAGTTGTAGAAAGATGGGAGCAAAAGCAAAAGTGCTGTGTTGAGCAGACGTGCTGAGATGTTTCCTTTTAGCACACATCTCACAGATGGATGACCACAGCCCAAAATATCTTCACACTATAGAAGGAATTGAGATGATTTTTTTGGCTGCAGGGGGACCTTTACCACCATGTTGACTCTGCAAACCCCGACGTGATTTCTTTTCTTCCTCCAGACTAAAATTAATCTATTAAGTAGCACATTAAAAAACATGCACATCTGCACACACACACATACAGTTGCCCCGGATGACTCACTCAACTTCTCTGCTATATTTGGACTTATCTCTGGGCTAAACTAAACACTGGAAAGAAGCATGCAAAGAAAGTGAAGCAATGCAGTGCGCGCACACACACGCACACACGTGTACGTGCGTGGGCGGGCTGTGACCAAATGGGTACCCCCCTGGTCTGGTTCCATCATGACGTAGGAATTCTCTTGCAGCGTGGAAACATCACGCTCACAGTGCCATGACCTGATATGGGCCTGCTGTCTGGCTTCAGTGCAAGTGGGGGGAAAAAGTCTGCCTGCAGTATAAGAGGAGTTGATGTAACTAACATTATAGTCTGTACCTACGGTTGAATTGCTCCACCCCCAATGTTTTTCTATGTTTTCTTTTTTGTGTTGGATGCCGATACAGCCCTTACCATTGCTTAACTTGGCCCACAGATTCATTTCCATTGTTAATAAAATACTGAAATGATTGTAGTTACAGCCATCCACCAGCAGGGCGGCGCTTGTAACCGGTACTGCTGTGTGAAGCCTGGAATATGCTCCTGTGCTTAGTGTGCACAATCGGAATACATTAGCCCGCGCAAAGTCTGTGATTGGCCGGCTTTTAGTACCTTACTTCCTGTGTGTATACAACTCGTTCAGTGGGCGTACAGCCAAGCTTTGTGTTCCTATCCCTCCGATTTCAGATCAACATTTGCAATAACAATGATTGTTGAAACACTTAAATTAATTCCAGCTTCAGTAACTTTTCCTGTCTCTCTTGAAGTGCCGTTGTTCACTCGTGGAAAGGCAGCTAACAAGGTGGTCAATATGTGTCATGGATGCGATTACTTTTTTAAATTAACTTTACAGGTTTATCAATATAAATATCTTGTATATTGTTTGTAAATATGTTCTACATTTTTGGAACAGTAAATTGGCAAAAGAATTTAAAAAGTCATAACAAACTCATTGTAGCAGCAAAGCGCCATTTCCAGACGTGAGGTTCGAGGTAGCTTGTCGACTTTGTCGGGTGTATTTTTCATCGAAACAGTAGTTGACAATGTTGTGTTGCTGCTGGATGTTAACAATATTCAAGTGATACTGTAAGTTTGTTTTCTTTTCCAAAAGACAAAGGTTTAAGACAAAAACAAATAGAGTAAGTTGTCTTGCTTACATATTGTATTCTAAACACTATTCCACCATAGAGACAAGGCTGCACAGCATTGTACATTTTATATAAACATGCTTTCACAGTAATATTTTGGGGGGGGGGTGTCAGAAAAAGAACATGCAGATACAATTTGATATCTGCAAAAATATGTTCAGAGGTTACAGTTTTAAAAACTTAACCTGATTATTGACAATAAATCACTGGCAGTCACTTTCATCTTGAGGCAAAGTAGCCCTTCAGCTTGCACACATCCTCTTCATCACACAGTAATCCAGCCTTTTGAAACCCGTTGGTGATAGTGGCTTTTTTTAAAACTTCTGTCACAAGCCACGGGCAGTAAAAAGTTGATAAGTAGTTTCTCATAAACATTGTGTTCAGTACATCGAGCAACGTCTGCCAACTTACTTTATGTCACCAGCAGATGAGGAAAAAAAAGTCCTGTCTGAGTGTGAAAGAGCGAAAGGCATGGAGGCATGTAGTCAGAGTCCGTCGAGGGAGGGGCGGATGCTGTGTGTTACTGGCCAATCACAGAGTGTGAAGAGTGAATGCATAAGTTGTTACCCAATAAGGGTTTTCTTTCATCATGATTAAGGATAATGACGTTCAACAGAACGGTTTGATGCGTGCAGGCCCCAATGCAGTAACTAAAGTATTGATTCCAATGTTAAATATGAATAAAATGCTTAGGTGAAATTTAGGAAATGAATTGTATTACCTTGTAAAAGCCTGTTTCTATTTAGGTAAACACACAAAACAGTGTAATAGTGTAAGATCTTTCTTTCACTGTGATGGTGAGGAGATTGTTGGAAAACTGTAACAAGAATATATCGTCAGCGTTTGGATGTAAACACTGAAGGGCGAAGACACAAGAATTCAGCGGTGATGCAACAATTCTGAGTCATAAAACCGAAGTGTCACCAGCGGGTTGCTGTGGGCAAACAAAATGTGCCAAATCATGGTGCCAGCAGGATGCTCCCCTGTGTCGCAGGGTCAGACTGTCATTCATAATGATGTGTGAGCACCTAGCATGTATTTGCCTTGGCCTTGCATTGTTGCCACCCTCAGCTGCTTCTGTCCTCTCTCCCCCCGCATCTGATCCCCATCATCAAGCGTCACTTGTTACCGTGGGAAGAACAATGCTGACATCACGCTCATTATGCAATTCCATCAAAGCTGTGGGAGGAGTGACTCTTTTTTTAGCCACTACCCAGAGACAGGGGGTCATTCAAGCATGCACATCTGCCCGGAGGAGAGTGCGCCTCGATGTGCGCGTCTCGCTACGTGTTTGCAGGGGAATGACTGTGCGCACATGCAGGCGAGAACCTCTGCATGTTGATGTCTGATGCGATTACCCAGAAGACTTGAAGCAGAAATAGAAGCAGCTTGCAGTAGCTGCCTGCACAGGTCAGGGGAAGAACTCTCAACACACACACACACACACACACACACACACACACACTGCTAAGATGGTTCCAATCAAGTAGATGTAGTGACCAACCAGGGCCAGATGACAGTGAAAAGTTCTGTATTTTGAAAGTTATTTTTAACACTTTTACTAACATCAGCAGAAAATAGCGATTTCTTTTTGTAACATTATGTAATATTTACTCGCACAGTATTTACATTTTATACCCATAATATTATAACATTTTCCTCAACATAATATTACAAAATATTACAATTTAATTGTGTTTATTTTGTTTCTTTTAATATTATGACTTTAAAAAAGCAAATCTTTTCAGCTCTATGGTTAATTCTCATAAAATTGCAACATTTTTTCTCTTAATATTTAGATTTTCTACTTTTTTCCCTATTGTTGTTGTTTTTTTTAACGTTCCAAATATTTAAACATTTTGTAAATTGTCTTCTTATGATTGTGACTTTACTCCCGTAAAATTTTTACTTTTTCTCATAACATTATAACCTTTTTCCCAACCTTCTAATACAGTAGAATAATATTACAATACATTAATATGTTATAACATTTCAACATTAATATAACAATTAACGCATAATTATGCATTGTATTTAATTAAATAATAATTAATATAATGTATTGTAATATTATCACAACATTATTCTGGGCGGTCATTGGATAAATCCAAGGCTTTGTCCCGCCCATCAGATGCTCGGTATCTCTGAATGTCAATGGGCTTCTGATTGGATGATCTGTCTGAGTGAAATTCTGTTTTGATTGACAGTAAAATGAGCGAATCAGCAATCTTGAAGTATAAACCTCCACCAGAGCATTTTCCAAGTTTTTCATTCTGTTGTTCGCAACTACTCCGGAGACCTTATCGACCCCCAGCCACTTTGTTTTTGTTCAAAACAAATTTACGTATCAATATAAATGTACGTATAAATAAATAAACATGAATAAATTGTCGCTGTTTTGTGGTTGAACATGGCCTATTAGGCTAGGTCCACATGAATACGGATTTTTAAAAACCACCATCTGTAAGTTTTTGCATGTGGAAAACTCTGGCCAGTGAAAAACTTTTCCAAGCGTGTGTGTGTGGAGGGCAAAGAGGCGCTTACATTGGCACTTTTAAGCATACTGAAATGACTTTTTATGTATTTCAAAGTAAACAGACGCCTTCTTTCGCTTTACCTTGACAAACAAAGGAGAGAGCTCGTTCATCTTGGTTATTAGTTATTAGTCCACTTTTATATTCTCTTTTTCTACAAACAAAGCCAGAATTAAAATGAGACTGTGTTTGTGTTTTATGGGACATTAGAGTTTCTGTAAGAACAGCTGATTACTCCAGAATATTGAACAGTGAGACCAGTTCCTTTATCATTGTTCTAAATATTTGGGTTTTATATCGGAAGATGAATATGAGACGTGAGATCAACGTGTCAGCTTTTATTTCCAGGTATTTACAGCGTGATCTGATCTGGATCTGTGTGTGTGTGTGTGTGTGTGTGTTTGGGGGGGGGTGGATGATGCCTTTCCTTCCAGCATCTTGGCTGGTTGCTGGTTCTGTTCCTTGCTGATGCCAAATTACAATTTAAAAAAAACCCAAAAAATATAAGAAGAACACGGATGGCTAGCAGAGTGCACAAATAAATGTCTGTATTTGTCACATTTCCAAGTTAAACTTTGTGAAAAACTGAAGGAAATGATTGGCTTTCACGTGCATGTGCACATGCACTGACACAGAAGCAGTCAATTTGGAGTCACTGTGCGGTTATAATAAGTTGTAAAGCGCTAACCATAGCAGCTAAACTTTGCCAAATCGCTATATTTAGCTGAAAACAAAGATGAGCACTGATGAACAGATAAATATTCGTTCTTCTTTTTTTTTCTTTCAGCCAGACGCTGGGATCCTTCCTTTGAATGGTTGAACTTTGAAGCTTACCTTTTGCTCTCTTTTGTCCCATTTTCCCCATCATCTACAATCCTTTTATGAGATATAGAAGCATCTCTTTTTCTCTTTTCTGGGCATTCTGAAAGTCTAAAACCAGCCAAGAAGACTGTATATAATGGAAAACACGCATTCCATCCATCCATAGGGTCACGGGGGTTGCTGGAGCCTATCCCAGCTGACTTTGGGTGGGAGGTGGGGTACATCAAGGACTGGTCACCAGTCAATCTCCGGGCACCTTACAGACACTCACATTCCTACTTATGGACAATTAAGAGTCGCTAATTAACCTAACATGCATGTTTTTGGAATGTGGGAGGATACCGGATTAGCCGAAGAAGACCCACACATGCACGGAGATGCCGTGCGGCCAACAACGGTCCATGTACATACTGTATATACATATATACATTTTTTTTATACCAAACTATTGTTACAAAGATGAATTTGTGGGATATGGGTATTAAAATAGCCCTTGGAATCATTAAAAATAATGAGACCAAAGCATTGCTGAATTCACTTTTTTTTAATTACACAGCTTGACCAAGTGTCAGGTCCCTAATGGAAATAAAAGTTCATCTAATAAAAGATATAATTGGAAAAAATGGACATGCAAAATACTGTAGTGACAAATATTTTGAGTTGTTCCAGGCTGCTGTTTAGAGTGTGGCTTGTAGAGGGCAGTGGTGTTCAGCATGCTGGTAGAGCAAGTGTTTGGAGTCAAGTGGGTAGAATAAGAAAACCTGGACGTGGAACTTTAAAAAAAAAATTAAAGTCAACAAATGGCCAACTGAATTACAGCCATTTGACATTGTTATAGATAAATTTATGGTGTGATTTATATCTGACTTTTTTTTTTACAAACTCTCAATCCCATCTCTCAACCCAATAGTTTTTTACTTATTGACTTTAACAACCAGCGGTTATTGCAGCACTTCCCGTGCAAGCTCCCGGCACCATGACAGAGCAGTCCGGGCACAGTGAGGGCAAACTACTACTGTAACTAACCAAGGTTCCACTGTATTTTCAATGCACCCACATATTGTCATTTACCAGTATACAAATATGCCGGGAAGAAAAGAGTCCAGTATGTTGGAAGAAATGTACATATGTGTTTTGACTGACATAAAAACTCACCTGACCTGATATAACCACATATTTGTTTAATTGATTTTGTTCACAGGGTAATTTGCATTTTCTATACTCAATAAATAATCCAAATTTGCTGCAACATTGTGCCTCAAAGGGATGCTTTGCTGCAGACTACATCCAACTCATATCAAGTTTACACACTTCAATATGCACGTTTGAGAATCCTCATGTCCACAGCCATGGCATCCAAGGTTTGAGCCTGTGTAAGAACATCCTCTCCCCTGGAAGAGACCGCTTTTGCCTCAGCCTCGGTTATTTTGTCCAGTGGGTCAGGTGACTAGGCCAGCTGGCTATTTCCTTTCATCATGTGACAGGTAATGGTGTCATGGGTGCTGTTTTTAAGCAGGCACTGGTTAAGTGGACTTGACGTCAGAGAGGCATCTATTTATAGATGGGGGCTTGAATCTGTGCCTGCGTTGTAAATTAGCAGGAAGACATAGCATTTCCTGTGGGGGACAAATACTGTGTAGATGATTGGAATCTAGATACACAATTCAAAAACAACAAAATTATATTATAAAAACAGAACGATATCTAAAATAAAGCAATGAATAAACAAAAGTCTTGACCTTCAGTCCAATCAATAATACAAAATAAATAAATCGTGCCTCTAAATTCCTTTTAAAAAATGTGTCCAAGCATAAAGAGAGGCAATGAAAAGGCTGGGTTAGCTTTTTTTTTACACTTAATAAGGAGAAGGTCAGAAATATGAATTTCCTGACAACAGCAATCAGCATATATGCAGGGTCTATCAATGGAGTCCATAAGGTTTTTACCGCATCATAAAATTGATTGAGAATCGATTTGGCGCTGGGAAGTAGAAAGCCAAGCGCCCTGAACCGTAATGCTGAAGCGAACCGGTCTCGGTCCCATTCGATGGCGTCACCAAGATACCTGAACTAACCCCTCAGTTCAGCTTCCAAGCTACTCGTGCACATACGCACACCAACACACCCCAACTATGTGTGCTACCGGTTGAGCTTTGGGTTCCCTAGCACCTGCCTGGTGTCATGTTCCCAGGGTACTCCTGTCAGCTGTGTGGCCCCCTCACCACAAAAACAACCATGAGAAGAGGAGCTCAGTTTACAAGCTGAGCACTGCTGACAAGTGAATCACAAGACAAATTTGCAGCAACAGTACACAATCTTGCAGTCAGTTAAGACTTCTCATCTTGCCTAAATCTGTCAAGAGGAAATGCAAATATGTTTAGATGCCTCTAAAGGAGGGTTCCCCAACCACTGGGCCATGGCCCGGTACCGCTACCTGGGACAGCGGAAAACTTTAATTTACAAAAACACTGGAAAAATAATACTTTTGTAAATAAGAACTCCAAATGTTATAAGTAAATGGAAGTCCCGTAGTTTTTGCAAATTTATGTTGCGCCCGTCAGCTGGGCTAGGTTCCAGCATGCCCCTCCTGGCACCCTAATGAGGATAAACGGCAAAAATGGAGAAAATGGATGTTTCATTATGTTTCTGCAACTCTTCACTATGTTCAATGGTCCTTGAATGCATCATAGTTGTGTTTTCCGACTTATACAGTGGTGCCTTGGTTAACATCCATTCCGTATTTGTCCAACTCAAACAAAAATGGACTCTAACCGAGGCAAGTTTTCCCATAGAAAATAATGTCAATCCAATCAGTTTGTTCCCGAGGCTGATGTGACGACATTATTGAGTGCTAATGTGCATATTTGTCACACAATACAAAACTCCAATCAAACTCCAGGCTCGTACTGATGTTGAAAAGTTTGTATTCATTTTGTGCTCGTAGGTTGATGCTGTGGATGTCTTTTTTTGGACTCGGGGGCCCTCTATGTATAGGTGGTCATCAAACGGAACGACTTACTCGCGGTGCAGCACAATAACAGCAACATCAAATCAAACAGCTAATAAATGACAAAATAAACAAAAGAAGTGATGGAGGCGAGAGATTGCATCACAACGTTTGTCCATTCCAGGCCGCATCAACTATACAAAAAAACCCAAATGCAACTCTTAATGCCCAATTTCACAGAATTTGATTGAATTCAGTTACAAATTACCATGACTTTTTCCAAGACTACAAACGATGAGTGGAGATGTGACCTGCGGGTGTCTCGGAGTGTGTGTGGCGCTCATGTTTGTTTAATGAGAGGACATTTGCATAAACCTTGCCAATGCATTCCTGGCTCTCATGTGCAGCATACATATTTAATGTTCAAAACAATATGTCAAAAATAAGACATCTGAACATGCCCGAGCTATTTTTGTGGTACAAAATGAAGATGTTGGAATATTATTAGCGAAATCGTGGACGTTAAGGCTCTTCTGGTTATTCTTTTAGGGGGGTCTTTTTTACTTGGTGCAGCACAGTCCATTGGGGGACTGGCCAGTGGAAACACTGAGCCAGTCAACCTGAGTCCAGTATGTGTTCAACCTCCTGGTCTCCGGTTTCTCTCCTGTTCACTTGAAACCAGCTATCAGTCACCTCACCGTGATTCCCACACGCCCCGCTTCTTCCATTCAGACCGCCTGTGGCTGGTGTCCAAAAGAGGAGCTCACCCTACTGTTTTTAGTCATCTGGGCTGCATTATCTTTTTGAGCAAAGCTTCACCTGGATGGACAAGAAGGGAGAGAAATACTGTGCGTCGTGAGGCTGCCGTGGGTGTCACGTGTTTTTGTTCTTTTGGGAAGCACCAGCCACAACAATGGCTGTTGAAAGAAGAGTGCGAGAAGGGAACAAGAAGAAAACAC
Source organism: Oostethus manadensis (assembly GCA_024372805.1). Taxonomy (NCBI): domain Eukaryota; kingdom Metazoa; phylum Chordata; class Actinopteri; order Syngnathiformes; family Syngnathidae; genus Oostethus; species Oostethus manadensis. Next base: position 289,602 of record QODF01000228.1, read on the forward strand.
ACTTGACAAAATCAAAATAGCGTTTACAGTAAATTGCCTCTAGTGCAATCCACGGCACCACATGCACTGCGGGACGATTTTTGGGCTTAATTTTTTCTCCCAGAATTCTCTCTTTATTATTTATTATTATTATTATATGGTTTAGTTGTATAAGGTTGCACAGTTATATCCCTTGCCACATCGCGTTTCAAATTTTGCGGCTTCGCTCTATCACGTTTTTAAAACACCCACAACTATTCCATTATGCTTTTTGTTGTTGAATGTGGTCTATTATTAGTCAACAATTTGCATATTTAAGGTAATTTTACTATTTTTTTTTTGCCAAAACTAAACATTTTGGAGCATAAAAATGGCTAAATGAAGTACAAATATAAGGCATTCAGATGCCACATTCAAAAACACTATGCCGTGTAGTACTCTAAACAGGTCACTAGGTGGCAGTATTGTTACCGCAATGCAGGGCAAGTTGATTGACGAAACGACAGTTTTTTTGTTTGCATGGTTGAGTTATCTCATAACAGGCACAATAATAATATCATGCCGTGCCAAAGTTACACCCGTTTAGTGTTTCACACCAAAATAGTAACCCTACATGTTTGGGATCAGTCTTTATATTTTGAAGAAAACTGTATTTTTTAAGTGCTCGGAAAAAGAATCCTTTAAAAAAGTGATCCAAATAAGCCCCAAAATCTTCAATATTTTTTTACTTTTCTGAAAATATCATTCAAATCCATTCAGAAGTTATTTTGAACAAAAACAAACAAAAAATAAATGCCAGCAAAAACATCACCTCCTTGGCAGAGGTAATAATCATCATTCATTCATTCATTTTCTATACCGCTTATCCTCATTGGGGTTGCAGGTGTGCTGGAGCCTATCCCAGCTGACTTTGGGCGGGAGGCGGGATACACCCTGGACTGGTCGCGAGTCAATCGCAGGGCAGACAAACAAACTTTCACACTCAATTCACACTCTAATGGACAATTTAGAGTCCCCAATTAACCTAACATGCATGTTTTTGGAATGTGGGAGGAACCTCCTGACTGTGAGGCCAACGTGCTACCCACTCAACCACCGTGCAGCCAATAATCATCATAATAATAACAATTACAAAAAAAAACAAATAACAATCCATTCCGAACTGAAACTCAACTCTGAACCCCTGATGTCACTTCCTCTCCTCCACACGACACGTTATGTCTTAAACAGCTTATTTTCTATGATTACTAAGTATACTCGGTAATACGAGTCTAAAGGTGACTATAGGGGTGTTATTTCATGTCTAGAGGACTCTAATAATGGTAATAAACGAAACAAATTACCCGCAATAAGCTAGGGATTACTGTAGTTTATACTGTAGATATTTTAAATATTCAACATACGTTTACTTATTTTAGGCTATGTTCACAAAGCAGGTCAATTCCGATTTTTTTGCTCATATGTCACCTGTATGTGATTTTTTTGTGTGATGTATCCAAAATATTCGTCATCGAAAGGCGACGGCGCAAGATTTGGATGCCGATGTAGGCGAAACTTCATTCCCGCGTGCGAAAACGATTTTTAAAAAGGTGTTTGTGAAGCAGCTCGTCAGTGTCCCACCACTCCGGCCTCCGACACCCACCCACACGCTCCTTTGAACAAGCAAGCAACAAGCTGATCCACTGGGTAGTAAGAGACGAAGGCAGAACACACACAAAACCGAATCTTGCTCGTGCTCGTCCTCGCTTGTTTTGGTTCGCACTTTTAATGGCAGACGCCAACTGATCGCTTCTCTTTCTGCAGAAGAATACATTCTTCGCCTTGCCAATCATAGCTCTTCCGTCCCCATTTTCCTTTCATCCCACAGGGACGGGTCTGTGGTGCTCGACAATTATTTTCCTATTATCCTCTGAGGGGCTTCAATCCGTGTTATGTAACAAAGAAACCGTTGCAGACCGCCCGTGTAGTCCCTGCAAAGCAATCACCGATGAGGAAAATTGGCTACAAAAATGCAGCAGGTTGACAAAACCAGAGCACGAAGTTCAAAATCGATGGCGTACTCAATGGTTTGAATACGTGTAAGTACGCTAGCATGCATCCTCCGTACGGGAGTGAGCTGTAAGTAAGCCGGGAAACGTGTAAGCACCTCACTCCAGGCTGAGCTCAGCAGAAGGATTGAATTAGGAGCAGCGGGAGGCAGCACGGGGCTAATTGGGAGCGACAGTGCCTGGTCGCTGTTACAGAACCCAGATGACGGGAAGGGAACGCGGGTCCAACCAGTAGCCTTGGACATAAGTGATCCTTCCTCGGATTCAGTCTTCCACCGGGCCGCGTACTGGAGAGGAATGCAGATGTAACGTCCCAGCTGAACGCGAGCCTTAGTTGGGTTCCACAACTGCATCCGCACCGAGAGGGCATGCTTGTGCATAGGGAGCCGGCAAAACACGATGGGCCATCCCTCACGATCACCAGCTGTCACATACTCTGCTTTAATGAGCCACAAGACCGATTGGGCAACAAATCACACATTAACAAAAACAAAAAGGAGAGGAGAAGAGTGTTCAACCGGGGGTGGGGTTACGACCAGCGCCGGGAAGTGCGGGCTGATCTTTTCAGTGTCAAAAGTGTTCGGTTGTACGAGGACGACTCAAACCAACAGGTTTGTACACACAAATTATATACTGCATATGTACACAGCTTTCCCCTGAAAAGTCCACAAAGAAATGTTGAAATATGTACTGCTGTGTGTACATTTCATCGACTTCATCTTTTGTTCCGAATCAGCTACTCATCGCAGGTAACTGACATTACCGAGCATCTACTGACTCGCATGGGGACGCGTAGAGTGGGTTGTTCCATCATTGGATAAATGCTGGGCTTTGTCCCGCCCACCAGACGCTCAACGTCTCTAGGTGTTTACGGGGCAGCGGGCTGGCCCAGACGCTCGGCTTCTGCATTATTATTGGATGATCTGTCTGAGGCAGAATCCTCTTTTGATTGACAGCAAAATGAGCGAGACGGCAATGTTGAGGTATAAACCGCACCGGCGCATTTTCCGAGTTGTTCATTCTGTCGTCCTGAGCTGATCTGCAGACTTTACCGTTCCCCGGCGACTTTATCTTTGGTCAAAACAACAAGAACAGAGGGTAGAATTTTTATATAAGTAAATCAACACCGATTTATTCATGTACAATATTTGTTATGACCCTCTTATTTTGTTTACACAATTAGACAGGATAAAGCAAAGTGTGTCTATTGACGTTTCAGATGAGCATCCTTATTTCGCTCGTGTACGACGTCAGCGGGCGTCCAAAAACGCTTGTTTATATATTAGCAAGCGGGAAAAAACAACACGGTGCAAACACACTCATAGCGCAAGCATGCTCTGCTAAACCAAGCTCAGAATTTTGGAAGTTTAGTTCGGAAGGGGGCTGGATAGTGTCTAGATGTGATGAGATTTGACTACAAATGAGCGGCCCGCTGAGAAATACTTCCCCACATAGCATATGTTACCAATATTGGTTACAAAAATTGTCTATACTCATTCTTTCTATATTTTTTTCTTGTCGTTGAATCATATAAAAATGTCATGTGACCAAAAATGTAGCATTCCGACTACATGGCTGCTGCTGGGCATCCATGTTTACAAAGAATGCCTTTGTTCTTGTTATAAATAACCTATTTTGAGACAAAGACAGCCTAATTACGGTTACTAAAGAATTGAAAGTGACATGTGTGTTTACCGACCACGCAATAATAAAATCACAATGGCACAATCCAAAGGCAAGGAATTTTGGGCTCATAACTACTAAAATAAAAATCACCCAAACTGTGGAAGTATTTTGAAAAGGTAAATTATTACCCCAAGAAAGTAAAGTGCAACTTGCGTCAGCAGCTTCTTACGTGTCACGTGACACCCGGGCAAGACTTCATTTCATATCCTACCTGTGGATTTTAATCCCCAAAAAACTGAGAGTTTTGGTAAGACTTGATGAGCTGATTGACATAAATGGTCTTGACTGTTCTTCTATGATGGCAAAAACCATTAAAATAACAAATATTGAGGTGTTATCCGTTCATAATGAGCTAGAAGACTTTTAATACACTTTTCCCAAAAATAAACTCCAACTTTGGGTGCTTTGTCTTTGAATCTTCCTCTGTATTTTTCAGAGGCCTAAATCTCATTGAGTCTTCCTCGGCTGTAGGGGGAGTTGAAAAAAACCCCAAATACGATACTTTCCTAACGCTGCTTTAAGTGCACTTTTTCACCACAATCCACAGTCACCCCTTAGGTTAGTCCTGTCGATGCAGAACAGCCTTGAAACCACGGAGTCAGCGCGGAAACAAATCATTCCCTGGCTGGAGTAGAGGTTCAATTAGATGCACCACCTCGAACTGTCTAGAATTCAATTATGCAAAGAACGAGTTACGGTTGAGGGATGGAAATAAACAAGGTGCAGTAATGTTTTATTCATCTGGCACCCCAAAAATACCGCCGGAATTAAATAACCACGGCAACCGGATTCAGCAGTCGAGAGGCCTTTCCCCGACTTGCTCCGCGTTTGCCTTTCAAATCAAAGGTGCGGCAGTTTTCATATTTGCAAACACTGCTGGGACTGCTTGTGTGCTCACACGCTAATGGAGCTACGGCTGCAACGTGCTAGAACTGCAATATTTTCTGCTTGACTCAATGCATGCTGAGCCTAACATGCCTGTGGTGTGACTTTTAGCAGGCCAAGCCGAGCTCTCTCCAAACCACTAATAAATCCTACATACATCTAGACATGCGTTAAAGGTGCTGGGAGGAGCTTGCAAGCAACGCCTCGCAACCATGAGAAAGGTCAGCACCTTTAAATCGAATAGATTGTATTTATAATAATAGTAACATAAACATTGCATAATGAATATACTTGGTATAAACAGTCACATGCATGATAGATGATAGGTAGTGTAAATAATACTAACTTTGGGCTTCGGTGTCTTCACAGTTATATAGGTTTGGTCCCAGTATTGACCCCTGGGGTGCACTACAAGTATTATAATCTAGCCAGGAGTTTGACCCCCTAACGTTTCTCTGTCGCTAGCATGCCTGAAATAAAAGTACATGTACTACTATTACTACTACTACTACTACAAATACTTGTACATTAGGGTCAACATCATGTCATTTGTGGTTACAAATCCTTTACCGTAAGACAAAAAGTCTTACATTGTTGAGAACAATGTTGGGGAACGATGAGCTTTGGCTCTTGATTGAAAACCTCCAGTTGACAGAATCATGAGAGAATTGACCTTCTCTTCTGTGGCTTCTCATTGCACCTCAAATGCATCCGTGCAGCCACCCTTGCGCAAATGATTTATAGGACAATAGGTGACAACAGTACACACACACACACACACACACAAGGAGGCTGGGCCAAACTGAGCAAGTTACCTCAACGCTCAGCATACAGAAAGATGGAAGGTGACACCTGCTGAAATAGACTCCGCCCTCTCGCTGTGCTCCGCAGCCTCTTTTCACAAAGGAGACAGACAATGAGAAGGATGGGGAACACACACACACACACACACACACACCCTACACATAAACAGTACCCGTTTTCACATGCATGTACACAACTTTCAACACGCCCTACACGCACTCCTTCCTAATGATCTGAAATCCCATCCATCTTGTTACGTGCTCAAGCAGCAGCTGCTCGCGGAGCTGCTAATTTTCCGCTGATCATCACGGCGGCAGAATGTAACTCTGTTGATTTGTCATAGCGGGGGGGGGCTGCAGGCTACTCATTCCAGCAACATGGTTCTAGCTCGGGATAACGAGGGCACATGAGAGGAGAAGAACAGGAAATGACAGCAATTACAGGAAAAACAGAACACGGTCAAAAGTAACTGTTGATGACATCGAAACAAGGAGTAGAAGAAAACACTAAAAATGCATTGGTGTGCACATGACTCCTGCATTACTGACACGAATGGCAACTACGCATAAAGGCCTGAAACGAGACGATTCTGCAGTTGGGTTCTCGCTGAGCAATTGTCTGCTATTCCAAAAGTGCCGTTATCAGCAGGATTTGAACCTGCGCGGGGAAACCCCAATGGATTTCAAATCCATCGCCTTAACCACTCGGCCATGATAACGCCCATTCCTCTACCTGGGAGGATCTTTTAATACCATGACTGGCATGCATACAGAGTTTTGACATTCCGAGACTTTTCAAGTCCACAGTCCATTTTTCAAGACGTCACTGTTGTGTTAAGTCCACAGTAGAGCTCGACTCTGACATCACCAGGACCGCCATCCAAGTTCTCACAGAGTGCACCTCCTCTAATTCAAAATTCGAGATGTTATCAGCAGATTTGAACCTGCAAGGGAATGCCATGATTAAAAAAAAAGTTTGCCTTTTTATCTTTGCTTATGATCATCCTTAGAGATTCCACCCTCCTGTGTTTTTTGTGGTTTGCAGTCGAGTTACTATAAGGGGTTGGTGTCAACTTTTTTATATTTTGAAACTGACGGAGACATAAACTGTGGACCCTCAGATGTTGTCTGATTCTGCAAAACTGTCTGCAGTTTTAATGCAGACTCAGCTCAGTTTTACATAATCCTGTATCGTCCACTTTATCCATCTTGTCTCCTTCTTCCACCCCCTCTGGTATCTCCACAGGGCTTCCCTCCCCACTTTGTGTGTGTCAGATCCCTCTGTTTTCCTCTAAGCGCTCCTCCCCTCCTTCCTCCATCAAAAATGGTAGCATGTATCTACCATCTCCTCCGAGCAGCCCGTGATTGGGATGTACAGTACATCTTCCTGTATGCTATTTGGAAAGTCGCATCCCGAGTGTTTGTCGTTGACATTCAAATTTTACAAATGTATCATATGTGTAAAAAGCACAGCAGAAAAGCAATCTGGCATCTCCACCATGCATCAGCATGGACAGAAATTTTGCAGCAGAATGCCAAAAGTTGGAAAAATCCAAATGGCCATTGTACAATGATGGCAATAGGGTATTTACTAAAATGCAGTCAGAAAGAATTATTGTTCGTAGAACTACCCAGCTAGAATATTTGTTTTAGAGTAGGTCTGGTTCAGCAAGAAGGAAAAAGTACAATAGGAATGAACTATCACAGTACAGTGGAACCTTGGTTAGCGTCATTATTTTGGTCCAGAAAGTCCGACTCTAACCAAATCGAACATTAACCAAATCCGTTTTTCCCATTAGACATACTGTAAATCCAATTAAGCCATTCCAGAAGGCCACAAATGTTAAAAACATATTTTTATAGTATTATAATTATATTTTTGCATGCAGAAAACTATCTAAAATGCATTTAGATACATACAAATGATGAATGAAAGGGATTTTAACACTGAAAGAAAATAAAACGCTGTGAACACCAAGGCAGGTTGGATTGCAAGGCGTGTCTAAAGCACTTAATGTGTGCTTCCAATAATGCCACACACTCCCTTATTACTGTATTATCATTCATAGTAGAAATGCCAGAGTTCATAGTCTGATTGGCTACTGGCTGCCCTTTTCTCATTTCCCAATTTAATTCTAAACTTAAGAAAGGGTTTCAAACAAAGTGAGGAAAAAGGACAAAGTAAGAAGCCAAAAGGGTCATAGGGGTAGGCTAAAGCCTATCCCAGCTAATTCCAGAAGTTTTGCGTTGATATTTTTGTTGATTGCTTGCTTCGCTGCCTTTTTTTGTTGGTGAACTTTGATGATGACTGGTGAGGTGTCGTTATCCCGCCGGACAATGGAATTCATGCATAGTGTTGGTCATCTACAGCCACCCTCTTTTATTGAAAAAAGTTGATGTTGCTTTGTTGACGCAACATCATCTTGTTCTCCTCCACTGGTATCAGCTGCGCTGACATAAGACCTGCATGTAATGTGGAGCCCAGTCACAATCACATTGCTCATGCGTGTAGACTGTACCAAATTCAATCCTTTTTATCATTTTGCTTCTTTAAACATCCACTTTTCCTTCCATCCCATCAATTTGTTTACAAAGTGATGGCTTATCGTTCTTCAATTCCTACTTTTAATACGTGACATAACACCCGGATGCATTCAGGAGTGTAGAAACGACCAAACAGCCATTTTTTAACAAAAAACCCAAATCACCAAAACGTCATTAAAATAGACTGAAAATCATTAATTGAAATGTAAAAAGCAATAAAACAGTCCTGCTCACAAATGAGACGTTGGCAAGGCAACTTACTTCTTATTTCAAAAACTTTCAACGCACATTTAACAAGAAGTTCCTTAAATAGAAAAAAATGGCGGACATGGTTGAGGAAAATTGGGAAAAGGAGAAGAGCTGACAAATATCCGCCTTCATTGACATATTTTACAGACAGTTGTCCCTCACCACTACCATCCATCCATCTTCCACATATGCCGCCTATCCTCATTAGGGTCGCGGGAGTATGCTGGAGCCTATCCCAGCTGACATCGGGCGAGAGGCGGGGTACACCCTGGACTCGTCGCCGGCCACTTTGCGCTTTAAATTTTGTGGTTTCATTATTAGTGAAAAAAAAATGCATGTTTAAGCATTAAACATGCATTACAATATTATTTTTGCCTAAATGTCAGCATAAAAATGACTAAATTATTATAATAATTATTACAATTTAAAAGGTCTATGCTCCAAGTACAAAAATATTCCTTTCAGAAATAAAGAAATCTCCTCCTAATACAGTTTTCACTACAATTAGAGATAAAAGCAACAGATATTCTCAGACGGGTCAATACTGCGTTTTTGTGAGGTGGACTTAAATATTGACGCAGGAGCACTGACCTGAGGCTGATGTTTGTCCACTCAAGGCCCTTGCCCTTGAAGAATCCTGCAATCAGCACACATGTGAATCTCTCCAATGCCACCCTGACCTTTCACTGACAGACCTTGTCACGCATCACAATGCCATTTATTCCCAGCCATTGAAATATTAAAACCATGAGATGCTTCAAGTAGCTCCGCACCGACTCCACACGTGCACGTCTCCTCTGTGTCTATTTTAAAAGGAGTTATGAATGAAACATAGCTTTTGGGTGAGGTAGTCACACAGTGAACCAACAAAGAGCATTTCAGTGTAGTCTAAACCCTACAGTAGTGTTCAAAATATTACCAGTCCGATGTGACTAACCAGACAGATTAACTACTGTTATTAGTATATTTTTATTGCTGCATGGCAAACAAGTTACCAGTAGGTGCAGTAGATTCTCAGAAAACAAACAAGACCCAGCATTCATGACATGTGCGCTCTTAAGCCTGTGCAATTGGGCAATTAGTTGAAAGGAGTTTGTTCAAAAAATACCCCTATTTAAGGATGAAACCAGCACTTGTGGAAGATGCATTTCTCTTTGATAGCCTGGCGAAAAGGGGTCATTTAGGATATTGTTCAGAAGAACAGCGTACTTTGATGAAAAAGTTGATTGGAGAGGAAAAAAAATATGAAGAGGTGCAAAAAAACAGAATGACAAAGGCTCAGCCAATGTTCATCTCCGGAATGATCAAAGACGGTCTGGAGTTACCTGTAAGTACTGTAACAGTCTGTGTGAAGCTAATCTATTTACAAGAATCCCCCGCAACGTCCCTCTGTTGAAAAAAGGCATTTGCCAAAGAAAACATCAACTGCCCTAAAGAAAAATGGAGGAACGTTTTGAGGACTGATGAGAGTAAAATTGTTCTTTTTGGGTCCAAGGGCTGCACACAGTTTGTGAGATGACCCCCAAACTCTGATATCAAGCCACAGTACACAGTGAAGACTGTGAAGCATCATGATATGGGCATGTTTCTCCTACTATGGTGTTGGGCCTATTTATCCCATAGCAGGGATCATGGATCAGTTTGCATAAGTCAAAATACTTGAAGAGGTCATGTTGCCTTATGCTGAAGAGGACATGCCCTTGAAATGGCTGTTTCACCAAGACAATGACCCCAAACACACTAGTAAACTAGCAAAATCTTGGTTCCAAACCAACTAAATTACAAAGGAGTGGAGAGTTATTAGGCAAGTTGTATTTTGGGAGATTAATTAACTAAGCCCAAGTGGTAGCCCCAGTGGTAGCAGCACTGTAACCAACCATGTTGACCAGAGACCAACACTATATAGTGAGAGTAGTCCAGCATTGTCAGACATGATCATTTTCCCCAACGCCAAAGGCAGACCCTTGTAGGCAACCCAGTCCTTTTCCAGGTTCTGATTGCCTGCATCCTGAGACCACAAGTACTCCAAATTGTTCACGGTTTGGTAGGGGCAAGTAATTTCAAAGTCACCAAGAACCTCCAACTCCTTCAATGTTGATTTTACTGGCTGGGGCCAAATATGCACATACGTCATATCTGCACCGCTGCATGGGGGAGGATCTGCATGGCATTCAGGGACAGAACTTTGAAGCTCAGGCTTTTTAATGAAACCTGTTGTCAGCAGGGCATCAAAAAACCACACAATGCCATTAAAACTCCAGCGTGAAAGGCGGTTGGGTGGCCACCCAACTTGCTATCCCCACCTATGTTTGAACAACAACCATGTTCTCAATGAACCCAAACAACTCATTAATATCAAAGCTGAATATTTTTGGAAGTAGTTTTAGTTTGTTTTGAACTATTTTAGGAGGATGTCCGTGTGTGCAGGTGACTAATACTGTGCATAATTATTAGGCAACTTAACATAAAACAAATATATACCCATTTTAATGATTTATTTTCACCAGTGAAACCAACATAACATCTCTACATTCACAAATATACATTTCTGACATTCCAAAACAAAAGAAAAACAAATCAGTGAGCAATATAGCCACCTTTCTTTGCAAGGACACTCAAAAGGCCGCCATCCATGGACTCTGTCAGTGTTCTGATCCGTTCACCATCAACATTGCGTGCAGCAGCAACCACAGCCTCCCAGACACCTTTCAGAGAGGTGTACCGTTTTCCCTCCTTGTAAATCTCACATTTGATGATGGAGCACAGGTTCTCTATGGGGTTCAGATCAGGTGAACAAGGAGGCCATGTCATTAGTTTTTCTTCTTTTGGACCCTTTCTTGCCAGCCGTGTGATGGAGCATTGTCCTGCATGAAGATCATGTTTTTCTTGAAGGATGCAGACTTCTTCCCGTACCACTGCTTGAAGAAGGTGTCTTCCAGAAACTCCAAGTAGGACTGGGAGTTGAGCTTGACTCCACCCTCAACCCGAAAGGGCATCTGATCACAGTATTCACTTCATCAATTCTTCCATTAGAACAGAAACACACCTAATAATGATAAATGGTTTCCTTGCCATACCATTTAGTTGTTGCTATCCTCGGGTGTGTTGCTTAAATTGGAGCCTATACGAGTTGCAGGAGATAGCTAAGTCACACTCACTTCGCTCGGCACGTGAGGTGTTTGATCTCACTGACGCTTCACTCCCAGATAATTGGCAGGATGACATACGCCGTGTGACGCCTGACGGCAGTGACAAATACACAGCGCTGAGATAACAGCATCATTACCACGTGCAAATGCTCCGTCATGCGTCCTTGTAGACGTGGCGAGGATGTTTCCGTTTATTGCTGTCCGCACCCATGCTGCTCCCGCTGCTGGGAAATGCCATTTATTTTTCAAGCTCTGCTTTATTTGGCACCACGAACAACACAAGAGCTGCGGTACGATACGATATATCTGAAGTAGGTAAGATATACACCAGGGTCGCCATGGCAATAATGTCGCTGCTATACACAGAAAAGATGTTTGATGTTACTACAAACAGCCTTCATTATGCGGTTAATGGTCGAGCCATCCATCTGTCGTCCACGCCGCTTATCCTCACTAGTGCAGGTGACTTCAGGTGAGAGGTCTGGTCAATCGCATGCATTCCATGGTAATAACTAACATATAACAATAATAATTATACACATATATTACATGACATAATATGTATAAAATTGAATAATATGTATATAATCAACAATATAATATCATAAAATCAGCAATATTACGGCGATTGGCTGGGGACCAGTCCAGGGTGTACCAAAGTCAGCTGGGATAGGCTCCAGCAAACCCCGAGACCCTAGTGAGGATAAGCCGCATAAAAAATGGTTGACTAGATGGACATATTATATTATATACAACACAGTAATATAGTAGTAGTATAGATCATTCATTCATTTTCTATGCCGCTTATCCTCAGTAGGGTCGCGTAGCAGTAGCAGTATAGTAATAAATTCCCTTCAACTAAATTATTTGTGTGGAGTTTGCGAGTGATGGCTTTCTCCAAAAGTATGAATATGAATAGTCGTTTGATTATAGGTGCCCTGCGATTTGCTGCCGACCAGTCCAGTACCCCCCGCCCAAAGTCAGCTGGGATAGGTTCCAGCAACTCTACTTCGGGCAGACCAAGCAACCCTTATACTCACATCAACAGAGACAGAAACAAGGAGGTTGTATACTTTTGGATTAAAGGCAAAACGTCTACAAAAAAACAAGAAGACTCCGGGTGCTTCAGTTCAACCTCTGGGTATGGCTTAAAGGCCCGGCCTGGCTTACGTATGGGGCGCTAACAACATGAAGGGCATAGATGTAAAGATATGGCAGCAGGTGATGTGGAGACGTTTGAATCGCTACATGCCGCTGTTTTAAAGTCACAGTCCGATGTGCCGAAGCAACCAAGCAGGGCACGCATCATCATGGCATACCTTCCATTCACCAGGAAGTAACCTGCTAACGGACAAACAAAGGCAAAAGGTCAGCCTTGGCAGAGGTCTGCACCACACCATGAAATAAAGTGAAACCTTACGTGATTGGTTTAAATTGTTCCTTCATCCACATTCCGCACTGAAGTTAGTTTGCGCTTGACTGCCGTCTTATCGTCCCGGTGCAGCAAAAGCAGTCACACAAGAATATCCACTCACAGAAGCGGAGATTAGAGAGGACACTGTGCCTGGGTTTCCTATTATTAGAGAAAAGGTTTATAGTTGGAGAAGAACTGCAGGGAATTGCTGAGATTAAATTACACAGACGTGCTTCAGATTCTGGGGAAACTTCCCAGGCTCTCGGCTGAGATATTTGCCTGTGGTATTCCTGCTGTTCCCATGTATCGTACGACGGCTGGATATCAACTTTGCTCTCTCTTCTCATACAAGAGAGGCTTTTTTTTATTGTCGGTATCGTTACAAGTGGGTTTTTAATATGTGGATGCTATTTGGTCGGAGTGCCAAGAGACTTCTTGTTTTTTCCTGCTACCGGAAAAAGATATGAGTGAGCGAATAACAGCCAAGTTTTGGCTCTACGGTGCCAGAAGGAGCTATCAATTTGGATGAACCAATTAAATTCCCATAACACATCAAGTGGTTTAGCCCAATTAAGTGTTTGTTAGTCCTGATGAAGACTGAAAGGATGTAGAGAAGAGAGGAACATAGAAAGATGTAAAAAAAACATAAACCATATTCACCAATATCTACCAAAAAGCAGTCTGAAAAGTCGGTAAATAGCAGTTTACTCTAGAGATGGTCCAGTTCGGTACCCAGAATCGGTATCAGTCCTACACTTGCCAAATTTACTGACTTGAAAAAAATGTACCTATACAGATATACAGCCAGCATTGGTATTGTACTATAAGAAGTGCAGTCGGGCCGTCCCCACTATGGACCCGCACACACAGTTGGACTGACTTTGATGGGGAAGCGTAGAGTGGGTTGTTCCACTGCACAAAACTGGACAGTCATTGGATAAATGCTGGGCTTTGTCCCGCCCGTTGGGTGCTCAGCATCTCTGGCGCTCTATGGGAGTGCTAGCTCGGCTTCTGCGTGATGATTGGATGATTTGTCTGAGGCAGAATCCCTTCTTGATTGACAGTGAAACGAGTGAGTCGGCAATCTTGAGGTATAAACCTCCACCATAGCATCGTTCTGAACTGATCCGGAGACTTTACCGATCGCCACCGACTTAGTCTTTGGTAAAAACGACTTAGGGTCGACGTAGGGTACAATTTACATGTAAATAAAGACATGAACCATGCAGGATGTTGAATGAGCTTCCCCTCCTTGAATGAGCAGCCGCTGCCACAGGTAGTTAGCAGGGGTATAAAAAAACAGCATACCTCAGCATTTTCTAATTTTGTGTACAGTTCTTGCAGTCGCCTTTTGTTACTAGTTTTTCCCCTGCTCAGAGTTGCACAGCAATGTTTTTTGTTCTCTTGATGTAAATATCTTTGATATTTTGGCTCCTATGTTTTTGTCACAACACACATTTTGTTCCTACCCGTTGCTTATTTTTGTCATTTAAAACCTCTTCTGTTTTCGGGTTTCAGCCTTACACAAATGTAACATAGGGGGCTCTAAAACATACTTAGAAGGTCGTAAATAGGTTTTCTATCTGACTATAAAGATATTCCATTTCTAAAGACTCACACTCTCTAGTCCTCCTCGGAAAAAAACGTCCTCATTGCCGTTAAATGGCAGCGAAGTGCATTCAGGGACACTACGAAAATCACAACCATGACTTTATTATACAGGATATTTATGTGTGGTCTAAAGACACAAATAGACAGAAAGAGTGGATATTCTTATCGCTCACTAACGTAACTCTTGTCTGGAAGAACAATTTACTGTTACGTGATGTCATTGAATGCAACCCTCATGATAACACTGCGTTTCAAATGTTCTGCATTTATTAAAGAGACCAGTGCGAGAAAAATACATGTGTGGTATTTTTTAGCTTGATCTAAATTTTCATTTATTTTGCAGCTGTAAATATAAATACTGTATGTAAGATTGTGTCCTGTCGTTCATAAAACACAGCAAAAATATTTCCCACATAGGAGCCCAGTTAAATTTGAGCACCTTCCCTACTGTGTTAATGGAAAGTACCTTGCGCTATGTCTTAATCCGGCTGGGAATTTGCGAATTGCATTTTTTTTTAAACCTTTACCATCAAAACTGAAGCTGGCAACATGACTTTCAGTGCTACTGTGACACGCTTGAGTCACACAAATGCAATCCGTAGTTTGGAGCAAAAAGGCGATCTAAAGAGCACAACATGTCAACACACAATGTAACCTATGGGCATACAAATAAGCGTCTACGTCCATGCCAAAATTACACCCCATATATTCTCGCCGCAAGGCCTGCTGGGTAGCTTGTGGCACTCTCTCTCCCTGTTTGTCGCATTTTTGCTTCTTTGCGAGACATGTTGAGGGACGTTGAGGAGGACCGGATTATATATAGTAATGTAAAATATAAAAAATAGCACGCATGTCTGAAAATATACAGTATTTACCTAACAATAGTCTTTTTATTAGTAGCAGCCTAGAAGGGTTGCATTCAAAGACACCACGTAAATGTTGAATACACATGTTTTGAGTGTCGATGTACTTTCGGGGCTTCAATGCAGCAAATTGTACTCCCGCAGTAATAGTTAGGTTAGTGAGTGATGACAATACCCGCTTCAAGTTGTGATTTGTATCTCTCTAATAGAGATGGTGTTGTGATGCCCGGAGTGTCTGTGAATTCCCCTCGCTGTCGTCTGGTGAGAATGAGGACGTGTCGGACCAGGGACGTGTTTGTGAGTTGGAGACACATGTATGGTGTTGGGAATTGCGCTGCTGTTGATGCGCACAGGTAAGTTATTAAGTTGGGTGTGACGGTTTGGGGGCGCTACCGCGCAGTCTGCGTCATAACAGAGAAGTGTGGCTTTTTAACGTAATTAATGAAATATATAAGCCAGTTTTGGGAATTTCTGTCTAATTTTGGTCTAATTCAGTGGCGTTTTTTATTTTTCCTGCTTCAACAAGCCATCTTCAGCATGGGAAAGTACAGACATGGTTGCCATGGCTACAAGCTTTGCTTGAAACGCATTTTGTACGTACCTGCTTTGTCTTTGTTGTGTGTGTTTGTGTACATGCCTGCTTTTCCAGCTCCTCTTCATGCCTTCAGGAGCAGCGCCCTGGCCTGCATTCAGTGCTTGCTCAGCACGCGGCGCCGTGACGCGTGTGCGAGCAAAGAATTGTTCCCATTGCTTCATTTGCATGACCCTGGCTGGCTGGTGGGGGTGGTGGGGTGGGTGGGGACGCTGTGATGCGAGGATTCTCCTTGGATGACGCAGACGCAACTGCAAAGGCTATTTTTAAACCTATTGAAGTGTGCAATACCCTCTCGCTACTCTACCCTTCAACTGCGCTTTCAAAATAAACAAAGCAATGGCAACAAAGCCTTTCCGTTAAGCTTTGTGAGAGCAATGAAATATGGATTATGGATATGATGCGGTGCTCTTATCTTAAACGATTGTCGGCCGTGTAATAAGAATAGGTTGGAATGGATGATCCCTGCTCAAATGACTTGGCAGCACTTGAAAGCTGCCACTGACTAAAGTTCTATCCTGGCCAAACAGAGAGGCTTGCATTCAGTCAAGTCCCTCAACATTGGGCTTTATCCCGGGATAACACAGGCTAGTGCCCGGCCTGTAGAGATCCTCTTCATCTTTCCTCATGGTCATGTATTTTTAATCAAGCGTGCAGTTTCCCGATTTGCTTCCCGCTCACGTGGCGAGATGTCTGCCTTGCACACGAGCCAAAATCAAAACTCACACACCGGCATTGGCCTCTTTGTGTTTCATTCAATTGCTGACCGCTTCTTGGTTGATCTAGTGTTTTTTAGAGGAATCAAACATCTAATCAAGATCACTGGAATGACAGCCAGCTTAAATATGAGTGTGCATCATTTTTGCTGCACACTGTTGTTGTCTTCGCTTGTTTACTGTTGATTTTTTTTGTAGTGCTGGGCATTGCAGTCGTCCCTCGGTTCGAATTTTGCGGCCTCACTCTATCACAGTTTTTCAAAATCAATATGCATTATAAATCTTGCTGTTTCATGGTTGAATTTTTAAAAAAAAAGAAGTACATTCATCTCTCTACATTAAAAAAAATCATAAATGATCGCTGTTAATAAATAATCTTGCCCTATATTAGGTATTTTCAACTAAACGCCTTGGTGTCCTCCCGATGGAGCTGGAAGAGGTCGTTGGGGACCGGGAAGTCTGGACTTCCCTACTGAAGCTGCTGCCCCCGCGACCCGGACCCGGATAAGCAGAGGAAAATGGATGGATGGATGAATGGATAATAATCATAATAAAATCAAGAGCACTGTTGGGTCCAAAACCTCCGACGTCAATTCCTGTCCTCTACTCATGTGTCCGTCCGCCAATAATGTCCCCTAGGGAACACATTTACTGCTTAAATGGCTTATTTACTCTTTGTTGTGGGTTCCCTCCAGAACTCAGGCCAGGTCAAATGCGCTCAAGTGGTCTTTTTTGCCACCACCCAAAGTGTAAATCGCAGCAAAAACAGTGTAAACCATTACCAGTTCAAAAGAAGAATGTCCACAAAACAATATTTCCAAGGATGCATTACCGGTAATACCTAGGCTTCTAAATAATAAACCGATGCAAGCAGATCTCTGGATATCCGGTTTGTAAGACTTAATCCTTAGATTAATCTAATCTAATATAATTAATTTTATTTATTATGTGTAAACCTAAGACAGAAACATCACACCAAAATCACTAAATAATAATGACATGTTTTATAGTAGTAGTAATAAATTTTTATTTTTATATTAATTGGCTTGGCCATTTTTATAGAATTGGCTTGTTTATTATATATAATGTAAGATGAATGGCTACATCAGCAAATGTGACAATTCGATCGTATCACACGAAATCGAATCGCTTGTACACCGTCTCAAATTGTTCCATTTTTTAAAATATATCATTTTTGAATTGCATATTAAACCGTGTCGAATCGTCCACTTTTTTCTCTCTCAACCGCATTATTTTCTGAGTTCAACTTGGGTACATAAAAGAAAAAAAGAAATGTTTGTTTTGCACTTCAAACTAACTGCAGTCTGCAAACTGGAAAGGAGACTTTTTTTCTTTTTTTTTTTACAAAAAGAAGATAATAAGTTCCAGCAGAGTTTTAACACAGGCACAGAAAAGCCACGAGGATTTAAAACCTCTCAGAATGTGGCTATTGAATGGTGGAGATGATCCCTACTGAATACCTTGGGGAATAAGTTGACATTTCAGGAAATGTGCTTATTTGCTGCTAGTTAAGTAACAACAGATGCCGCTCTAACTTTACAATGCTGGATGTGAAGTGACAGCGACTCGGCTTAGGAAACAGATCGGCGCTGGCCGGCGAATGGTTGTAGACGACCACAGTGTACAATATTCTTCAAAATAAGAGCAGTGCAGTGCAAGTTAACCAGACTGTTATTAGTATATTTTTATTGCTACACGGAAAACAAGTTACCAGTAGGTGCAGTAGATTCTCAGAAAACAAGCAGGACCCAGCAATCATAATATGCATGCTGCTAAGACTGTGCAATTGGGGAACTAGTTGAAAGGGGCGCGATGATCCCTGCTATGGGATAAATAGGCCCGACACCATAGTAGGAGAAACATGCCCATATCATGATGCTTCACTGTCTTCCATGTCTACCGTGGCTTGAATTCAGAGCTTGGGGGTCGTCTCACAAACTGTTTACAGCCTTTGGACCCAAAAAGAACAATTTTACTCTCATCAGTCCACAAAATGTTCCTCTTCGACAAATTGTAATCTCTTTTGCACATGCCTTTTTTTTTAAATAGGGACTTTACGGGGGGATTCTTGTAAATAGATTAGCGTCACACAGGCGTCTTCTAATTGTCACAGTACTTACAGGTAACTCCAAACTGTTTGATTATCCTGGAGCTGATCATTGGCTGACCCTTTGCCATTCTGGTTATTCTTTCATCCATTTTGATAGTTGTCTTCCGTTTTTTGCCACGTGTCTCTGGTTTTGCTTGCCATTTTAAGGCTTTGGAGATCATTTAGGCTGAACAACCAAACATTTTTTGCACCTCTTCAAAAGTTCTTCCCCGTCCAATGTCTTGAACGAACCATTTTCCTCATGCTTTCAAAGAGAAATGCATGTTCAGCAAGTGCTAATTTCATCCTTAAATAGTGGTCACCTGATTCACACGTTTTTTTTTCTTCACAAAATGGATTACTGATTGAATGCCACACTTTTAATCAGGATTTAGTTGAACACACCCCTTTCAACTAATTTCCCAACTGCACAGCCTTAAGAGCGTGCAGATCATGAATGCTTGTTTGTCTTCTGAGAATCTACTGCACCTACTGGTAACTTGTTTGCCATGTAGCTATGAAAATATACTAATAAAAGTGATTAATCTGGTTAGTCGCATTGGACTATTTTTTTTTTTTTTTTACTGTACATGTACATCTTCTGGATTTGTATTCACATTCCCAACCAATTCAACCAACTGTAGAGACTATAAATAAATGGGTTATTTACAGAAAAACTGTATAATTGCACACCAAATAAGGATGATTTTGATTTCCCACATACGTCCAAGCCGATATAAAGAATTCAAATGACTCGCTGTATTTGGAGTACTCGAGTCAAGTTGTCTTTTGACAAATTGTGAGTAAAAAACAAGTGAGTGAGTCCACGCTACAGAAAGGCAAGATGGAGTCCCAGCAAGACAACATCCCCAAGCCCTGGGAGCCTTCCAGCTGGTGTTCACCCCACCATCTGTGGGCCTGTTTATCCGGCGCTCGTGTCAAACGTGCACGTGTGTGTGTGTGTGCGCTCTGCATATTGTTTTTCACTCGGACGGCGGGGTCTTGAGAAAACGGCGAGCGGAGAAGAGAAATAAATAAGCTCTTCTGCAAGACGACCCGATTCGTTACAGCAGTGAACACAAAGCCAAATGGAACTTTTGCACATTTCGACGTTATATGCTCACCGAACACAACATTAGGCACAATTGAATGAAAACTGCTTTTACAAAGATAATAATGCACAGTTTGCTCTGGAATAATACAACAATACTTTTATTACAAGATGTTTGTAATGCACAGATGCACATTCAAATGTATCGTTGTTAACAGCCATTGCAGCATTGCAGCATTGCAGCATTGTCATGCATCATTAACAGGCTCAGTTTATGCCTAAGCTATGACAAAAATAACGATTTTTATTGTTTTATTATTATATATCATTACATAAATAAAGCTGTCTTGCTACGACTGACGCTGTTGCTTTTTAGTGTAAATATTAAGCTTATTTACACAGCTGACGTGGCGATGCCTTCCACTAGACAGCAATAATCTAACGCTACAAAATAGCAGCTGTTTTGTTTGCAGTGCTTCTCAACCGGTGGGGCGGGCCCCGCTGGAGAGGGCGTGGCGAACTGTCAGGGTGGGAAGTGCAGACCTGCCAACAAGTACTCAATATGCTGTAATCACCATGCAATTTGACTTTCGGATCACGCTTGAATGCGTCACAGTGCTCCGTTTTGTTGCATTTTCTGGGTGACAGTTTTGAGTTTAGTCTGTACAGCACAGATAAATAAATGGAGAGCCGTTTTGCGATAGTACTTCAAATTTCTCTCCCCTACGGGTGGGCATGACCGATAATTGAGAACGACGGGCCAAATGGGACACACCGGGTGCAGTTATCTCTGTGATGACTGACACCAGTAATGTGTAAACCTCAACTTCATTTAACAGATATAAATTAAGATATTTAATTACTAGAATTGTATACGTGTAATGCGAGAACTACAAAGGGGGAAGTTATTTATTACAACAATCAGTTCTGGATTATGTTCTTTTAACAGAGAATTTTTAACAAGTTCAGAAAAAAACACGAAATAAAAATAAATGTATTTGATGTATTTGAGTGAAACCAGCGAGAACTGTGGTGCCCGACAGATCAGACTAATTTGTGCGCTCATAAAGCACACAAATTAGTCTAGTCTAGCATAAAAATGAGAAAATTCCAAAATACTTTCTCTGGGGCGCCAGTAAGATAATTCAGAAAGGTCCCAACATGACAGACCAAAAACAGACAGCCAAGCCAACAAAGAAACGGCTCAATGCAAGCACATTAAGATCCTGAAGAGGCCTAGCCAGTTCCCAGACTGAAACCTCAGAGTTGCCCAGTGATAGCCTCAAAATCGTTGGTAAGCAAATTTGCAACCCTGAAGACCACTGCAAGAAATGTTTCCCAGAAACTGTACTATGTTTTGCTTAGGGTCTAAAATTTAATACAAAAAACGGCAGGGGATCAAATAGCGTGTGCTAATAGCTAAAGAAGAAAAATACTTAAGACAGAATAAGTCCACATTCAACGAGTTCAACTTCAACTGTAGTATATTTTATTAAAAAGACCAGGGTGCAAATATGAAAAAAAAAAAAAAAAGACAAGCATATCATTTTTAAGGATTTAATACAAACTTAACAATATAAACTATTTCAGTCCCTCTTGACATGTAAGACACTGACTCAAAATACTTTGTTATGCCATTTTTTTTATCAAGTATTGCACAATGTAGGTACAAAATTAATATTCATACGATTACATTTGTTGTCCATAGTATAGCAAAATCTTTGACTTAACAGAAAATACAGTTCATCTTTCAGAAATAGCAAATATTCTTACACTTGAGTTCCACCACTAAAGGAATACTCTGTACACAATCTTTAGAATATCTGATGTATATATATTTTTTTTTAAGATGGATTTATTTAACAATTATCCTTTAAAAAAGAAAAATAAAGAAAAGCTGCTGCAGCCATCACAGATCACTGGAGTAGTAAAAAGATATAAATGCAACACCATGTCATAGAAACAATATATACTCTGGTATCTTACAAACTCTGTACTAAATTAAATTATAGCATTAGAAAAAGACCAAGTAACCCCACTTAGTAGTGCCAATTCATAAAAACAGCCTTGTGTCTTACCACCTGTAATATACTGTAAGAGGCCAAAACTTGAAGTTTGTGTTTTTTTTTTTCATTATTTCTTCATTTTTGGAGTATTATCCTCAACATGGTAAAAAAATGAAAGAAATTGTGCTTGGTTGGCAAAATGCATGTTGAATCGAAACCAAGCTCGGATGGGTTTGTACAACAAGCTTTTTTGGTTGAAACAAACGCAAGGGGTTCCAGTAAAAAAATAAAAATAAATCAACACCCTTGGGCACATGCGCTTGATGGACCAGTCGCGATCAGTCCTAGTCCTAAAGTGTGCATTTCATTTTTCTTCTTTCAAGCCACCGTCATTCATAAATAAACATCTCTGATGAGTTTAGTTGGCCATGACAGGCTGGAATTGCTGGTTAGAATACTGCATGTTGCTCAGACTGAAGTTGAGGCCGTCCATGAGAGACTTGTCATTGAGGCTTCCGTAGGCTGTGAACACATCAAAGGCATTGTTGTACGGCAGAGGTCCGAGCCCCAGGGACCCCTCACCGGGGAACACAGCTCCGGGGCTGGCCTGACCCTGGAGGTTGGGGAACACAAACTCCTTGGCGTTGGGGGAGAGGGCGGTGGCCTTCTGTTGCTGTTGCTGCTGCTGCCCCAGGCCCAGCCCGTACAGCGAGTGCATGGAGGTGGAGATGGCTTTTTGCTTAAGGAGGGTGTTGACATTTAAACCCAGGTTGCTGATGGGGGACGAGCGAGCCACCTTGCTGCTACTTCCGCCGGTGGCGTTGTTGCCGCGGCCACTGCTCTTCATCTTGGTGGATCCGAATTTGGTGGCAGCAAAGGTGGCAGTGGTGAAGGTCAGGGGTTGGGTCGAGCGTGGCATGAAAGATGGGCTGACAGCGGCTGATTGCCCAAAAGGCGGCGACGGGGAGCTGGACTCCGAGGAAGGCCCAACGGGGTCAGTGATTGGCATGAAGACCTGGGCCTCGGGATTAAAGCTGTTCTTGATTTCCTTGTCCAGCTCTGAGCCAGTCTCGCCGTTATCCACATACAGCACCTTGACCGGTCCCTTCTCGCCGATCTGGTAGGAAACCTCAAATGGGTCAATCCACACGCTAAGGTCCTGAGGGAGGTTATTCCGGACATCTTCAATGTCCAGCCCGCTTTCTTTGGCTGCCTGCTCCACCACAGGGTCCACCTTCTCCCCTACGTGGATGCACCTGTACCCCGAACCCTTGTATGGCTTGTCTGGATACCAGTGGCCTTCATATTTTCTCTTCAGCTGGCTCTCGAGCTCTTCGCCGAAGATGTTCACACGTCGTCGGGGGAGTTTGTTGTATAAGTAGGAAATAATAAAGTTGAGTGCTACTTGAATTTCCAGCTGCATAGCTGCTTCAGCGACAAGTCGATGTCTTCTTTTTTCAGAGTAGTAGCCCCGCAAAACTGCAAAAACCTTCAAGGCAGCAGTAATCGGTGAGATGGAAAAGTGTGAAGATTGGGGTTTCTGTGGCTCAAATGAATATCCTTCCTTAAAATAGGATGAGGTTTTAGACCCTGAAAACAAGAGCAGGAAAAAAAAGTCAGTAATTAAATCCACAAAATTCAGGTCTCGACAAGCAAGGGAACCAAAACAGAGTGCACGTCATCACTGCACCCAGCAGGGGCACTGTTTTTTTTTAGGCCTCGTCTAGATTGAAGAGCGACATCATGACAGTTGAAAGCGACACATGCAGACAACTAATAATCAAACCAC
This sequence comes from Oostethus manadensis, assembly GCA_024372805.1. Lineage (NCBI taxonomy): Eukaryota > Metazoa > Chordata > Actinopteri > Syngnathiformes > Syngnathidae > Oostethus > Oostethus manadensis. Next base: position 313,097 of record QODF01000228.1, read on the forward strand.
ATTAATTTGGTCAATATCACGCTGGCATGGAAACAGGCGTACAGAACATTCACAGATCCCTTGACTGACACCACCAGATGATCAATACTGAGCTTTCCCCAGTGTTCACAGTTATTGTACTGAACATCACTAGTCTGTATTTACGTTGAAATGATTATATGATTATTCACTACCTGGCCAAAAAAAATAATCACCTGGAAGTAAATAGATCATGTTTCAGCTGGCAACAGGTTGTGTCACCGCATTTGTTAAAAATGTGTCAAGGCACATCCCGAGGTTGTGGAAAGGATGTTAATCTGCATCAGAAAAGTCGAATTGTTAGCATTTTCTTAAATAGAGATTGTTATATCGATGATATAAACTTTCCAACACATGGTTAAAAAGGTGCAAGGTTTTCCGAATCGCTGCCGTCGACACAAAATCTTGAAAGTCACAGCAACACTGAACAGAAAAAAATGTGGTGACATAGCAGAAGCTTGTGAATGTGAGCCAGAATTTTTTTTTTTAAAGGGTGTCTAACAAGATATCACGCTTCTGTGTAGTCATGTTCCTGCCATCATCTTTGATCCTTTTATCCTGCTATGTGTAATTATCTGCCAAAACACTAGGGGCAGTGTTTTCTGGATCATCAACTTGTTAGCATGAGGAGTGTTATTGGCCGTTTAACTAATGGATGTGCTACACCAATGTTTCCAAACCTTTTCGCTCTTGTGTATTTGGTGTGCATTACAAAGAGTGGGATTTATTTCCAAGTCAAAGCAGTCCCGTGTTGTCTTCAGCAGGCCATTTATAAGCACACTCTCCTGCCAGCGTACAAGTCCCTGTGGTGGTAGGAGTGAAGTCATTTTGCTACTACATTGTAATCTAACCAAAAAAAAGTTAGGAAAATTAATTTGTGGAAAAGGTTTATAATATTAGGAAAATAAAGTAATAATATTACAGGAATAAAGTCATAGTTATGAGAAAAATTTAAAAAATGGAAAGTTAAAAAAAACAGCAGAAATTTAAAAAATTGCTGTAATTGTACGAGTAAAAAGTCAAAATATTAGGAGAAAAAAAAAGTCCATTTTTTGAGAATAATTAAAAGCTATTAATTTAAAGGTACTAGGGCATTTCTAGGAATATTTTATTACCACTATTAGAGCATGTCCCTCATATAGAGGGTTGTGTCAGGAACGGCATCTGATGTAAAACTTTTGCCAAATCAAAACATGCGAAAATGATTCGCTGTGGCGACCCCTGGCATAAGCCGAAAAGAAAAGAATATGAAGATTGAGCAGCACTATCATAATGAAGAGAAAGGCATTTATTGTAGAAAATGGGCACCTCCTTATGGTGCCAAAATTAAAAGGAAATACAATAATAAAGGAATAAATACCAAAATATACAAATGTTTCTCCGCCATTTTGTCAATGTTTTCTATGTATTTATGTTTCCATTTTGCCGTTTATTTTCCTGTTTGTCTTTGTCTCATTGCATTTTCCTGATGGCTCAATCTGTGGGTGGTTCCTTCTGCCGGGGTGACCGGTCCATACCTGACCACAAGATTCCTGCTTGCAGTGGCTATGTTTAAATGTAGGTCTTAGCGTGGGTGACCGGAAGCATCACTATAATGCAACGTATTACACAATGGAGTCCATATCGAAGCTGCTGAGAGGAGCCACCCTGGCAGAACGACCCTAGTAGTGTCTTTGCCATTCGCTGCCAGCATGAGCCAATGCAAAATGCAACGAGAAAAAACAAAAACACGAAAATCCACGCCAAAATGGACAGACAATACAGAAAAGGCAATGACAAAGTGTAACAACACTGACATTTGTATAATTTTGCATTAGCGGCCGTCTTTCTATGTCCACACGCATTTCCTTCCAATTTTGGCACCCCTGTGATTCCATACCTCCTGCTCACAATAAGAGTTGCAGTGCTGCACCTCTCAGCTGGTCTGTAGCAGCCTGCTATTAATAAACACAAGCCACTGAGTCACAAACGGTGTCAGCAGTGTGTTCCTCAGCGCCCTTGGGTGACAGATAGACACCACCTCTGCGCACAGAAAGTCTCAATAACCATATGCTTTTTTTTTTTTTTTTTTTTTTAAAGGACATGTTCGGACATAACGCCCAAGTCTCGGCGTCGGGGTGGAGCGTTAAGCCTGTGAGAAGTACACACTGAGCTAGAACAGGACACTGCGGTTACATAATCAACATCCAAAGTCCAACCACGACTAAAATAAATGAAAAACACTCCGCAAAACACAGCGGAGGACATTTATAGCGATATGTGCTTCATCATCACCAGCACTGAAGCCACTGGCATGCCTAGCATTAGCTTGACAGCTCGCTGTGAGGGGCGTGAAAGGCAGTAGGAACTAGCTTGCTTTTATCTCTTCAGGCACAGGTCTTGTTAATGTGCAGCTCGAGCGGCTGCTTATCATTCCTGGCGGTGTTTACCGAGTCAACGATTAAAAGGTTGACGACACGAGACGGAAAACTCCCGTTCACCCGGTGGTTGCTCCGCGAGCTAGCTAGCTAGCTATATAGCATTTCAAGATGGTGCCTCCAGTTCGGATATTCGACAAATGGTACGTGACTAACATTTCATAGCAGCGTCCCGCTGTCTGAAAACGCACGGAGTCCCACACGGGCAGACATACATTCACATGATCGGTTAGTTTAATGGTTAGGCGTCGTTGTCGACATTTTATGTACTTACATGGAAAATTACAGCGCGTCCTTCTTGCAATTGCAGGCTTCCGCTTCAGGATGGTAGACTTTCAAAGCGCAGTTTTTTTCCCCCCAGCTAAATAGATAACGATTACGTCGATGTCGTGCGTCTAAGTTCCAGGCGATTTTCTCTCGGGGGTATTTGCTAAAGTCCAATCCAAAATGCCAGCTCGGGTGACTCCCCCTCAGCCTGGGAGTTAATACAACTCTGCCCTTTAAAAAGTGATGGCGACTTGTTTATATGGTATCCCTCCGCCACGGATACAGTGGAGGGGGTGATGTGGCCCAGAGAGGCCGACACCTAGTAGAGCGACTCGATTGGCTACACCTATTACGTCATCGACAACCACCAAAGCTCGACCTTCTGATTGGATGATGTTGTGCTCAATCAACCGTGGTGGGTTCTATTTACGGCAGTGCTTTGCCTTTCATGTGCTATGGACTATTTCATTTGGTTTTAGTGACTATGAAAGGTGGTATTGTGTCCAAAAACCTGATAAAACTAACACACAAGTGTAAAGTGTAATATATATTTATTTAATGCTATATGAAAATACTACTTTAACGTGATATTTAAAAAAAAAAACTCCCAGGTTGTTTACACATTGGAGTTTCTATTGTAAAGATACTGTCCTGTTGGCACTATGAATTCATGTTTGACATACACACCACTTGAATGCAATACATCAAAGGGACACACCTCTCTCTTAGTTGTGTCTCTTGGTCCACTGCAAAGACAATTTGATGATTCAAGAACTAACTGTGTCTGCACAAATACATCACACCAGGTTTAATGAAACGTATTTTCCACTCACCCCTCGAAAATACCTGCACTGCAGTCTACATGTCATTAAAATGATCTTCATCGTCAGGTTTTTTGTACTGTGAAAAACTGTTATACAAAGATTTTGGCAGCTTTGTGGCACCTGCGTACAGGCTACTTGTTCCCAGCAGCTGAGCATTGCAGGGCTTAAGTTGTCCCCTGTCAGGCCTAGGATGTTTGACGCCATAGTCTGTTCTCACCTAACATGGGCTCCCAGACTCTGTGTTTGCACAATAAATACATTGCCACATGAAATGTGCGGGCTGTGGGTGGGTAGCACGATGGAAGAGACAAGCCAGACCTTTAGTGGGGATAGATAAGCTAAAAAATAAACAAGAATATAGAAACATGCCTATATGCTTCAAAGTACATAATTCATCATTGGAGGCCTCTGATTAACCAAATTATCTTAGTGAAGAAGGAAGAGTGGTTGATCACGCCGCTTACGCAATCCATCGCAATTACCCGAAAAGAAGCTAAATGTACAGTATACTTGAACTAGTCGATGTTTAGCTTGGTGCTATACTGCTATGCAGTCAGGTCATAGCTGCAGGGCTGCAGGATGCTGCAGGCACAGTGGAGAGCTCTTCCTCCAGATTGAGCACCAGCAGGAGTGAGAGATAAGCCCCCCCCTTCCAACACCACCACCACAAATATGCACTAATGTGATGGATGATATAACATACACGAAATACATCATAAGGGCCTTGGAGACCCACCAAAGCCATCTCAATGTAATTAGATCACTTTGCAAGCTCCATTTTATTTGTAATCCGGAACAATGGAAGTTTAAACAATCCGTTTCAGAGCCATGGTATTGCCGTCCTTAAATTATCTTTGAATTATGCCACCCTTGAGTTACAAGCTACTCTACCTGTTATGGCAAGTGATGAAAATGTAATGTTTAAAGGAGACCTGTTGTGCTTTTTCCTCTTTCTGACACAATAAATGTGGTTAGTATGTTGTATTCTCCTGTTCAACAATGTCAACACGTCAGATAATGAGGTTTGTGCATTTGGAAGTGAGCCCTGAATGCAGTTTTTAATGGCTTGGCACGCTGTGTTTTCGTTTTTTTTTAAACACCAAATCCCACTGATGTCATGAAACCTGGACTTCCTTATGTGGGCAACTTTGAGCAATGGCACCCAGGAAATGTTTGTTTGGGTGTGAGGGAAAGCTAATTTTGTTTAGCAATAGAAAGCTGGACTATCTGCCAAACTGTTGTCTTGGTCGTGTTGAAGAGTCAGAAGAGAAAGCTGAGGTAACAATTTTTCAGTGTTTATTTTATGTAAGTAATGGGAAAAAAGCGGTGGTGCGTGTAGCATTACAGAGTCTGCATACAGGGAGTGTTACCTGCATGCACGCAAATTACAAGCTAACCGATCTCTGGAGCTGCTAACAGCTGTTAAAAGCGGACATTTTAAAAAGATAAATCGACATTTACTATCAACTCTTGTACTGCCCGGGAAGTGGGGTTTGGAGCACTTAGGAGTGTGACCAATCACAGGGGAGTGGGCTCGGCGGGAGGCGTACCTAGAGGAGGGCCGGCCAGGGGTGGAGTAAATTACATGGGGTGCCTTATGCATTACAAAAAGGAATTGCTGTAAATGTAAAAAAACAATGTATGCTTGCATTAAACACAGCTAATTGCATAATGTAAATAATAGCACAAACACTACTTTGAAATAAGTTCCAGTTTCTGTTCACTGGTGTTTGCCATCACAGGTACCAAAAAAAGCCCCCAAAAAACCCACCGACATATGTTGTTGGTAATCAACATGTGTAATTCAAACAGCGGGTAGCGTGTGGAGGCCTTATGTGCCACCAGGAATGAAGTGCATGAAACATAGAATAGGACATTGTTGGTTTTGTCTTTGCAGAAGTCTTACATAATGACAATTTGTGCAACTTTTGTGGGCACATATATCTACAAAATAGTGGTCTTTGTCCAAATTGCACTACCTAGATATTGAGGGTCCACTCCATTTGCAAGGGAAGGTTAGTTTTGAGATTGTATTCAAGCCTGTATATTTGCTCTGGCATCACAAAGCTGCTTTGCAATTCAGCAGGCAATATACCATCAGGGGGTCCACAGTCTTTGTATACCCTGTAAGTGGGTGTTAGTTTCGGCTACTGGCAGTTGGAATAATAGTCCCACAGCGTGCCTAACAATGACTTTTTTGTTATTCCACTCCAGAGAATGGATTGTGAGCAAGGTGAACGTTTCCTAGTTGTTGGGAGTGTCTGCCAAGGGCTGTGAGGTAAACACAGCTAATGAAGTGAGATGTTTTAACATGACTCGTGCAAATTTTTCACTGAAGTCAGTCCACATGGACGTTATTTTCTCCACTCTCTTCACAAAGCCGTTGCATCCTTTGCACATTGAATCAGACGTTGGCTAAGGAAACTTTATGATTATGTGCCTACCTGCTTGTTTACAACCAACGATGGAAAGGCTGTGTTGTCACTTCATTAGAAAGCACTTGAGTGTTGGCGAGCCGAGCGAGTCTCAAAAACATTGCTCATGTGAGCATGCAGGTAATGAAAGCTGTCACACTCTGCATTCAGTTCTCTTGGTTGTTTGGCAAACAACAGAGAGTGCCGATGGATTCATTAAAAGCAGGCCAGTGGACTCGTAGCGGAAATCTTTAGAATTTCCACCTAATCAACACAGAGCAGAAGCCTTTTTTTATTATAATGACTGACACACCAACAGTTTTTAATGAGGTAACTTCGTTTCATCTTATTTGTAACTCTTTGCTGGATAAAATATAATCTATTTTTCAATAGATCAATAATTCAATAATTTGTAGTAATGTCTAGTGCATGTAATATGGCTAGTTAAACAGTAGCCCACCAGAAAAGTCCTTGTCATGGCTGTCTTCATCCTCCTCCTTCCGCACTAAAACAACTGAAGTCATCTTCTTCAGTGTCGGAACCAAACAACCCTACAATTTCCTCACCACACACCCCGCCAGTCTCTTTCCCTTTTTGTTGACACTCCCAGCACCACACATATCAGGGTTCGCAATCCAGGGTAGCAGGGTTCAAAGTAAGAGTAGCGTCTTGGACTTCTACCACACCATCACAGATTATGTAAATTAATGTCATATTCAAAGAGGTATGTTGTTACATAACATATACATAACTAAACTGACAACTTTAAGCGCCAAAGTCTCAACATAGCTGAATTTGCTGTAATACGGTGCCCCGCGTAGTTAATACTTAACACCAGGAGGTGTCTGTAACTTCTATCCGAGCAACATTGGTGTCTTCTAATTCCAAGTTTAGGAAATTATAGCTTACATGATTTGGCCCTTAAAACATCGTTTTGAGAGCATAATTTACCAACGTTGAGAAAAACATTATATTCGTTCATTCATTATGTCGACGTAGTAGCGGGAATGTAAAAAAAACTTGGAAATCGCGGCAGACAGACAAGGTAGAAAATGCACACAGTTGCAGAGTTTCACGATGTTTACAGCCACATTGAGAAGCTAATTGCTTCTGGTGTATCCATTGGCTTCACAACAGCTATATCTTAATAGGTGATGTTACACATTTCGGTATCGGATGATATTGAAATTGAAAATTGAGACAATATCGGCTTATCGGTTATCGGCCAAAAAGCCAATATAGTACAGCCTCAGTTAGAACCATCCCCCGGTCACCCCTTCTGTATATAAGGCTATGTTCACACTGCAGGGTATGATGCTCAATTAGGATTTGTTTTGTTAAACAGTACAGAGTGACGCATGGTGGTTTCTCCTACTATGGTGTTGGGCCTATTTATCCCATAGCAGGGATCATGGATCAGTTTGCATATGTCAAAATACTTGAAGAGGTCATGTTCCCTTTTCTGAAGAGGGCATGCCCTTAAAATTGGTGTTTCAACAAGACAATGACCCCAAACACACTAGTAAACCAGAAAAATCTTGTTTCCAAACCAACAATATTAAGGTTATGGAGTGGCCAGGCCAATCCCCAGACATTAATCGTATGGAGAACTTGTGGGGTGACATCACAAATTCATTTCATTCATTCATTCATTCATTTTCTATACCGCTTATCCTCATTAGGGTCGCGGGGATGCTGGAGCCTATCCCAGCAGACTTTGGGTGAGAGGCGGGGTACACCCTAGACTGGTCGCCAGTCAATCGCAGGGCACATGTGACATCACAAATGCTGTTAATAAATTATGGAATGTTGTTAAAGAATCGTGGCGAGGAATAAGAGCTGAAAGGTGCCCCAAGTTGGTTGCCTCCATGCCACACGGATGTGAAGCAGTTATAAAAACAAAACCAGACAGTATTAAGACACCATAAATGCACACTACCAGTCAAAAGTCTTAGACGTTTTTTTATTGAAAGTCAAGCCACTGAAGTCGAATGAATAGCGTGAAATGGCAAGTAGTGAAGTGTCAAGGGTAAAAAAAAGCGTAAGGTCGCCCAAAACTGAATGTATATTTCCGCAAGAAGAACCTGTCAAGCGTTATCTATTGCTTGGCTCAAAATGCAACGAGAAAAGCAACAGGCATAGAAGGATCCATGGGAATTTTTGTCCCATCACTTTTTCACACACCAAATGGATTGCTTCACAAATCCATTTTAGTCAGAGCCGACACAAAATGCCAGGAAAAGGACAGACAATTTCCAAAAGAAAATTAGAGCTTGTGGCAATAAAGCAGAATAGGCAGTACTAGCCCAGTGACGGCCTTGACTGACCAGTGTGATCTGCTTAATCCATTTGGGCAAGACAGAAAACATCATTTTAATCAAGCAGGGCTGTCCTTTGCCCCTCTTGTAATGAAGACACGTTACTGAGTTTGGATAAAACTGCTACTACTGCAAAATCCATGCCAACCTGTTTTGCAGGCTGCCATTGTTTACAAGCACGTCTGTCAGATCTGAGCCGCACCTTCTTTCCCAACAAAGATGCTAAATAGCTGACCGACGTTTAAGGGAAAAAGATGTCTTTTAGTGGCACAAAATCCATGAGACATCAGCTCGGAGAGCATTTAACGGATCAAGGCCACATGTTTTACCAAAGAGGAAAAGTGTGACGGCGTAGAATCAGAAATGGACACATTGAGACTGCAGTACAACATGGCCAGCTAAGTCAATAATACTAAAGAAGAATGAAATATACTGCTGTGTTTAATCATCATATGAAGCATTTTACCTCTTAAGCACTAGCAGTAATCTTGGTTTCTGTAGTAGTTAGGGCTGTCAAATGATACATTTTTTTCATTAGAATAATCATTATTTTCAAATTAGTTAATCACGATTAATCACCATTTGCAACTATGTCTGAAATATGTCTATTTTTACTGTATTTTAGTGAAAGAACTCAAAATTTGGCTCCGGACTTTATAGTTCAGACTGGCCCCGCCCTACCCCCAATTACAAACCTCCTATCCAGTCCTGTCCAAAGTAACCTGCACCTTCTCCCTTGAAAGAGAGCGGTATGTACAATCACACCAATGGTAATTGTCACTGTAGCAATGCGCTTCTTTTTTAAATTTTGGACTAACTGAAGGGTCTTTAAAGATTTCTTAGGGCAGCCTATCAACAACGCATTACAATAATCAAACCTGGAGGTCACAAAAGCATGAACACATTTTTCTGCATATGGTAGTGGCAGGAATTTTCAGATTTTCTTTATGTTTCATAAATGGAAAATTGGTGTTCTTGACACTTTTCGTATTTGGGAACAAAGATGACACCAAGGTTTCTGACTGTATTGTGGGAGGTGAGTACAAGACCATCTAGGGCAGTAATATCATTTGCAAGCTTATCTCTGAGGCGCTGGGAACCAAGGACTATGATGTCAGTTTTATCTGACTTTAATACAAAAAAGTTTGAAGTCATGCAGCTCTTTATGTTATTTAGGCAGGCCTGTAGTTTCATTGATAAGTATCTGCATAGCAATGGAAATGAATGGAGCGTTTTCTAATGATATTACCTAAGGAGAACATTTAAAGGCTCATATAATACTAGTCTTAGCACAGAACCCTGTGGGATGCCATGATTGACCTTCACGTGTCTGGAACTCTATTACTAATGGATACGAACTGCAGGCCACCTCCACCTTTCACCACCTTACTGCGGTGGAGGGGTTTGAGTGCCCGAGTGATCCTAGGAACTATGTTGTCGGGGAAGTCTGGACTTCCCTACTGAAGCTGCTGCCCTCGCGACCCGGAGGAAATAAGCAGAGGAAAATGGATGGATGGATGGACGAACTGCAGGCGATCTGACAGACAAGACTGAAACCATTTTAACGTGGTTCCTTTAATGCAGAATGTATTTTGTCTTTATGAAAAGTTTTCCCTCCCAAGCACTCATCCTCCCTTTCCCCTTCCCCGTACCTGTCTTTTTGTACACCTGTGTGCTAGTTCAGAGTGTGAAAATATTACTTCAAACAATAAAGGTTTTGTATGATGATGACAGATTGACCCTGGAACAATTTTTTGTCCATTTTCCTTTCAAAACGCTTTGAAATTCCCCAAAAAATCCAAAGGTGACCTGTATTCCCAAATTGTTCCATCTTGGAAGTGCCACTGTAAGATTAGCAATGTTAGCTTTTATGCAACAAGTGCTGTTTTTATATTTACTGATAATGAAAAGTGGGGAGGGTTTAAGCTGATACCAGTAACTTTTTCTATCTATTATTTTCTAAATTTAAATACAACTGTAGTTTGTGCACACCTGGAGGTAAGAACGACTCAAACAAAGTTGGATTTGAAGCCCCGGGCGTCGTAGCGATGCCGGCGTTTCCGGTGGCTGGTAAGGAACGCATGCACATTGCACATTTGATGCAACCAGCACGCAAAATGACTGGATCCCACTCAATCAAAGTGAGTTTGCACGTCACAGGCAGGCGAAAAGGAGCACTTCATTTGCTCATCCTAACCCACCTACTGCACAGTATGAGTGGAGCATTTTACTTTTAATATCAGTTATTGGAGCTATTTTTTAATGTTATTGGAATTATCGGTTGGACGTCAAACCGCCACACCTAGTTAGATTTAAGATACTCTTGCTGTCGTTCAGCAGGTTCGTTCCCTTGCAGGATGTGACATGGAATTCCTACGGTGCGGCCGCTTTGTAAGATTTGCTGTGTGAAGAACTGTAATCCTCTTTGGAGCTGTTGTTTTATAGCTCTGTTATTGCAATGCAGCGCTAAGAGGGGGCCGGTGGTCAATTAGTATTCATAGCAGCTCCGTAGTGATAGCAATGCAAGATTACACCGCTCACTGGAATTTATGGCTTCGTGCTCGCATGTACGAGCATCTGCTTTATTCTCTGGCTTCGATTCAAAGTAACGACGGCCCCGACGCACTCGGCTGCGACGATGTCAGCACACGGAGAGTTCTAGAAAGTGATTCATCATCAGCACTGTTGATGCAGGGAAATCATTGAAAAGTTGAGAAAAATGGAGCCACTTTGCCGCAGCACATGGGGGTATTTGTAACTCCAGTGTGTGCAGGAAACAGTATTACACGCTGCTTCCTCTTTAAATTGTTTACCAGTGCTTGGGCAAGCTAAGGGGTCTCTCTTTCACACCAGAGCCAGGAATTCCATTAATATAAGTGCAGGTAACGTTTTCCCCCCAACCATTACACTAATATTTGCACCTGCACAGACATTGGTTGTGCATTTGACCTCCTCTCTCTGAAATGAAGTGGTGTTTATGTGGAATAATTATCCGATTCATGCCGTGCAGCTCCCAGTCATCGGATATTTGAGTTCTGTGTATTGTTTAGGTTTTTTATTTTTTTTATTTTTACCCCCGGACGGATTCATATCAAGCCATCTCAAGGAGAAAAGAAGGTTGCACAATAGGGGATCAGCTGCACTCGTCTCATTTAAATACCATTCGGCTCTTTGGTTTCATGTCAGAGGATTATGTTTAGCATTCCGGTCGCTGTGTCATGAATCAGAAGTGGGTGGCATTAAAAGCGTCACAACACCATGCGGGCATGAAATGCGACAAGATCGGGTTGTGCTGGGCTAAGGTTCTTTTGCTGTCAAAAGCAAACGACGAAGCAAACACTGGGGGTGACTTTTGATATTCAATTAAGGCAGGAAACAGACAGTGCTTGTAAGTTCTGCAGGGAGAGCCATCCATTGCAGTGGGAATGTGTCACCTTTCCATGAATGGATTGTGTTATGGAAGGCAGGCCGTTCCTGTTACTGTGATTTGTATTTGACCTCTATGTGGGTAAGATTATTGTGTGTGACATGTAAGTGGTGGGCCAGACTGATCCAGTACCACGTAAATACAGGGCCAGTATTGTCGATCCTGGTCCTTTTTACTTGAAAATCTTCATGATCATTGCATGATTCTGGGATTTTAGTGAATACAACCCAGGGCATTCTGAACAATGTATTTATATATAAATACAACAATATAAAACTATGTAACAATTAGGGCTGTCAAAATTAACGCTTTAGTGGCGCGTTAACGGAAGTGTCCTTTAACGGACGGCACAAATTTTTCCTGTTTGAGGAACTACAGCGGCGGTCGTTAGAAGCTGTAAAAAATACCAAGCAGAAATGGGCAAAGGAAAGGGTGTTTTGAATGGCAAGATTAGCTTCAAAGCCCTGGCAGATGGCTCTCTAAACAAGACCAAAGTTTCAGTATTTGTGACGTTGTGACTCGAGTTGTCAGGAAGTACATCGCCTCTGGGAGAAGTGAGAATTTACAGGTATTGTTTTGTCATTTATACAGTGGTACCTTGGCAGAAAGTGCCCCAACTAATGAGGGTATACAAGATGCGAGCTGTCTTTTTACCTTTCACTTTTCAATGTGTGATAATGATCTTTTTTGCTTGTTGGGTAACTATCGTATAAGAATGAAAATGTTATTCCCAATTCACCCTGGTTCAGTTTACGACCGGTCAACGTTTCAACAGACAAAGGTTTCAGACAATTACCTGAATGACTGACGTATCAGAAGTATCGATATTTTGATTTGAGAATCGATTGTAGACCCCGAAGAGCTGGTATCGGAAGTATCGTTATCTAAGTATCAAGCCTTACATCACCAATTCACAGGAAGTCCAGAATTTGCCCTCTGAATCCCCTTCAGTCCTGCTGTTTGTCAGACAATGATGTCAGCGTAGCCATGGCAACCATCCTTAAACACGTCCTCCTGCTTTTTTTCACAGTTAAAGTAGCGCTTAAGTGCTACTTTTCTGACAAATGTCAGAGACAAACATGGTAGGCGGAGGAAAGACAGAACACAGCTCTGTTTGGCTTTGTTTTTCTGCATTTCCAACTGCTGACCAGGAGGAAGAAACCGGATGGGAGGGATTAACGAGCCTGAAGCCGTGATGTGCGGAGTGGATGATGTTCAGTGCTGGCTGCTAATTCACCCCACATATGACGTGGATTGTGAACGGATTGAGCCGAGGCTCTCAGTTTGTGTGTTGTCACTACGGATAAGGACTCAAGAAAAGGGACATCATGGAGATGAATGTGAGTGGTGGGTATGCAACCTCTCCACCAGCACCCAAACCAGCGGCAGCATTAGCTGGTGCTTTCTGGTGGAGAGAGCTGACACAGTGCTGCTGGGGTAACAAGAGAGGGAGGAGCCATATTTCGCTGATGAATGTCCTTTGATAGAAATGGCCGAAGGTGATAGGGTGGACAAAAAAAGAGCCTGAGAACAGGAAAAAAAAGAGCAGCAGTGCAAAAAAAAGGAGTGTTTTCCAGGCCCGCCTGCATGCGTGCAACTACATCAGCAGCTCAATGCTGTAATCTGCAGAGAGGGGAGGAGGAGGGCAATTGTGACATTGCTCTTTGGCTTGGAATTTCTACCGAGTGCAATTCAGCCCAGTAATCCACGAGTGACGAGTCCTTGCGCACTACTGGTCTCATCCAGCCGGGTGGTTCGTGAACTCTCGGTGTTACAACAAAACTGAAGTTTAGCAAGCATAAAGGGATGGATTATGGTCTCCCCTTTGAATGTTTCGCTGCTCAATGATTCCATTCCAAGGAGTCTAAAAATGTCATTTGATCAAGATTTTAGCATTCTAACTGCAGGGGGGTGCCCACGGTTTCTGCCGAGCACACATTTTTACCAAGAATGTCTCTGTTGTTGTTTTGTTGATACAAAAACAGCCTAATCTGTGCCAATAAAGCATTGAAAATGTTTAAGAAGACCTGTACCAACCGCACACGAATAAAATCACCCGCTCAAGTGGCACAATCCAAAGGAACTGAGGTGAGCGCTGGCTTTGGAAGACCGTCGACATTAACAGATTTATTGGCTCATAATGGCTACTGACAAATCATCTGAAGCGTGGAGGTAATTGGGAGAGGTTAGAGACGTCGCCAGAAAGTGAAGTGCAGCTTGTGTCAGCAGCTTCTTACATATCACGCGACAACAACCAACATCATCACTGAACATTGTTGAAAATCATTTGAAAGCGGTGGCGTCTGCTCTAAGACGGCAAGGAAAGCGCAGCTTCCCCTAAAATGTCTCAAAAAAGCGGTGAATAATTTCATCTTTTGTTCAGAATCAGCCAACTGACACGACTTCCTTCTCATTCATCCCCGCAGAGTCACGGCGTTTTAATAATGCTGACCGTCTATTGACTATGATGGGGAAGCGTAGAATGGGTTGTTCCGCTGCGCAAAACTGGACGGTCATTGGATAAATGCTTGGGGGGGGGGGTTTCCTGCTCAGCGGCGTCTCTGGTGGTCTATGGGGCAGTAGGCTGGCGCGGACGCTCAGCTTGACTGACAGTAAAACGAGCAAATCGGTGATCTTGAAGTTGAAACATCCACACGACCATTTTCCACGTGTTTAGAGCTGATCCGGAGAGTTCATCTTTGTTAAAAACGACTAGGAAGGAAGGGTAGAATTTATACAAAAATAAATAAATACTTTTATTATGTAGGCCGGGAAAAAAATGAGCTTCCCCTCCTTGAATGACGAGCAGCCGCCACTGTTTAAAATGTTAAACTTTATTTTATATCCAGACAGTGAATTTTAAGGCAAGATAATAGGCTGCTACTGTGAGAGTTTGTTTTCCAAGCCATGTTGTTCCAATTCTCTACGTACTATGTTGATGTGGGCCAGTAGAGACCACGTAGTCTTGCTTTCTGTGTCACTAAATAAATGAAGGTACTGTTGTTGCAAAGCTACCGTCTTTATTTACTTATTTGTTTGAGTGCCTGAGCTTGTTTCCTTGTAAAAAGGGAGTTGCAAATGTTTATTTGTCACGATTGGCATTAGCTCCGCTCCTGCAAAACATTAGCTGATTATGGACAAAATCTAACAAATAAGTTTTATCTATGAAAATCCCTATTTGAAGACAGCCCTAAATGATGTGCATGTAGAGTAGAACTTGCTTTGGTGGCTCCCGCTGATGTCTACACACCGTCTACATCGACCAACACAAGTCCAGGTCCAATGTGTCCTTATTGTTATTTTGATTTTAATTCATTCATTCATTCATTTTCTATGCCGCTTATCCTCATTAGGGTCGTGGGGATGCTGGAGCCTATCCCAGCTGTTTTTGGGCGGGAGGCGGGGTACACCCCGGACTGGTCGCCAGTCAATCGCAGAATTTCAATTAAATAGGTAAAATAATTTTGCTATCTGGTCGTGATGTTGTTTTTAAATATAGTAAGGAGATTTTTTTTTCATGGGGCCCAGAATTCCCGGCGGCACCCCTGACTAGGCGTGTGTCAGAATAGTCAGCTATTCAAAAATTGATGATTCGACAGTAAATCTCGCAATCGAATCATTTGAAAATATCACGTGATCAGGATTGTGCCATTCTGACGGCACGGGGGTAGCCCACGGCAGCTCCTGAGCATACATTTTTACATAGAAAGTTTTTGGCTCATTTTGTTACAAATTCTGAGAGAGTTTAGATGACCTATAACTATACCTATAGCTAATGTGTTGTTATTCTTTGTAGTCTTATCGAGTCTTGTTTAATATCTTACATTCGACAAGCGCTTTTGGATATTGGATTTCACAGCAATGCGTTTTATTACTGATTCGACTCGTCCCTGAGACCCCATAGTACCATGGTCTACACACAGCACCCAGCCGGGCAGAAGTGCTCGCAAGCGGTGTTGAGAATGTAAACAAAGGCGAGAAAGGCGCGATGGAATATGAGCTAACCGCACAGACTCTGCTTACCGAGCATTTTCCGTGACAAAACAGCGGAGTACCGGACAATGCCACTGATAACGCCGGGCCGCTACGGCTCGGGAGCCAGATGTGGCTCTTCTGATGACTGCATCTGGCTTTCAGACATTTCTCAAATTCATTTATTTTCATTCATTCATTCATTTTCTGTACCGCTTATCCTCATTAGGGTCACGGGGATGCTGGAGCCTATCCCAGCTGGCTTTGGGCGAGAGGCGGGGTACACCCTGGACTGGTAGCCAGTCAATCGCAGGGCATCATTTATTTTGCCAACAATTTAAAGTAAAACCTTACGGAAGCCAGAAAAACGTTCAAAATAGAAAACTTTCGTATGCATTTTATTCCATCCATCCGTTTTCTACCACAATGCCGTTGGCCAGAGACAATGCCAGCTGGTTTCTTTCCCGGTCAGACACATAAACTTGATTATTAGCCTGCTGGGGTCATTGAGAGGTCAAAAAGAACTTCCCTCTTGACAAAGAAGATGGCAAAAAGAAAGAAACCATGCAGCAACCAGGATTTGCATCAATGGTTAAAAAAATATTTTTTAATTGCTTAGCTACAATATGAAAACATTATTAAAAAGAATAAATTCAGAGACTTGAAAATGCACACATTTACTTGCATTTAATGTTACCAAATATTACATGGCTCTCAGGGAAATACTTTTTCATATATATGGCCCGACCCCTGCTCTATGTCAACTGCTTTCTGCAAAAACAAAAGTACAGTTTTTCTGATTATTTGAGGTGGGAAAAGCCGCAAATGAAATCTGTTTATCTTTAGGGATTGACCAAAAAAAAAACCAAGTAATATTTAGTCGAAGGCTTCACTAGAGTTGTCACTAGAGATGGGACTTATGGCTCCTTGAGCGGAGCCGGATCTTGTGAGCCGTTTCTTTCAAAGAGCTGTTTAAAAAACCTTTATCTTGGAAACAAGCACCGGGAGGAATGCATTTTGATATCCCACAAATATGAGTTGAAATTATTCCGTGCAACAACATTGTTAATAACACAGGAAAACAAAACATACAAATAAATAAACGGTTCAATGGACTGGTAGACTGCCCTTAAGAGTTGCCCATGTAACTGGGGGGGAAAAAACCCTATTGGTCACATACGGTACACTTCCTATTTTATACACTTTTGTTGTCACTTTCGGCTGTTTCCTCTTGTAGGGGGGTCGCCGCAGCGACTCAATCGCATAAATGATTTGGGCTTGGTTTTTGTCCTTCCTGACTCAACCCTTGCTAGAAAGTGAACCCGTGCACCCAGGACTTGGTGTCCCGATGAGATACTATATAGACACCACTAATAGGACACCTGGAACAGCTTCCACTCTCCTGGGAAGACTTTCTAACCGTGTACAAGATGTTGGCATGTCAGAGCAAATTTAGCTAGAAGGACATTTCAAAGGTCAGCCTGAAGTCTTCCAGGCATGCCTTTTTGAACATTGCTTTGTAGACCAGAGCCGTCACGGGCCCTCTCCAAACCGTTCCCACAAAGTTAGAGGCAACGACAAGTCGTGTTTTGAATGAAGTGCATGAAGTACAACCTTTTTACCCAACCACGGAACGATGACATCACGGAGGAAGTAGTATGTCAAACCAATCGCTCAAAACCTCAACCATCGGATTCAGTCAGACAACTTAACCAGTAGACCACGTGATCACATACGTAGATGAAATGGTTAAAGTCCTCCGAGGTCCCCAACCACCGGAATATTTGAGGTGCAATGATACAAAATAATTTATTTGTACATAACGTCATAATTGTTTTTGGATATTGCATCAATTTTGGAAATACGGGCCATTATTTTATTTAAAATTAATATTTTAATTTAAAGTAACCAAAGTGAATAGGAATCTTTAGAGTTTTTGCATGTTTGTGTTGTTTGTTGCGAGCGGCGACTGTATTAATTTTGTGCTTTTCATTTGATGTTGTTCCTGTCTTGGTTGGAGTGTCGTAGTTGTGTATGGCCCATTTTTACGTCAAAAAATATTGAAATACAACTTGTGTGTAGTGTGCAGTAGTGACACAAAACATGATGTTACACCACATTACCTTAACACTGCATGTAGTCGGCCATGGCATGTCCGGCACTATGGAGTGAAAAAGGGTGCTCCTCCTATTCTGAGTGGAAGTGGTACGTTTTTGGCTTCTTACTTTTTCGTTCTTCCCCACTATTTTTGAAACTCTTTCAAAAGTATAGAATAGATCAATTGGAGGCTAACTAGTTAGCTCGCTAGCAGGCTGTGCCTAAAACCATGGCCGTCTCGTGTGTCCTTGCAGTGATCCCATAGCCTGTGCATTAGCAATTTGTTGTAAACAAAAAAATAATAGGAGTCTGAAAGCTCCTATTATTTTTTATTAGCGGCGGAATTGAGGTTCCTTCGTAGGGTGGCTGGACTCACCCTAAGAGATAGGGTGAGGAGCTCAGCCATCCGGGAGGAGCTCAGAGTAGAGCCGCTGCTCCTTCACATCGAGAGGAGCCAGTTGAGGTGGCTCGGGCATCTAGTCCGGATGCCTCCCGGGCGCCTCCCTGGTGAGGTGTTTCGGGCATGCCCAGTCGGGAAAAGGGCCCCCGGGAAGACCTAGGACACGCTGGAGGGACTATGTCTCACAGCCGGCCTGGGAACGCCTTGGTGTCCTCCCGGTGGAGCTGGAAGAGGTCGCTGGGGACCGGGAAGTCTGGACTTCCCTACTGAAGCTGCTGCCCCCGCGACCCGGACCCGGATAAGCGGAGGAAAATGGATGGAGTCTAAAGGCGACTATAGGGGTGTTATTTCATGTCAATAGTGATTTAAAAAAAAACATATTTAGAAAGTCATACTGCAAAAATATTACATTTATTATTTCCTAATATTGAATCCTGATTTGCAAAAATTCTGTGAAAAAAATCTGGAACAAATTAAAAGTGATAAATGAGGGACATCTGTGCATAATAAATAACACAAATTATTATAACCTCCCAGTTTCCGGGCTATAGTGTAATAAACATATTATTCAAACTGTTTTAGGTGATCTAACATCAATTTCATTAGTTTTGATTTGATTATACTTTTACAATTAACCTACCGGGGATTACATGCTACATCCAGCAGCACAGCTTCTATTCACTTTTCGTAGACAAAGGTGTCAGTTCTTTGCAGTATGTCTGATAAGCCTTTACATAATCTTAAGATTTACCTCATATCTCCCGCCATTCACTACCGACGCCATGCGTCTCTTTGTTACGCCACCTCTCATGAATAGAACACCATTAGCCGCACAAGGCCGCTCCAGTTCCCACCACAATACAGTCAAGCTGTGTCAATCCCACAAAGCTGCTGGTGTTGGGAAATATCCCCTACCTTGTGGCACACAGAGGCTCTTTTTTTCTGTTCTGACAGCTTAGCTCAGTGCGCGAGATAGGGAATCTCTTGTATCCCGGTTACAGTACTTCGGTAATACGATTTGGCGTGAACAGATCTGTATAGTTCAACTTATTTAAACGACTTGCACTCACAGCGGTTAGTCCTGTTCGGGGTGCAACCTGCACACATTTCGTTATGACATCGCCTTCAGAACTCCAAGGAGGAAGTGTGCATTTTTGCTCACAAGCTCAGCCTACAGTGGGATTTGCTTGTCATTTTAAAACCACTCTTATGAATAAAGACATCCACAAAAGTGATCGTTGGTTTGTTCATTATTAATATTCATTATTCATTTATGCCCTGGTTGTGTAATGGTACACGCTGGTCCCCAGTGTGGTCCCGGGAAGGGCATCCGGGGTCAAAACTATTCAATGTGATTGACTCACTAAGACATTTAACATGAAGCAAAGTTTGCACGAGGACGGCGCACAACATGGGGATGAAAAACGTTAGCACGGAGGTTATGAAAGGCAACCACGGTGGTCCGCCAATATCATAGAACGAATATAATGCACAGAAATTATCGCAGTTAATTGGCTCCAAACCCGAATTGTGTGTCTCACCAAAGTGTGTCTTTCCCAACATTACAGTAACATTACTGACACCTAATGACTAGTGTACAATACTACACCATTGTCTTTGAATGCATCTTCTGAATGCCCCATATTTGCACTTTAATTCATTTAGACATTTTATGCTTGGAAAATACATAACATTAGCTTAAATACGCATAGGTTTTGACCCCGGATGTCCGATATGGGCTTTTTTGATGATCTCTTCCAACTGTCATTTTCCAATTCTGATATCAACCGATACCAATATGTGATTTTTTTTCCACTTTACTTATAATGAGTAAATTTAAGAACAATTACAAGAACCCTTGAATGCCAGGGGACCCCAAAAATATGGAATTGCAAATAAAATTATGAATTACTTAATAAATGAGGGAGGGGCATTTTTGTCATGGGACCCATAATTCCTGGCTGCACCTCTGTTACTGGCTATGATATATGAACAAAAGGAAGCATAAAATCACCTTCATTTAGACAAAATCATATTGAACATGTTACTTTTTAAAGAGAACATAATATCACTGCATGGTGAAACTTCCAGAGGATGACACGCCTTCTTTAAGGAGACTTACCATGTGAGAGTACATTGGTGGAACTTCCAGGTATGTGAAAAAGCATTCGGCAAGTCAGCTATATCGGTTTTCATTACAGGGAGAAAAAAAGATACCAATACTGACCGATATCACACTTTTTTGCCAATATCGGGCACCCCTAGTTTTTACTGATAACAGGCTGTATTCAACCACAAAACATCATTATTTATTAATATACTTTTGATAAAAAGTGATAAAGAATTTGGATGTTGACCCCCGTGCGTGCGTGCGTGCGTGGCTTTACTCCGGTTTTCTCCCACATGTCCAAGGAGAACACGGTGGACCGGGACTTGATAAGATGTTTGACTCAGACATAAGCAGGACCCACATAAGCGCGATCCACTGGACTATGCAGTGTTGCTTTCATGTAGTTACACTGCCTAGCATGGATGTTTGTTTTATTAACGCTATAGAGACAGAGAGAGAACGTAAGGAAAAGTCAATATGTACAGAATACACCAGCCCGACAGAACTACGTAACCCTCTCCCACCGCTGCTGTTGGGTGTTGACTTAGTGCTGTGTTTGCAGTCTGCAGTGACCTGCAGTGTGGGTAGAAAGACACCCACAGGCCTGAGCTGAGATCAGGCGGAAAAACAGCCAGCGGACTGGGAAGAATGTCGCAGAGAAGCGGCAAATGATTCCATGCTCATGTGAAAAGCCATTAATCACAAATTGGTCCTGATCTAAACAAAAGGTCAAGGAATGAACCCAAACATGCGTCATCACTATCACTGCTTCCTTCACTCATTTTGTCGCATTAACGTGTATGCATATACGGTGTGCCTCGTAGTGGTGTGTTTTTTAAAAAAAAATCTCCCTATGTATACTGTTTCCGCATGTTCAATATGTTCTCGCCCTCTCAGCATTTAGTCTCAGCGTGACTTTGAGTTTGGAGTCATGCCAGTACAAACAGCTTGGGCAAACCTGCTTTGAGAACAGAGTCCATTGGAGCGATAGCCTCCTGCGAGCTCACACGTGCACGTGTGTGTGTCTGCGCAAGAGTGTGCTTATGTGGGCCTCAGTGACAAAGTGGCATGAGTGAAATAGGTCAAAAAATGGGCACATTGCTCTTTCAAACTGTATTTGTGAGTGCTGCATACAGATGCTGCATTGATCTGCCGTATGAACCTGTTTGGGAATAAATGTGATAAATTATACTTTCTTTTTTTTTTTACCAAATGCAATTTTCTCGTCATTTTCAGTTCCTTTTGTCCATCTAGTGTGCTTCACGTGAATTAAAATCCCTAAGATACGCTTCTGTTGACGAATACTGCAACACCAAAGTGAGATTTGCATGCACTAAATAAGGAAAGCATTAATTGCGATTAATCGTATATAGTGCGCTATTTTTTAAAATCACTTAAATCTCATTTTTAATCTATAACGTTACAATTTCAGCTTCTTGAGGTTGCTGGAATTACCAAAGGTCAGTCCCACCCACTGATTGGCTGTCATTGTGTTTAGCATTAGTTGATAGGCTCCCTGCGCGGTTGGGAGGGCAAGGTGAGGAGCGGTGAGCTGAAACACCCCCATGGCACCGTTGATATAGTGTAGATTCTATGTAAAAAGTAGTGTGCTTACCACAGAAGCAGCTCAGGTTTAGCCTACCAAATCATCAAAAATCACCCAAGTGCGAGTGCATTAGCTATTTAGTGAGCCGAAGCGGATACTGTTCCAATAAATAAGGTCCGCTGAAATGAAACTGCCAAATAAATCTTGATCACAATTGAAGTACCACTCCCAAAGACTGATTATAAACTATTCATAAAATGTTCTTCTTACTGGGAATCAGAATCTTTGAGATACAGTTTGAGTTTCACTGGTCGAGATTGAGATGAAACTCCAGTCAGGGCCAGTCTCTATGGGAACTCTGCAGCTCTAAGTGCTTCCTATTCCATTTTGCCTTTTTTAAAATACCTTATAACAAAGAGTTAGCTGCAGGGAAGGTCATCCATCCATTTTCATTTTCTATCCTCATTAGGGTCGCGGGGATGCTGGAGCCTATCCCAGCTGACTTTGGGCGGGAGGCGGGGTACACCCTGGACTGGTCGCCAGTCAATCGCAGGGCACATATAGACAAACAAACATTCACACTCACATTCATACCGTTGGACAATTTAGAGTCACCAATTAAGCTAACATGCATGTTTTTGGAATGTGGGAGGAAACCGGAGTACCCGGAGAAAACCCACACACGCACGGGGAGAACATGCAAACTCCACACAGAGATGCCCAACGGAGACTCGAACCCTGAACCTCCTGACTGTGAGGCCAACATGCTACCCAGTCATCCACCGTGCAGCAGTGAAGGTCAGGATTTTTTTATTTATGGACTAAAAGTGAAACTTATTATAATTCGCAGAATAAAGGGAAGTATTTAATTAGTCGGAGTCATTTGTCATGTGACGATATTAACGGATATAAATTGTAACATGCAGAGCACAATGGAACCTCGGCTAGTCCCGGCTAGCATGTTTTTGGGTCAAAATTTGACCCGGGTTTGCGTTTGCGTACAAAATGGCATGGATACTGTTGTGTTATTAATACATTTTTTTTCCAATGACAACATGCCCTTCCTTGTTAGCATCCCACTGGCTAGCGAAACAAAACAGCAAACAGCAACAGTCGACTCTCAAAAATGTTAACGCAAAACCTGTTTTTATAGTTTTGCAGATGCAGTTTCACGTGCATAAAACATTTCTAAATGCATATATCTGAGAAGGAAAGGGGTAAACAAACATTTAAGGTTACTTTTAGCTTAACTGGTGACGTGATTGTTCCCAAAGACGGGATGTGGCGGCGAGATGGACCACCTTCCTGTTTCCAGTCCCGTCAAGAATCACGTCTTCGATGAAAGTACGAAGAAACTTGAAATGTCCCTTTAGCCCTTTCGTTCTCGTTTATAAGTATTTACATGCCTTTCAAATTCTGTTCTGTGTTTTTGGCTTTCTGGATCAGATCAATGGGATTGACATTATTTCTTAGGGGAAAAATTGATTGGGGTGACACCGGTTTGCACAAATATATGTGCAAAATAGATTTGAATTGAATGAGTATATTAGCATTTGATTTACAAAACTATTCAAATGCCCATGGTGCAGTGCGGCGGAATTTACCTCTATTTTCATTTGCACATGGCTGCTACCATGACACTATGACTTTACGCGGCAAATGTCAAACGTTGGGCAATATAATATCACAAAAAGGCACGTTGCAATGCATTTGAACCTCGTAGCAACCAGTTTTTATTGTATTATTGTGGAAGTGAACTTGCCCAACAGCGATTGTCAGGCTCCCGACCCATATGATTATCCAATTATTACTCATTACGTTTTCCGTTAGAGTGAAAGAACGAGTACCTGTAAGACATTTCAGGACTGTTTCCTGCTAAAACTCAGAAGAAGGGAAAAAAAAAAACCCTCCTCCAAGTGTGCATGTGCCCGCGCACGTACGTGTGAGCCTCCCCCTTTTTGTTTCCACTCAGTGTTCAGTTTCACTCTTGGCTCATTGATCATGCATTATTGAGACACACAAGCAGGGAGTGTAAAAGCCATCACTGCAGTCCCGGCAGCGCACGGACAGTGTGGAAAGGTCGGCCAAGGTCAGGCAAAGAGGAAGAATACCTTTATTTTCTTTGGCGGTGTTTGTCTCTACACAGATGTGTTCAGTCGCTCCAACACCAGCAAAGATCAGCCAACATCTTCCAGTGAGCGACTATTATGCAGCTGCATTGCATTTCTTTTTTTTTCTTTTTTTTGTCTCGTCCAGCATCATAACAGCTGAACGGGAGTCGAGCTGCCTTTAAGTGCTGAGCAAAATTGCTTTGCCATCGGAGACGTCATAATCCAAATGAGTCTCCCTTTGACATTTGACTGCGTTTATTATGAATTTTGATGAACCACATTTCGATGCCGGACCTGACCTGAAAAGGGACGGGTGGGGGGTGGTGTGGGGGGATATAAGAAAGGGTGCTCATATAAGAAAGAACCTCATATTTCAACCATATTATAAACAACCGTGATAATCACAATTTCAGCAACAACTAGAACCGTCACAGAGCAAAATGAGCAAAAATACAGGAAAAAAAGAAAAAAAACCATAAAATAAATAATAATCATAAATATATATATATATATACTGTACATACATGTATATACATACACATATATATATATACCTACACATACTGTGCACATACACATATCCATGCAGCACATACATACATACACACACATACAGTGTGCATATATATGCATACACATGTAATAATAATACTAAACATACAAGAAAAACAACGAGAAAAACAGAACCTCTTGAACAATGACCACCCAGATGACACGTGCAACAAATCTACATTAAATCTACATTACTCTGCAGCGACAGAATGACTGCAGAATCCGAGTGAAACAGAGAATGAGGAGATGTTCGTGGTGAACACAGCCACGCATCCCAAACCACACTCCCTCCAAAAGCGAGGGTCCGGCTAGGAAGACGCCGGAGCCCGGCCCCCCAGCAGGCACCCCACAGAGGGTACGGCCCGACCCCGCCCTCTCAAGAGGCAGCCGCCCGTCCACTCCGAAGAGGTACAAGGGAGCATTTCTTTCCCTCTGCATGCTCACATTGGCTTGTGATTGTCACATGATGTGCCCCAAAACCATCTAATCCCGCTTCATCGTCTTCCACATGGAGAGAACTGGAGAGCCACACGACCTACACCAACCCCACCCCCTCTTCTTTGCAGGCCCGGCAAGCACGTGTAAGCAGGAAGCTCCTGCTTCATGCACATGGACACCGATTCTTGCCAGGACCAAGTCCTTGCTTCAAGGGTGTAATCAGAGGCAAAGGACCTCTGAGAAATACCGCATAAAGCAGGTGGCAGCGAGGTGAGGCCAAACAGCCCACTTAGTAAGCACGCAACACGAGACAGTACATTGGAATCGCAGCGAAGCGATGCCGAGGAGCCATCTGCCCGTTGATCAGCAGGACGCCGCAAACATCCGTCTCCGAGCCAAAGGTGCACACGACGCGCACGTTGCAAACAATATTGATTTTGCTTGGATATCCGGTTCGAGGATATGACGATTCGAAGTCACCAAAAATTCTCGCCCCCACAGACCTTTCAGACCAAAGTCTGGTGAGAAAGACACCGCTGTTGTTGCGTTAATGGCAGAAATACAAGATAACTCGCTCTGAAAGACCCAAAGAAGGCTGAAGAAAATGGAGCTCTTTGGCGTCAACTCACTCATTCCTACTGCCAAACATGGAGGAAGAAACGTTCTGCTTTGGGGTTCTTCCCCTGCTGAGGTTACAGGAAGATTTACCGCATTAAAAGGCAGATGAACTGGGCCATGTACCGTACGGTCTTGGATCAGAACTCAGCCAGAACACTGAAGATGGGTCATAGATGTGTCCTCCAGTGTAACGATGACCCAAAACAGCCAAGGTGACATAGGAGTGGCTCAAGGCACCCGAGATCCTGGAGTGACCCACTCATGTCTTGGGACCTTAATCCTATAAAAAATCTCCAAGCATCACATTTTGATTGGGGATTAATTACTTATTTCACTCGATCAAATTCAAACGAATTTAGAACCATAATCTAGTGCTGTTTTCGGACTGTTTTCGTTCAAATAAAGCCACCAAAAATATGCCCAGCCGGGGATCAAATAATTCAGTAACTTTCAAGGCAAAGTGGTAAAAAACAGCATAAAGCATGTAATTTTTCATAACAATGCTGTTTATGTATACAGTATAATACCAGCTTTTAAAGCTGCTAAGTCGTAAGTATGCAAGAATATACATCATAAATGTTTGAAACCCTCTTGAAAGTGTGTGTGTGTGTGTGTGTGTGTGTGTGTGTTTTCCAATGGACTGGATGAGGTGTCGCGGATAATGACCAGTGGAGTTCCAGCAGTTGGCTCGGTCCTAAAAAGCCCTATAGAAACTTTTAACTCATTATTAAGCTTTAACTGCCTGCCACTTTATGTCGAGTCTCACGGCTCCCATCAGCGGCCGCTTCAGCAGTTAGCCACTGTTAAAGCCGCTATACGGTACTGGGCCGTATAAGTTGGAGGATAACTTGGGAAATTAATGGCGCATGGAGCGGAGTCAGAAGAACTTCCGCCAATTTATGTCATCGCTGTCGGGCACCGGTGTTGGCTTGTTACAACTGCGTCACTTCCGATCCGATTCCGACACTGCGGCCTTGAAAAATCGGCAAACACCGATATTGATCCGATATCAGCACGAATCACAAGCATACAGCTGTGCGTATTTCGTACACAGCAACATGTTACACAGACTAAACTTTTGATCAAATCAACGCTTTTTTTCCAAACAGTGCCGAACAGTGAACGTAGCACGACTTGTACAACAATAGCCTACCAGAATAGTCATTCACCGCCGTCCCCACCCTCCTCCTGGGACTAAAACAACTGAAATCGTCCTCTTCTTCACCACTGCCTTCGTTGCACACTTTGTCAGTCTCTCTCCCTTTTGTTGTCACTCTCGTCTTTCGTCTCGAGTCAAATTGGCCCGTGGTAGTTTGTGTCCCAGGTGTCTAAAGTCACTCTTTGTCAAGACAACAGCTGGCAACTTTGTGATATGTGAGCACAGCGTATCGCAACAGGAGTCGCCTTTATATGATGTCATCCCTGTGCCAGGCATGACCAATCAACCTACGCGAAATCAAACTGCTACAATAATAAATCTACACTTGATGAAATGTACTTAAAATTTGTCAGGTCAAGCCACGATCACTGCCCAACAGTTCAAAATGTGAAATTAGCCTCCACTTCACAACTTACTGAAGCTGCACTCTAAGCATCTTGGGAACTGTAGTTCAAGGTACAAGCCTCAGGATTCAAAGTGTGCGAAAACAATAGCAGAAATTACGGTACTTTTATTATTTATTTAGTAGCGTTGGCAGCAACAATACTCTGACCTACTTCTTGATGCATGTAGTTTTATCGACATTAGGCAGGTAGACGTACTCAATGGCGCCTTTAAACCCGACCCAACTCACCTTTTCTGTTATAGTCAATGACTTTTTGCAGTCCTGTGGAAGTTTGTCACGTTTTGCAAATGTTTCAAACAGCGGTGGACGTTTCAGG
This sequence comes from Oostethus manadensis, assembly GCA_024372805.1. Taxonomy (NCBI): domain Eukaryota; kingdom Metazoa; phylum Chordata; class Actinopteri; order Syngnathiformes; family Syngnathidae; genus Oostethus; species Oostethus manadensis. Next base: position 340,507 of record QODF01000228.1, read on the forward strand.
AAGCCGTAGTGTTGTGAAAATCCTTCTTCAAATGTGCAAACTTCCCTGGTTGTGTGCCACCACGGGGAAATTGTGCATGACAGGTTTTGCACTCAGCTGCAACCCCTACTCCTTGCTCAGCACATGCTGTTGTTGGACTTTGTGATTGCAGTGACTCACATGTTATCTTCCTTTATAACTGACAGCAAAGCGGTAGATATGTGAATAATGTTGTACAACACATACTAAAAAGCGAAAGAGATCCCCGGCCACCGAGCAACACTGCATCACATTTGGCACTCTTAATGTAAAAGCCATCGAACCTTTGACCCCTGCAGCACATGACCTGTCACAACTAAAACCCAAGCTCCCCTTCCACCACCCTCCATAGCTCCTGTTCCTGCTTGTTTTTTTTTTTTTCATTTGTGCACGAACACAACTCAAAATCCGAGGTCGAAATAGTATTTGGAGAAATGTTGTGAAAGCCGCACCTGACCCCACAGCAGGCAGAAAGCACGCGGGCTTGCTCAGCCCTAGATTATCTGTGGGCCGAGCCAAAAGGGGGAAAAGTCAAGCCCGCAGAGAGAGCAAAGCAGCACAGCTCATCTGTAGTTCAGCCTCCAGTAGGCTCCAGTACACGAGAGGCACTCTGCATCACAGGAAGAGGCGAAGAGCTCACTGACCGGGCGACAAAAACGTGATTTTGAGTGAGACATTATCTCACCGGCAGAGAAAACACTATTATGGTTTGGCGTTCAGGGTAAGGGAGGCAGAAATGAAGTTTTTAGGATTTACAGAAAGTGTGCAATAATTATTTGAACAAAATTAGGTATGTGTATAAATGTGTTTTTCTATCGGTTTGAACAACTTTAGCACTAATTACTAGAACGCAAAATTTGTTTGGTAAGCTCATTGACCCTCGACCTACATACGCAGGCCATGCCAGTGATGAGAAAGGCTATTGAAGGTGGCGAAATGCCAGTTGTTCCCCGAAGTGTGGCAACATTTGACTGTCAAATGACCTGAAAACAAAGATTGTTCAACATCATGGTTAGGGGGAAGGATACAAAAAGCTAATATATAATAATATATATATTAATATGTATTAATGACATTATTATATGTTATTATATATAGTAATATAAAATATGCAGTATCTATAATAAAATAATTTCTCTGTCATCATTTCTTACATTACGACTTTAAAGGAAAGTCTTTTTTCTTCAATTCAACTTTATGCTGCTAAAATTTCATGATTTGGGTTTCAACAAAAATCTTTGCCCAAATTTTGCTTCAATTTTTGTATAGTACTTCATGTAACAAACTAGTCCGTTTGTGCTGTACTGTATGGCATGTTTGTCACCTTGAATGTTTCCGATCATCAAACAAATGTAAAAATTAGTCAACGACAACACCACTGAACACAAAATGACGTTTTTAATTCAATTTGGTCTTATTAAGGGAGAAAGCAAATCCAAACTTACATGGCCCTGTGTGTGATTTTACCCTAAACCTAATAATTGGTTGGGTCACCCTTAGAAGCAACAACTGCAGCCGAGCGTTTGTGATCTCTTGTAATGAGTCTCCAACAGCGCTGTGGAGGAATGCAACTTTGCAGAATTGTTGTCATTCGGTCACATTGGGGGGTTTGCCAGCATAATCCACCTTTCAAGCATCTCAATAGGATTCAGGTCAGGACTTTGACTAGGCCACTCCAAGACTTCAGAAGCCAAGTAAGTTTAAGCTTGAGGTCACCAACAGATGGTCGGACATTCTTCTTCAGGATTTTTTGGTAGATAGCAGACATCATGGTTCCATTTATCACAGCACATTTTCCAGCCTCAAAAACAGCCTCAGACCACCACACTACCACCACCTTATTATACCACCGATATATGATGTTCTTTTCTTTTCTGAAATATGGAGTGTAATGGGACACACACCTTTCAAAAAGTTCTACTTTTGTCTCATCAGACCAGAGTATTTTCTCAAAAGGCTTCAAGTCATCAAGATGTTTTCTGGCAAAACCGAGACAAGCCTTAATGTTCTTTTTGTTCAGCAGTGTTCTTTGTCTTGGAACTCTGACAGACCTCTGTGTCTGCGCCCAGTGTCTTTTTTATAGTGGCAAACATTAACCTTAACTGAAGCAAATGAGGCCTGCAGTCCTTTGCATGTTGTGGGGTTTTCTGTGACTTCTTAGATGAGTCGTTGCTGCGCTTTTGGGGTAATTTTGCTTGGCGACTTTTGGGAAGGTTCACCACCGTTCCATGTTCTTGCCATTTGTGGATAATGGCTCTCACGGTGGTTTGCTGGAGTCCCAAAGATTTAGAAACAGCTTTATGACCTTTTCCACACTGATAGATCTCAATAAATCTCAGCTGCGATATGTTTTAACAGAAGGGGCGATCACTTTTTCATACAGTATAAGGCCATGACAGTTTAGCTCTCCCTGTCCTTTCCCAGCGGACTTGGGCGGTTGCACCATATGGGACATACTGTATGGCCACAGCACAGCACAGTCGGTGTGGCTGTCATGTTACACCATTTTTTAACAGGCACCCGTGAAGCCTGCCTAGAAATGAGACCACTGCATGTGCTGCCTATGCAGTTTAGTACACAGCAGATGAAATACAAAATAGAAGAAGAAAAACCGACAGTGGAATGTAAGTGTAGCTAGAAAGTGAGGTTCCAAAGAGGGTGATAATCAGCCCAGTGCTGTTCCTGCCAGCATTACCAGTAACCGGCACCTTGAACTTGGTTTTTGATCCTCCTGCGAGGCTGTAAAGTATATTTTACTGACAATTGTGCAATAAAACTGCTCAGTTTGGACGCTCGACTTATGTAATCTCGGCCGCACAGCTGTGAGAGGCGCTTCAGACATTAACGAGAATATGATTGATCATATGAGGGGTAAATTAAATTGATTCATCATTTGAGGAGTTGGAACTTCGTCTCACCAGTTTGCAGGAGTTATAGAGGTAATGGGCAGTGGGGGGTGACAATCAGCATTATCATGCCTGGCTCGGGCAGCCAAACAAGGCACATCCTGATCAGTACCAGCAGACCCCATGACACTTCATTTTCATTCCGACTGATTCCGATTTTGTTGCGTAATGTCAGGTTGCGTGCCAAAACATGAAGATTTGAGCGATAAACACTTGCAGACGCGTGTTTGCACGCATTATCACATCTGGCTGCGGCTACGCCTTCTGACAGGAAGTGGATTAGGGCGCCGGGTGGCCCGGCGATGACCGCGCTGCGGAGAGTATCTCTAATCTGCAAATCCACAGATCTAATGGAGATCCTGGCAGCAGCCTGGAGTCACACGAAGACATCCCAATGATGCGGCCAGCTGTTGTACCGGCCAGTAGCACAGCCCTGCAGTCGGACCGTAGTTTTACTCTAAGTTGTTGCACGATAACTCCCTAAAATCGCGCTGAAGGGCCAACCTCCGATTGTTTGGGCATCAATTTACGTTTTAGAGTCGCTAAATTCTCTCACTCCCAGTCACTTGGCGCATGAACGCACCACAGCTAAATTAAACCATCTGAAAGCTTACAGCCCCGCTGTGGCTCGTTTATTGGGTGGGCAGTGGGAGAGTGGATTTCAAAAACTGTCCTCTTCCTGTTTGGATGGAGAAATAAAATACTGATCAAAACGCAGGTAGGAAAAAGCTCTGATAATACGATATTTTATTTATTCTATTTTCACGTTTTACAGCTCTAGCAAAAAAAAGACTAGGTTTTATTATCATAGGAGCCATAACTCTATGCAGTTTGATTTAGCAAAGTCAGCGTTTGACTTGGGCCTCAATTCTAGCATGACTCATGACAAAATGTGCCTAAACAGATAAAAGTAATATCCATCATGTCAGTGGAAGATTAGCTCAGTGACATGAGCCTCTATTTCTCTGTCTGACCAGTATATACATTTTTGTATATATGTTTGTGGTAGTAGGATTCCTTCTTCATAAACGGAATATCTTCATAGTTAAGAGTAAAGAAAACCTGATTACAACCTCTAAATACTGTTTTTAGTATTATTAGAGCCCTCAACAGATGAAATAACACCCCTACAGTCGTCTTTACACTCATATTACCCTTTATAGTAGACATAATAAAGGACAATAGGACATCTTAGACATAAATGAGAAATAACAAACTCACACATTGGCATCAACTGCTGTCTATTGTTTCATCAATGTTACTGACACCCGGTGACCACTATAGAATACTGTTTGTGCTTACGCAGCGACTCGTGATGCACTGCAATTGCTTTATTAACGAGCACAGAAGACATAATCAGTGAACTTTCACACAGGAGATGCTGTCGGCCACCACTCACACCAGTATCTGCTATCTTCACCAAAGATGCAGCTGCTAATAGTCAGAACAGATAATACACTACATATGACGTCTTCTGAACGCCTTATATTTGTATTATCATTCATTTGGCCATTTTTGGCCAATCATTTATTCATATATTTTTCAAAAATTGACCTGTTGTGGGCTCGGGAACCAATTACCCGCAATAAAAGAGAGATTACCGTATATGTATGTTTGTTATATTTATTCATTCATTCATTTTTTATGCGCTTATCCTCATTAGGGTCACGGGGATGCTGGAACCTATCCCAGCAGACTTTGGGCGAGAGGCGGGGTACACCCTGGACTGGTCACCAGTCAATTGCAAGGCACATATAGACAAACAAACATTCACACTCACATTTATACCGATGGACAATTTAGCGTCGCCAATTAAGCTAACATGCATGTTTTTGGAATGTGGGAGGAAACCGGAGTACGCGGAGAAAAGCCCATTTGTTATAATTATTTTGAATATTTTTATATATTGTTTTTATTCTGGGATTCTATTTCCTGTATTTACTCTGTGTGCTGTGCTACTATTATTGCTGTCCTGTATACTGCATACAGTGTTGCTGGTAGTGGAACCTTAATTTCCCAAGGGATCCATGAAGTTCTATCCAAGCTAATCTAATTTTCACCTGCTTTTCTCAAAAAGCTTCTAAAATATACACACACTTAGAGGGAGAGAGTAGCGTGAAGAGACAGCGTTTCAGTGTTCTCTTTGCTGTAATTCGAAGGCTGGTCAGTGCCTTTGGGCTCAAGTGAACCACACTGCACCGGTTTTCATTTGCAAGCGACCTCGGCCCACTTGTATGGTGCACACTCAAATGCACTAGTGCACGGGCATCCAAACTGCGGCCCTGCGCTTTTTTTTGTGGGCCCACGGCACATTCCAAAAATATAATTAAACAAGAAAACCAAAAATAACAACAGCAAACATTTTTAAAAATCACTATAAATTTGTCAATTTTGGCCAAAGTGTTGCGAACTGTTTTGGCCGAAATGTTGGCCGAAGAAGGAGAGGAGGAAGGTGTGTCCGTAGGAGGAGAGAGAAGAGGAATGCTAAGAGTCTAGAACTAAGAGTTGGGACTTTGAATGTTGGAACTATGACAGGAAAAGGTAGAGAATTAGTTGACGTGATGTAGAGGAAGAAGGTAGACATATTGTGTGTCCAGGAGACCAGGTGGAACGGTAGCAAGGCTAGAAGCTTAGGAGCAGGGTTCAAGCTGTTCTATCATGGTGTAGATAGGAAGAGAAATGGAGTAGGGGTGATTTTGAAGGAGGAGTTTGCTAGCAACGTCCTGGAGGTAAAAAGAGTGTCAGATAGAGTGATGAGCCTGAAGCTAGAAATCGAAGGTGTGATGTTCAATGTGGTTACTGGGTATGCTCCACAGGTAGGATGCGAGATGGAGGAGAAAGATAAATTCTGGTCAGACCTGAATGAAGTGATGCAGAACATCCTCAGAAGTGAGAGAGTTGTCATTGGTGCGGACTTCAATGGACATGTTGTTGCAGGAAACAGAGATGATAAGGAGGTGATGGGCAAATTTGGTATCCAGGAGAGGAACGCAGAAGGACAGATTGGCGCAAGAGAAGAGGATACAGAAGACAGAGTTAGATGGAGGCAATTGATTCGCTGTGGCGACCCCTGAAATGATAAGCCCAAAGGAAAAGAAGACTGTAAATTTGTAACAGAAAAAAAGTTGTAATCTAACAAAAAAGTCTTAACGTTACAAAAATAACGTAATATTATGAGAAAAAAATAACATCAAAATAACAGCGCATAAATTAAAGAAAAAGACGTTATTCTTTTGAAGTTGAGGAACAAACAAAACAAATACATTTTGCAGAAAAAGATATAATAATAATGAGAATAGAGTCAAAATATTTTGGGAATAAAATCCTAATTGCAGTTGAAATATAACCAGACAGTCATATCCAATGAGAAAAAAGTTCCAGTTTTACGATAATAAACGTGTAAATGATGAGGAAAAATAATGTAATTTTACTAGCATAAACTTGAAATGTTAAAATTAAGAAATAGGTTTAAAAACAATTATGAGACACAAACAAAACAAATTAAAGTTGTCATTTTTGTAAAATCGGGTTGGGGAACATGCCATAATAAAAGGGAAAAAAAGTCAGAATATCTGGAGAAAAAAATGTACACGAAGGAAGTTGAAATATTTGGAGCATTAAAAAAAAACTACCACAAAAATGTGGGGGAAAAAGCAAGAACAAAACAACAGAGCAAAGCTAAAAACACATGACACTTTTTTTTACCACTATCACAAAACATCACAGTGCCCATTGCATCTTTTTGCTGTTCAGTATGATGTTGTTTTGACGCAACCAAACAAGCGTGACTGCACACTTTGCGTTTCCACCAAACCTAACGTGCATATTCTTGGGGTGTAGAAGAAAACCTGAATATCCGGAGGCTGGTAACAATTCCAGTAGCAACCAGTGCTGCTACTTGACAACAACATTCCAAATCCTCCTGGTGACGTATTTTGTCAAAAAGGACCAATCTAGTTACTTCTTCTGGCGTTGCTGCAGAGTTTTATGGTATTTTGGGACTTAAAAGTGAAAGCAGGTATTGATCTGCACTTTGTGCTCTCACTGAGCAGCAGCTAGTGCTGCTGAGAGGTCCGCCTCGCCCCAGAGCAGTCAACACATAGTGGAGCTCTCCAAATCCATGAATTACGCAAGTGTGAGGCGCATTGCCACCGGGGCGGTTTGCTTTTTTTCTATGTAAATGCAAATCTTTATCTCTGTTCCTAAAAGGTGACGCGCCAACAACAAAACGAAATTAGTCAAAGTCTTGCCGGCCTACAGCAGCTTTTTCTATTTAGTATCAACATTTCAAAAATATTCTGCAAAACTGCAAATGTGAAGTTTCCTTCTGTCAATCATATCTACAAAGACTTAAAAGACAGGCCTTCCGAGAGCCTGCCTGAAATTCAAAAAGCAGGGAATAAAAAGAGCTCAAAACTGCTTCCCAATAAGAACCTTTATGCATGACTTGGACTTCTATTTTGACATTACCTTATTACCGTGAACTAAAGGACCAGAGGCAAATTAGCTCAGTGGCTGTGAAACTTTCTCTTCATATATTTAATCTTCTCTCTGCCAACAGTCTTTGTCATCAAGAAAGCAGAATTTTATCAGCTAAATGAGGTCTGTTGGCACAGGAATCAAATATAAGAAGCCGTGTGTCCTGAGGCCAGGAAAGGGCTTCCAAAACCCGCATTTTCCAATAATCCCACACCCTTTCTGTGCCACGTATGCGTCGTGTACCGCTGGTCCTATTTAAAACCCCCGCATCTGAATAGCGTGAGCAACCAAGCATGATGATTATCAGACCAATAAATGTAGGTGGTTGATTGTTCTCTTTCATTGGGCATAGAAATCATGTTGTGGGGGAGACAGGCGAACCCCGAGCGATATTGTTTAAAAGATTCACAACTTCAAATTAATTCTCCAATAAGATAATGCAAATTGAAATGTGCTTTCCGAGCGCTTCTCCCTAGTAAATGTATAAAAGAGCAAAGGCCGAAGTTGATACTAATACAATCATCCCTCGTTTACTGTAGTTAATTAAGTCCAGACCAGACCACCGTGAATGAACTTCTGCAAAGTAGGATTCAATATTTTTTTTGTTATGGCATTGAAAACCTTTTAATAGATTTATACAATTACTTTTTTATGTTTTTATAATTATTACAATTTACTTATTCAAAACGTAAAAATGGATTTCAAATGAAGTAGGGGGGAAAAGGACAAAGTAAGAAAGCAATAACTTACCACTTCCACATGGAATGGGAGGGTTTTTTTTTTCATGTTGGACATCTCGGCTGACTACATGCAGTGTGTATGCAGTGTGTAATCTAACGTTTTCTGTCATTACTGATGCTTAGTGACTAGAATACTACACTTTTTTCATGAAATAATATATAACGACTTAGCATACCTACACGTGTTGGTTTACAAAATGTCAAAGTGACCTTTGTTTCTGTACAGAGTGGCTCCTGGCGTGCTTTTGTTACGCCTGCGACAGTCAAGGTGAAAAAGAAACGCGGCGAGGCATTAAAAAGATAAGTCACGTGTAAAAAAGACACCATTGTCAGTTCCGCTGCATGTCACAGAAGCCCACTCAGTAATTGGATGAGCTGAATGCGTTTTTTTCTCCTTCGCAAAGATGTCACTTCGTTTAAACAGCATGTCAACAACAGTCACAAAGCAATTGCATTCAGCTGTCAAAAAGAATGAAACCGGGTTTTCATCCCCAAATGGAATGATGAACTGAGTTGTTTTCATATTAGCGGTCACATGGAAATGTCACTTTACTCTGAAACCCATCGGAATGAGTCTTCATTTACCAGGATATGCAAACATTGTGGCATGTAATGTCAAAGAAAAAGTCGAGTAGGACAAGTGACAGCCAGCTCGGCACAAACTGCACGCTGGACAAGTGCAGCAGCAGCAGCAGCAGCAGCAGCTGACACTAACTATGGCTGAGGCCCATCAAAACTCTTCACTGGAAAAGACACACAATCACAGGTGATAGGACGACATTCAATTATATCATTGGGCTCAAATGTAAACAAATTGGTTGAATACGGCCTATCATTAAAATAAAAGTGCGTATTTCAGCAAATTGCGTGTATTACTGGCCCAAATGAAGCATTTTCGTTCATGAAAATGGCTAAATATAAGGAATTCAGAAGATGTGTATCTGTGACTTGTGTGCGCCTAAAAGATGTGTTAAAGTGTTAGCATGATAAGCAGCGTGGAGAGCTAGATCCGGTGACATTCCAACCCCTTTTGACGACATGGCGACAAATCTTGAGACTTTTTCATCGGGGAGTTTTCTGGTATTTGAGGAATGGTGGTGTTGACAGGTCCGCCCCGGCCAAAGGCAATCGCAAGCCAGGAGTGTACAGTCAGCTTCCGCTCGAGAGCATGATGTGGGAGTGCAAATGAATCACGCATGGGTGGATGGGTGGAGTTCGAGCTGTTTTACACAGCGCAAATGTTTCTTAATCTGCAGTAAGCCTGTATAAAAGAGGAGGAAGTGTTTACTGTGTTTATATACATGGAGTGCCAGTGATTGGCGTGAGTTGTGGCTGACAGCAGCTCCTGTGTGAGTGTTCACTACATGTCTCTGCTTGTTAACAAAGCGACAGATGATCATTTCCGTCTAACCGAAACGGATGCTAATCCAATCAAGTAAATTCAATTCATCCAACACGAAACGCGTATTTACAGTTTTACAATTATTGTTACGATTTGAAATGCATATAAAAACATCCAAATGGATATAAACATTTTAGGTTATGTTTACCAACACTGAAGACGTGACTCTTCCCAAAGAGAAGACGTGGCAACGAGATCAACACAGACACCCCCTTCCTGTTTTGCCGTGAGTTATTTCTTCAATTCAATAGTGTTTATCACCTCGATAGTGTTTTTATACGCAATGGGGCCCCAAAAAAACTTCCAGTATTTAGTTACTGCACATTTGCAGATGGACTTGCTGGTGCGGTCTGGGGAAAAGTGAAGCAGAGAAGAGGAAAAGGCTAAAGAAAACGAATCGTTTTTAGCGAAACCACCCAAGGTGCCGACCTGCAGACGTAGACACACCACGACAGTCAGACGCTCTAGACGGAAGCACAGCCGATGCGGTAGTTTTGGAGGTGAAACTGAGAGTGACGCAAAGAAGCGAGTAGTCAAGCAGTAAACTACATTAAATGTTAAAAAATTCCAGTAAAAGCCTTACAATACCCCCCAGGAGGACTTTATCTAGCTCCGGTGATACACTTGCGTAAACGCTAGTATTCTAAAATGGGTTTTGGGGCAGAGGCAATATGTAAACATGGCTATGAAACTAGCAACTTAAGATGAAAAGCAGGAAAAACTATGGCATAAATTACTTTTTTTTAATGAATGAAAACTTTTTGTGCAGTACAAGGATGGGGAGGGCCCCAAATACATCCCTCTTTATCCTTTACATTTTTCATTTGTATGTATTTACAGTTGTTTTCTGCATGTAAAACTATAAATATATGTTTTGTGCTAGAGAGTCCACCGCTGACAAAATGTGAACCCAATGCGGTTCCCATTTTCTTAGCAAGCTAACAAGGATGTTTTGTGATAAAAAAGACTTCAAGAGCACAGTTGGACTTGTGCAGTGCATTAACCGCACAAGACGAGCATGTTATATGCGCTAACCCGAGAATGCATAAACATTTTTGGACATAAACCCAAAACGATTCTAACCAAGGCGTGCGCTAACCAAGGTTCCAAAGTATTTATTTCTAAATGAACGAGTTTGGGGGCGTCTTGGTGATGCAGTACTTGTTGAATTGGGTCGCAGTCATTGAGTGTAACATGTTCTCCCGACCTCTGACCTGCAGTGCATGTTACACACACTGCTCTTAAAACAAGCTGCATATAATTTGCATGAAGTTGGAAACACGAGACTCCCCTGTGGGTTACGCCCAAATGTGTCAGAAGTACACGTGACCTCCGGCTTATGGACTCAAGGAAAAACACACCATAATTCCGCCCACATATACACCTTGTGCAGTATGTATAAACACTGCACTTTATCTTCAGATTAGCACATGAATAGACTTTAAATGGTCGCCCCCCGTGTGCTTCAAGCACATCCTTCCCTTTCTGTCTTCTCTGTGGAATCTGTGAGGGCGTCAGGGTTCTGGTGATGTTTCTCTGTGGCCGTGCAAGGACCGACCTTTGCTTGCCAGGATCCAAAGTAATGATCTTCCAGAAGCATGTCCAGACCAGACAAGTTTAGCTCTTTTTTGGTGTCAAATGAAAGTCGTTATGGTACAATGGAGTGGGGCCTCTGCCAGCCAACCATAGTCGTTTGGGTATGGCATGTGAACGACACCAAGTCTGTTTCAATCAATCTTCAAACTTTCAGTCAATAAAAGAATGTTCTAGGCCAGGGGTGGGCCGACCTTTTGACTTGCTGGCCACATTGGGGTAAAACCAACCCGAGGGCCGTCTATACATGTGCGGTTATCAACGAGAACAACACTTACTCACAGTGCAACAAAAACACAACACGTACACAGCAAGTTTTCACATAAATCGACCACAACTACTCCGCGGATGATAAATAACACCTAAGTGGTAAACATAACATAATTTAAACTTTTATTTACAGGTGCCCGCAAAGCATGCTGGGCAGCCCAGCGGCAACAACAATATGAACTATGAACAAATAAATCATTGGAGTATGTTAACGTCCCTCCTTGTTTACTTCCCTGACAACTTACTCGACATATTTTGCAATTAAGCAAAAATGCAACAAACGCGGCAAAATGTTGGGGGATCGAGTACCACACGCTACCCAGCATGCCTTGCAGCAGGACGATATAGGTGTAATTTTGGCATGCGGTGTTTTGCGTAGATATTTATTTGTATGCACACACGGTGCAGTAGGTAGGTTAGGTAGACCTTTTTTGTACAAGATACAGATTCATTCATTCATTCATTTTCTATGCCGCTTATCCTCATTAGGGTCGCGGGTGCATCTGACTAATCTGACGGGCCGCAATCTGCCCACCCGTGTTCTAGGCATTAAGGATATAACAGGTTAACAAAGGTCAATTGTTCATGTGCATGTACTTCTCAAGCCACCGCACCTTCATTCGGCCTGCATGTAACACCTGTGCCGCTGTGGTGACTTCCATGCCCAAGAGGATTAAGGCAGTGCTTGATAACAATGGCGCCCGGGCCAAATATTGACACTTTGACGACCCGATCAATGTAAAATGTGCTCACTTGTGTCGCCAGATGTTTGGAAAATAACTGATTGAATTAGTTTCAGAGAAGAGTAAATCGATACTGCTATACAAGATGTACACAGACTACTTTAAGTTGTAATCAATTTTCATTCCATTGTCTCTTAAGAATATGTAATCCAACGGTTGTGGTAATGTGAGGGATGTACTCAATTTTATGAGATACTGTACAATACTGCATCTTACTTATATGAAAACAATGTATATATTATTTAGGGCTTGCAAATTATTTCAAAATTTGAATTAGGTGAATCACTTCAAATTAATTAGTCATGATTAATTACAATGTTGGACATCACCATGATTTGGACTGTGGATTAAAAACTACCATGGTTCTGTATGGGGCTACGAGTGGTATCGATGACATCAAAACAATCAGATTTGCCGCTTAGTAAGTGAGATGATCTTTCATTGCCATCACATCACAGGGATGCCACCTTGATGCCACCATGTTACAATCATGTTATGGCAAACGCTATGACACCCCAAAAGATGCTTCACTATTGTGGAGCAACTCAACACTAAAAACACATCAATGATTTTATGAAATTATACAATAATTGTGCTCCTGTCTATTTCAGGCGGGCTAGTGCATTTGGAGTTGCGCTTGCATTAGCTTCTCAACCTCATGTTTTTCTTATTCCCAGGGGTGCATGTGTGTGTGTGTGTGTGTGTGTAGCGCAGGTTAACACGCTGTGAGCCGCTTACAAAAGCCCATTAGCGATCGCACAGATTAGCTGTTGTCAACGTAAAATGGTAACCAGCATGGCCGCAGGAACGTGCTGGGAGTTTCCTAACAGGAGGGCGCTGGGATCAAGATGGGGGGCAGAGGTGCAAAGGTGCAAAGGTTAAGAGGTTGCAGCACATGTACATACTCATACACACGCTGCAGATATGCAACAACGCATGTATGAGCATCCAATCAATGTTCAAGCTATATCATATTTTACGACAAGTTTTGAATAAAATGTAGTCAAATGATGTATATGTATGTATTATTGTTTTATTAATTACCTAACTGCAACCACGGGTGACTGTTTATCATAAAGTGAATATGGGGATGCCTAAAGCGCATTCAAAACCACCAATGGACACGTGAAAAGACATTTTACTTTGGTGGAACGCATCATAATCCGGTACTTCATACACAAATTCAACACTACTTGACTTGAAATATTAGTATTATTATTAGTAGTGGTCACAGTAGTCCTTGTATTTCATATTAACCTTTTCATGGTGACTAAATAGTAGGGATCTGCCAAAGAGCTCGATTTTGGGCTAATCTGACCACATCTTGTTTTCATTCAGAGTCCATTGGCAAATTTAGACAGGCCGTCCTGGGGGGACTGCACGAGATGAGGTCATATGAACATACAAACGGGGCCACAGCTGGTGAGGCTTTCGAAGATCATCTTTTGTTCCGCAACCACGAGCCTAACCAATCCTGAAACTCTTCGTATCAAATCTCCCTCAATCAGTGTATTGTACATACACTCACCTCTAGCCTCCCTCTGTCTGCTGAGTGCGTCGCATCTGAGCCCAACATCAAGCCCTGACAATCGGCTTATGTAGTCAGGAACCCTTCCTCCTAAGCCCCTCTCTTTGACCGAGCGAAACGCAACCGGATTGTAGTGTCTTGTTGTCTGCCCGTGTCAAGATGCTCCGCCTGCCTGTACCTTCAAATGATCCATCCATCCATTTTCTGTACCGCTTATCCTCATTAGGTTCACGGGGATGCTGGAGCCTATCCCAGCAGACTTTGGGCGAGAGGCGGGGTACACCCTGGACAGGTCGCCAGACAATCGCAGGGCACATATAGACAAACAACCATTCACACTCACATTCATACCTAAGGACAATTTAAAGTCACCAATGAAGCTAACATGCATGTTTTTGGAATGTGGGGGGAAACCGGAGTACCCGGAGAAAACCCACACACGCACGGGGAGAACATGCAAACTCCACACAGAGATGCCCAACGGAGATTTGAACCCTGGTCTTCCAGATCTCCTGACTGTGTGGCCAATGTGCTAACCACTCATCCACCGGTTGGTGTTTAAAAAATACAATGTTGACTAAAAATGTGCATGAAGCAAACATTTTATGCAGTTTGATGTTAATAAGTGTATTAAAAACTATAAAGTGATCTTACAAAGAAACAAATATATATGTATATAACACATAGATAAAAACGCCTTTCTATCTGTAAATAATTACAAGTTAACTATGGACAAAATGGGATTAATTGAGATTAAATATTTAATCAAGCTGACAGCCGTAAATATAATTATAGTGTAATGTGATAATAAAATACTTAAAATGATTTTTGGTTTGAAAATATACAACAAACAAACAAAGTAGGACAAAGTAGGTCACATTAAACATTCAAAAACTGTGGGACTTCTAACTGTATAATATTTTTGAATAAAGTAATGGCCCAGATTTACAAAATTAATATCACTTTACTTGCCCTGCGATTGATTGGCGACCAGTCCAGGGTGTACCCCGCCTCTCGCCCAAAGTCTGCTGGGATAGGCTCCAGCATCCCCGTGACCCTAATGAGGATAAGCGGTATAGAAAATGAATGAATGAATGAATATCACTTTACTTAAAAGTTATCTTTGTAGTTGCGTATCAAATTGTTTACCACAAAGAGCTTTACATCTCTACTTATCATAGATGAAAACCTATTTCTATCTGCGATTAAGTATGAGTTAACTATGGACCAAAAAAAACATTAATCGCAATTAAATATTTTATTTGATTGACAGCACTAGTTCCAACTGAATTCAAATTCAGGGCAAACAGAGTCTTGCCCCGTAAGTGAGCAAATGTTAGTTTCTAGTCAGACATATAGTTTTCAGTATGAAAAGTAAAGTAATAGTCTATAAATGCGCCTACTTTACATACACCTAATGTGACTATTCGAGGTATCCAGTCATCTATGGTCACATGTTCTGTCTCTGTCACATTTCTGCTATTCAGTCTGAAATGTAGTGAGGGTGCAATGGCCATCGATGGCTGTGCAGTCACGCTATGATGGGATCACGTCCTAAGAATGCACTTATCACCGCTGGTATGGAATGTTGTGCATGACATTCACTGAATAAAGAGCCAAGATCTAGACCCATTAGTTTCTATACACTGTATTGTCTAGTTAATATTCCATACAGAGCTGTAGAGTTCCTGGTCTGACAGGACCACCATTTCTGTCATATCAAAACATCCCGACTTGACATCATCTCTAAACACTAAACAACACGTAGATGGAGACAGAAGTCTGTTTCCTGTTTTCTACAACCTGCCAGTAACATGAACAGAACGCCTGCCGGATGCAAGGCGGGTGCTTGACGTCTGAAAGGGAGACGTCAGTAGGCTGCAGCAGTCCATCTCATCTTTTAATTAGTGCCGTCCCTGCGACCCGGCGGACTAATAAGTACTCGGCTCCTGCGGCAGGCCGGAGACGCCACTGAGCATGAACAGATGGAAGAAGAGAGCTAACCTCTTTTTGTCGTAACACAGATAGAGATCAACCTTGCCATCACGGGCATCCATCCATTTTCTTCCGCTTATCCGAGGTCGGGTCGCGGGGGCAGCAGCCTAAGCGGGGAAGCCCAGACTTCCCTCTCCCCGGCCACTTTGTCTAGCGCATCCTGGCGGATGCGAAGGCGTTTACAGGCCAGCTGAGAGACACAGTCTCGCCAGCGTGTCCTGGGTCTTCCCCGAGGCCTCCTACCGGTCGGACGTGCCCTGAACACCTCCCCGGGGAGGCGTCCGGGAGGCAGGATTCCAAAAATAGAAAGACACAGGACCCTCTAACAAATAGACAAAGCGCAGCTACTTTGGTTTCAGCTTTCGACCATCGTTACTTCTGAATGGGATGCTAACAAAGGTGATACCATCCAAACGACCATCGTTGGTGGGCGGATACTCCATTGTATCCCAACGACCATCATTAGACACCATTCCTGTCTGAACATGCATCCTCCTGTACAGGATAAATACGCTGGTTTTCATACTAGAGCTGTCCTATCTAGTCTGAGTACTGTTTGTCCTACCTAGTCTTTGACCATGAACTCATGAAACCTGCTCACATGAGAGCAGCTCAGAACCACACACAATACTCCCATTACTACAATATCATACAAGAACAGAAGAACCAAAACAAAAAAATATGCACAAACTAAGGAAAATGCCCACAAACAAGGTTATTTAGGATCACCCGTTCTTTTTATGTGGACAGCAGGCCAAACCAGCCTGAGACCGAGTAGTGATTCTAGTACTCAGGTCTATTTGAGGACCTCACCAAGCCCGAATGGTCAGATGAAGTAATATCCTTTCAGTCGTGCTAGAAATAGCAGCGCATCGCTGTCGGTACACACGGCTTTAATCTGCTCAGTGCATGTAACTGTTTCGCTGCTTCCCTTTCTGGGCTAATGAGGATCAATGGCAGATATGTGCCAGTATTAGCACAGACATTAACACAACTAATCGTACTAACTTTCAAGGATGTTCTCCTGCGTGCACACACACACACACACACACCAGCTGACCTCAATCTTCCCTCCTCTGTGGGATCCAAGATCCAAGGACAAAGGTTTCTTGATGAAAGAGCATCACAATGCTTCTATTACCAAGTATGCTGCCCAAATCATGTCACTGGTAAGGAACTTTTGGAGCAAGATTTGACCGGTTAGACACCACGACGCTACAAAACTCATCATGAAATGGCGCAAAACATGCCAAGTTTACGTGAAAGGCAAAACAAGAACCCGAAAAAGCAAGAAAGTGCCTGTTAAATTAATATACAGTAAAAATGTGGTTAACGTTCGCCCTCATTGGCGTGTTTTTCAGCTTACGCCAAAATTGTACGTACATTTTCCTGTTGGCACGCAACGTGGCGTACTTTTATTACAAAACATCCTTAATTCTAACAAAGAAGCTGGCTCGCTAAGGTACAAAACGGCAACCCGAGCCAGATGTCAGCCGCGTAGCCTCTTTTTGATGTCATCTTGGACCGCAGTTGACTCTCAAAAATGTAAAAAAACGCACTGAATCACAAACTTTTTTCTAGTTTGATTGCGTTTTTCACCTTCTTCATCAATACGCTGGCACTTGAAACTTTCTGTGGCTCCATTTTCAGTCACCGAGGTGACAAACACTATTGAGTTCAAAAAATAAATCATAGCAAAACAGGAAGGTGGTGTTCATGTCGTGTTTTGCTGCCACATGGCGCCTCTGGGAACATCCAAAATCACGTCTTTAATGATGAAAAAGTAACGTTATATGTTCATTTTTCCCTTTCATTCAACATTTATATACATTTGGAATGGTTTAGGTTTTTTGACATTTTTAGCCTGGTGGAATGGAATAATTGGATTTGGAAAATGTATTCAGTTAGAGACCTTCTGGAACGAATTAATGGCCCTAAGCAAGTTGCCTTTCATCATTACAGTCCACTTGCATTGGGACCAAGTCATGCTGTGACCAATTAGATCCAGCAGACGGAACTGGACTTGGAACAACATCCATGCATTCATTTTCTATTACCAATTTTTTAATGGTCGCGTGGAGCTGGAGCCTATCCAAGTACAACGTGGACTATTCCAAATCAACAGTAGAACTATTTCCTTCCACAGTGGTTTTGTAATTTGTATATTGGGACACCATTTAAATGACATTATCATTGTTATAATGGACCAGCCCATGGTTGTGTGTAAATCTTTCACTTTGCTTCACTCGTGAATATTCGCCTGTCTGCCCTCAAATTGCAACCAATCCTGAGTAGACATGATGGGAGCTGCGGGGAAGGTCAAGTTGTTTTTTTTCCCCCCTCCCTTACGCTGACGTCTCATCTCCGTGGAAACGGCTACCACTCATTTTCATGCACATGATAATGCTTTCTGACTCATCGACCACCATGAGGAGCATCACAGCAGCTGTTATTTCATTTTCAGGGGAGTTGATATTCAACCACGTACACAAGGCTGACTATGGTGCACTGTAAAGGTAGCGTTCACTAACATAGAAGCAGATTGCAGCAGATGCTGCAGAGACACACATAAATAATATGCCGAATCAACACGCACTTCATGCAGAGAGGGTCCATTACCATTTGTTAGCGTCTTTAGTTTCCATTTCTTTAGTGTCCGTCAGTCTTCCCAGCCCTCTGATGAATGTTTGATGGGGCCGTCGGTTGCTCCGAAGCAGCGTGCGTGTTTACGATGGTTGAAAACAAACCCAACATAAATGACAAATGCATAAGATTACCTCCATCAAGGAGGTTAGCTTGGTAACCTACAAGGGTTGGGTTGTACGATTGGGTCTACACCCAATCATGATGAGTACATTTCCACAAAGTAGGATTCCTTATTTATAAATGTAATATTTTGTGGCAAAAGCATAGAAAACTTGTTTATGACCTTCTAAATATGGCATATTTAACATTATTAGAGCTCATATAACACCCCTATAGTCACCACATAGTAGACATAATACTGTAGAGCATAAATAAGACATGATATATATTAACACACTAGTAATATTACTTGTATATAATAATTATACTGAGATTGACTGTAGAGTCTACAGTCAGTAGAGTCTAATGACAGGAAAGCAGATATTTCCATCATTGTGGCTGAGGTATCTGTGGTAGTCAAAACACTCCCCAGTGGCAAAGCTCCAGGGGTGGACGAGTTTCACCGTGAGTTCCTCAAGGTTCTCGATGTTGAGGGACTTGTCTCTGGATTGGCAGATTGTGGTGGTTCCCTCTTTTCAAGAAGAATGACTAGAGGTTGTGTTCCAACTATTGGAGGATCACACTCCTCAGCCTTCCTGGAAAAGTCTATTCCAAGGTGCTGGAGAGAAGTGTACGACCGTACGCACCTCCTGTAGGGCTACGGGTGGTCAAAATGTGTTTTTTGTCTAGCGTTGCAGAACACCGGATCAGTTCGACACCCCTGCAAGTAGTAGAGATCTGAATCGTCGACTGGACTGGGTATTCGCAGTGGCTTCATCAGCTAGAGTCTTCGGTAGTAGTAGTAGTAGTAGTACCCAGTCCAGTCGACTACTCGACGACTGAGAGCCTCCACAAGATCCTTGCGAGGGTAATTGAGGGTACAAGGGAGTTTGCCCGACCGATGTTCATGTGCTTAGTCGACTCGGAAAAGGCGTTCAACCGTCTCCCTGCTACCCGGTGGGGGGTGCTCCGGGAGTACCGTTCGGTCCTTGCACAAGCAGGCGCCTGGTTCACATTGCCAGCGGTAAGTCGAGCCTGTTTGGGGTGAACGTTGGCCTCCGTTTGTCAATGATTCTGTCAACGATTGACAAACCTGGCCCAACTGGAAAATAGTCTGTTATGCTCATGAGATTCGATCATTGTCCCTGTAGAATGCTATGATTCCGTTTCAAGATGCCATTTTGTAGAACTCTAATGCAGCAACTACTGCAACACATGTTACTAGAGATGTTAGCAGTAGGACAGACGGAACTGGGTCAGCGTAAACCCAAATCGTGAAGCTTGTCAAAACTTTGGGGCTTGTATTTGTATTATGTTTGGCACAGAACTTTTAACTGTCTTTCTGTTGGTGCGGGATTGCTTCAGTCCTCTTAGTACAGTGCAGGGAAATGTATTCTGAGTCGAGGCCGTAATGCACTTTCTTTTTACTTCAAGCAAACAACTGTTGATTTGCTTTCAATGTGTTTATGTAGGTCATAGTTGTCAAAAAGATTTGCTTTAGATTGGAAATGGACTTTAACGTGCGTAAAAAGATAGCGCCGACTCTAATATTACACTATTTTGATTCTTATGAGGTAGTCTGCTTGGAGTGTTTGGTATAGTAGCCTGTCGGTGCTGCGTTGGACAAAATGGGCACACACACAGTGGTGCGTTCAAGGGCCGTCAAACAATGTGGGACGAGTCACCGCTCACAACAGGGAGTTGTGACTGTATATTATTTTTTGAATGCAATAATGGTTCATATTTCCAAAAATGATATGCATTTACATAAAGTTCATTGTGTTTAAAAAAAAATCCATTCCCCGCTGTACAGTACCTAGGTAATGTGACAAGAAAGTGACTGTAAAATCAAGTGTTGGAACCGTGACGTGCACAAAAAAACCTTTTTGGGACCTCACACATGTCGCTGTCCTGGCTGCTCAGTCACAATCAAAGAGTAAACTTGGAAAAACGAATTCAATGAACCTCCTGTGTAGCACATCTAACACAAGCCAATCAAATGAGTTGTGTCCTGTTGCGATGGAACCATTGCTATGGCAACGTCCATGCCGTCTTCAAGGGCCGCCATTGTTTACCATCTTACGGCTGTTTTTACAAGCTAGTTAAAACTATTGTTTTGAATAGTTTTAATGGGGGGTTTTGAACGGTAAATTATGAATACGGTTTGGTACCTTTGTGATGTACTGTATATATTTAGGATATTTAGAAGTATAGCACTGCTCATGTATATCAGGGGTGCAAACAGTTTTTAGGCATGCAAGCAAGTCAAAATTATTTGACTCCTATTATAAACATATACTGTAAAGAAAATTTAACCGGTAAACTTTGAAACTAATATACAATTGGTTCCATGCCCGATTTTTTGCACTACATTGTGCAGGTTAGGAGATCACTGCAAGGACATAACGGACAGCTAGCATAGCAAGCTAGTGAGCTAACAAGTTAGCATCTCTAATTTACTTATTTTAAACTAAAAAAGTGTTTCAAACAAAGTGAGGAAGAAGGACAGAGTAGCCTAAAAGTTACCACTTCCACATGGAATGAGAGGAGAGCCTTTCCCCCCCACCATTCCATCTTAGCCATGGCATGTTGGCTCGGCTCTTCTGGCACAGTAAGCTAACGTCATGTCTCATCACATTACTGGTGCCAGAATACTACATATTACTACAGTATTTCCTACAAAGTCAAATACAAAGAACATTCTTTTCCCAAAAAGAGACCCTGGAGGTCATACAAAGACCACACACTCTGTAATTTCCCCAAGGCGAATAGAAGGACACTGAACATCAACAGAGACCAGCTCGCCATGGCGATGGCCTCCAACTGCTGAGTGGGAGAAAAGGTCCAGTGGGTGCATGAGTGACGTTGCACAACTGACAGTCTGCTTTGCAGTTTGTCACTCTCATTATATGAGTGTTAGTCAGAACATTTGCTACCCATATGGAGCATTGGAACAAAAGTTCAATTGGGTGCAAACAACGTTTTTTGTTTTTTTTACTAAACAAAGGAAGCCGGAATGATGTAATAGTTTGCGCTTGCGGCGCATTATTCGATTACCTCCGACTCCTCAGCGAATGATGATTCACTTTATGCAGCTGACAGCTAGAGTGAGCCTATTTGGTGCTAAAGTGTGCACAAGGCGGCTTGGGTGGATAGAAACTAGGACACAAAAGAGCACAAGGACAACCTGGAGGCTCAACACAAAGTATTTCTGCAGTTAAAGCATATATAACATTATTAGAGCCCTCCAGACATGAAATAACACCCCTATAGTCAGCTTTTCACTATTACCAAATATGCTGAGTGTAGGGTGAACGCCCCCAACAGTCGCCCGAGGTTTTTTTTTAGGGATTACTGTGCCTGTTGTGTGTAAATCAAACCTGCAATAAAAGCCTGTTGTGCCGGCGATCAAGTCTGGTGCGTGTGTGTCTCATTGAACATTACAGTAACGGACACTTACTGATCCGTGTAGTGCTACATGTGAATGCACCCTGTCTTCTAGTTGTCTTCTAACTCATTTAGCCATTTTTATGCTTAATTCAGGCCATAAAAAATAAACATTTCCATAAATATGCGTATTTTTGGACTGATTATAGGCCGTGTTTAACTGCGAAACACTGCGAGAGAGTGAAGCCATGAAATTAGAAGTGTGAAGTGGTGAGGGACAACTGTACAGTAATTTGCCAATCCACAGGACCTTCAGTCAGAGTGACCCAAATGGAAGGTGGGTTCAGGTCCGTGTAGCATAACAGAACAGGCAATGATTACATGGCCTGTTCAAACATTTTCTGTAACCCTGTTGAAAAAAGAACATTAAAAAAAAAAGTAATATATCACTTAGACAATACACATTACATTTTCCTACCTGACTCTTCTACAGCAGTCATTCTCTACCTTTTTCACCCTCTAGTTGAATATTGGTTTCAACCAAGTACTGTACCACCTGACCAGAGAAAAGTATGCGCACATACATACATACATACAGTATGTACTGTGTATGTATACACACACACACACATATATATTCATGCATTCAATCTAAATTAATTAATTAAGAATATTAATAACATTTAAATTTGAGATCCAGTCTTCTACTTGTAGAAAGGGGGAAAGGAATCCGCAAGTTGCAATCTGACACTTCGCCACTAGATGGTAATAGAGGTGCCATTTCTCATATCTAGCCATCTAATCAAGGCTTTTCAACATAAGCAGCACGCCTATTAATGCCTCAACTAAGAACTGTCTAGTGAAGTGCAAAGGACCTGAAATAGAAGATGAGAGGACCAATCGCGTGGCTTTTAGTAATACCACTAAAAACGTGTTAGTACTTTTGTAGACCAACTACGCCACCTTGTGTTTTTTTATCATCATGGGACCATCCAGAAATCCCACTAACCAACACACCTCAGGGGTGTTTTAAATGGGTGTTTTCCCATTAACCTGTTCATGCATTAATGTTAATTTAGTAACAGGGGAAAAAAGACTGTTTAATAATAGATTATATATATATGTGTGTGTGTATATAGGTGGTCATCAAACAAAACAACATACTTACTTACGGCGCAACAAAACAAAAACATCCCCAGCACGATAACACATCCCATAAATCAAATACTACTACTACTACATGGGTGATGCGCAACAACAAAGCGCTAAGCTTAACACATAACTTAAACTGTTATTTCCAAATGCCCGCAAGGTATGCTGGATAGTCAACCATGACCCATAAGAGTGTGTTTACTTCTGATGACCCCCTCAACGTGTTCTGCAATTGAGCCAAAAATGTTGGGAGAAAGAGTAGCACAAGCTGTTAAAAGTGTTAACAAGGTGTTTTTAATCGCAAAACGTTGCTAGCATCCTGTTGGGTCGTTTGCTGTCACTACGCAATCGGTACCGGAAACGCGATGGATTCCGCGCGTGCGCAAAACCTACGTCACTACCTTCGTTTGCAAATGTTGGTCGCATAAGCGGTATAGAAAATGGATGGATGGATGGTCGTATTTTTTAAATATATGAACTAGGGCTGTCAAAAACAGCGCGTTAAAGGGCGTAAGTAATGTGTCATTACGTTGCCTTTTCGCGTGTAATTAGCGCATGCGCGTCAAGCCATGACTGTCACGATGACAGCAAAGCATCCCCACAGAATCACCAACAGAGTCTGAGGCTTTTTAAAATCTCTTTTCTTAACTGAACACATCCACAGCAGTGCAATTCCAACACCATATTTGTGTTTCCGACTCACAAACACGTCTCTAGTCCGTTTATCATTGCGACGACACTTCCTTATTGTCACGAGACAGGGCGTGAGATGCATTTACGGACACTCGGAACATCAAATGAACGTCTTTGTTATGCGCGTATGCCTGATCTGTTCTTGTCGTTCACTTGGTATCTCTTAATGCGGCATTTAAGAATAATGCTTGGAACGCAACTCCTCATTGCCCATAATAACACAATCTAATGGACATGTTCTGCTGTTAAAGAAAGCAGTGTTAGGTAAATCGATTTTCATTCATGTGTGCCATCTTTTCACTTGATTTAAATGTTCACCTAATTATGTGCCGCTATTACATACAAATATATATTTCAGACATAGTGTGACATTGTGGTTAATCATGATTAATTTTAAAATTGTGATTAATCTGATTAAAAACTGCTTTCTGAAACAGATTTATTAAATTTACATTATTTTTTTTGCCGCTTATTTCTTAACGCTGTTTTTCAAAAATGTATAGAATGGTCGCTGTTTCGTAGTTAATTGTGGCCTATTATTAGTCCAAAGTTGCATATTTAAGCAAATGTTACGTATTCCTGGCCTAGATGAAGCATTTTCGAGAATAAACATGTTCTAAATGAAGTAAAATACAAAAGATAACAGTTTAAGGCAATACAACACATTGATTAACAGAAGTGGCCACTAGGTGTCACTACCAACACGCACCAGACTTGATCACTAACAATATATCTCAAACAGTCACAATAATAAAAAAAAACAATTATTATCATCGTCACCTGTTGTGGCTGCACTCCGGCTACAATTCACCTTGGAAACCCAAATGTCCGGACATTGTTTGTAACACAAACATAAGTATGAGTCTATTTTTTGTCTTAAATGGCTTATTTTCTCTGATTATATATACTGTTTAGGTTAATATGGGCACAAGGTGAATATAGGGGTGCTCTTTCATGTCTACAAGGCTCTAATAATGTTAAATATTGTATTTAGCAAGTCATGAACAGGCTTGCTATGCAGTAACTATAAATAACTCATTCATTTTCAATACGGCTTATACTTATTAGGGTTGCGGGTATGCTGGAGCCTATCCCAGCTGGCTTCGGGCGGGAGGCGGGGTACACCCTGGACTGGTTGCCAGCCAATCCCAGGGCAGACAAACAAACATTCACACTCTAATGGACAACTTATAGTGGCCAGTGAAGCTAACATGCATGTTTTTGGAATGTGGGAGGAAACCGGAGTACCTGGAGAAAACCCACGCATGCACGGGGAGAACAACAAAGATTCGAACCCTAAATATTGCTATTATTAATATTGAATCCTACTCCCCAATTAAACGCGATAGACGACTGATTCATGAATATCGCCCAAAATGCAGAAATAAAAAGGCCTACCATCTTAAGTTGTCAGAAAGCTATAATAAAGAAAAACACCAAAAGCAGCTTTGTTCCGCCCACTAAACATGATTTAATTGTAATGTAATTAAAAATAGCTAAGGCTAGAGATGTCAAGAGTACAGTTGTGTATTGCGCAACCTGCTGAATCGGAGTCAGGTTTTTGACAATCATTATGCAGATTATAAGAAAGCGTCCAAAGTGCTCGGCGCAATGAAACTGCAAAGTTACTTGACTTTGTGTCCATTATCATTATAGCAAAAACTGTTTGAAGAGGAGACAGAACAGCTACTCCCCTGCAGATATTGTGCATAGATTGCCAAGTAGTCGCAAGTCCTGACTCACCATTAAAAAAAAAAACATTTCATCAAGCAATTGCCATAGATCAAACATACAAATTCATTTATGTTGACGGCACAAGGATACATTCTGCATTGCAAACTCAATCATTAAAATAAATACTGGAATGGCTAAACATAAATGACAATTTTCTTGGAGCGAACAGACACACACAGACACACATCGAGAAAAAAATAGGATTTTCTGCAGGAAATGTTAAGATGGGGATATTGCTGCAAAAGCTAAATATAAACGTTGGTGTGGCTGCGGTGTGACCCGAACAGGCTTTTTCATTTCTCCAACACTATGAAAATATTCAGCCTCAATTTCCAAAAATACATCTTATTTACAAAAATCCAGACAAAGTGAAAGGCGCCACGTTGTGGTGTGACATGCTCATTAATTTTCATAGCTAATCCTTTGGTAGCAAACGTTTAACATTTTCCCGAGGCCAAAATAAATATGCAGTGGAAAAGCATCACAGCTAAGGCAACAGTTGTTTAGGGTCTGCTAGGTAACGGCTTTACTATGTTTGTTAAATTATGTAAATAATGCATATTAGGAAAAACTCTGCAGCAATATTGCTTTGCAATCTATGCTGCAACTTTCTGACGATATTTTGATAGTAAAGAATGATCCATCCACGCTTTCTTTGTCACCTATTTGGTTGGTTTAGTCTTCAGCACAGCAGAGCGCGTTTAACTTTAACTACGGTATAATCATAATTTGCTTAGAAAGGCACAATCTGGGGTGGCCGTCCAAATTTTAAACACAATACCAGACTTGACAGACTAATCAATCACGACTTGCCCTGGCGACAAAAGGCGATGGATTATATATTAAATATGAGAGTAACTATTTCATTATTGTCCACACACACACACACACACACACACACTCTCAATAAAACCAACATTTGTCCGTTTCTGCAGCACAAGCTCTCTTGAATGTCATAAAAATATATGTGCTGAATGAATAAATACGGTTTGAGCTGAAAAAGTCGGGCCTTATAACTAAAAACAACAAACATTTCATTGTTTGACTTTGAAAAGTGCTGATTGAGTGTCGGCCTCAGGTCGTAGGTCAGTCCTCGCTGTTCAGGATTTGCCAGACAATGAGGTGGCTGCGCTCAGCAATCGCCTGCGGGGAATGCAGTTTCATGGGCGGGTCCTCCCCCTCGGCCGCATCGCCTTCCTCGTCCCCTGAAGATGTAAGAAGACGTCATGTCGCCTCCTGGGGGTGCTGGAAGCCTTCTAGCGTTTAAGAAGCTGACTCACCCATCCTGAAGTCAATGTAACCTTCCCCTCCACTCATCACCAACACAGACTTGGTTCCTTCCTGAGATGTGGCGTCCGACGTCTTGTCACCCGATACCTCGCCGCAGCTGGATGCAGATGGAATGGTGTGACCTGACACACAGAAACCAGCATAATCTCGTCATCATCACTTGATTATGTAAATTCCATACGCAGTGGTGTGAAAAAGTGTTTGCCACTGTCTGATCTTTTTAAATTAATTCAAATATTAGTCAAAGACAACACAAATTAACACAAAATGCAGTTTTTTTAATGAAATTTTTATTAATAAGGGAGAAAAAGGTCAAGCATTTGCAATGAGCCTCTTACAGTACAGGAATTTTGGCCCACTCCTCTTTGCAGAATTGTTGTAATCCAGCCACATTGGGGGATTTTCCAGCATGAAGCGCTTTTTTAAGGTCATGCCACAGCATCAATAAGATTCAAGGCAGACTTGACTAGGCCACTCCAAAGTCTTCATTTTGTTTTTCTTCAGCCATTCAGAGGTGGACTTGCTGGTGTGTTTTGGATCATTGTCCTGCTGCACACCCCAAGTTCTAACAGATGGTCGGACATTCAGGATTTTTTTGGTAGACGGCGGAATTTATGGTTCCATTTATCACAGCAAGTCCTCCAGGCAGCAAAACAGCCACAGACCATCAACCTACCACCACCATCACGTTTTACTGTTGCTATGATGCTCTTTTTCAGAAATCTGGCGTTACTTTTACGCCAGTTGTAATGGGACACATACCTTCCAATAAGTTTAACTTCTCGTCAGACCACAGAATATTTTCCCAAAGGTCATCTCAAAGGGATCATGAAGATGTTTTCTGGCAAAATTGAGAGGAGCCTTAATGTTCTTTTTGTTCAAGAATGGTTTTGGTCTTGGAACTCTGCCATGCAGGCCGTTTTTACCCAGTGTCTTTTTTATGAAGTCACTGACCTTAACTTGAGGCAAGTGAGGCCAGCAGTTGTTTGGATGATGTTGTGGGGTCTTTTGTGACCTGTTGGATGAGTCGTCACTGCCCTCTTAGGGTAATGTTAGTTTGCCGGCCACTCCTGGGAAGGTTCACTAATGTTCAATGTTTTGGCCATTTCTGGATAATGGCTCTCACAGTGGTTGGCTGGAGTACCAAAACTTTAGAAATGGCTGTATAACCTTTTCCAGACTGATAGATCTCAATTAATGTTAGGTATGTCTTAACAGGGGATAGCAATCACTTTTCTACACAGGGCCATGTTTAATTACGAAGGTTTTCTCCCTAAATAATAAAAAGTTTCATTTAAAAAATTCATTTCTTGTTTAGGCGTGTTGTCACTGACTAATATTTGTATTTGTTGGACTAACTGAAACATTTATCAAACATTTGCCATGGCAGCTTTTTGTGTACCTGGGACGGCGGTGAAGAACTTGACGGCATCCCGGTGTCCATGGAAACACAGCTGAGCGTAAGCCATGGAGCAGTATGGAACAAATGTCCCTGCTGCTACTTTGTCACTGCTCTCGTCACCGTAAACGCGAACGACGCTTCCTGGGTGGCTTCCCGCTCCTTTGGTTAGCTTGTTAGCTGCTAAAGTAAACAGAAGGTCACCTGTCGTCATGTACAATACCGTATTTTCCAGACTATACATTTTGCTTTTTCTCATAATGTATACATAAATTAACATGTCTTTTAATGTTAATTCATACTAAAGGTGTCAGAAATGTGACATGTACTTTCTCACAGGCAATTCCTACTGTCTAACTTTTGCAGCATTTCTTGAAATGCTAACTTTTCAACTGTTCTCAGTTCTATGAAGTGTGAAGGTGCTGAACCAACGCACAACGCTTTTCCTGCAAGTTAGGAGGCGAGAGGCAACTTAAACAATTTACAACACGAGTAATCTTGTCACGTTTTAATTGTGACGGCCCTAATTCTTACTGATTGAAATAAACATTGCCATTAATAAGTGCTCTAGGCTTGTGACAACCATATGCTGAAAAAGAATTCAATGGATTTAGTGATGTGGAATGAGATTGAGAGCTTGGTGAACTCACTTACTGCTAACTTGTTTGTTGGACTCGCTGGGTTATTTGGGACATTCAGGCTCCCAGGTATGCTTTTCATGCTAATGTGTCGCTGAATAACCGTAACATACCGGACACCTATTCAGCGTGTTGTTCTGTGTCCTATTGTGTGGTTAAACAACTTGCCTTTTCAGATTAAGTGTCTGATCTTGTTCTTCATGACACTAATGTGACACTAAAGTCTGGCGCGACTTAACAGTCCGGATCCCAACTTTTTGCTGGGTTTTCGTTCTGGGACCACCAGTAATGGCCTATTTGAATACTCACTCTCTGCAAGAGGTATAGAAATGATGACGCCGTTGCCGGTGCCGATCCACAGACGATTACATGACACCATGAGAGCCGTGATGCGCACAAATGAAAAGCCCAGTTTCCCTGTACCTGTAAAAAGGTTGGAAATATTACAAGTTGGACTTGACCCTCTTGGTGGATACATGACACAGAACAGTAAACCAACCCAACATCTTGCTGACGTAGGGCTCGATGTCCACGTCCTGGAGGTGCTGGAAGGTATGGGCGTGAAACAGCCTGAGAGTGGAGTCCAGCCTGATGGACACCCAGATGCCGTCACCATCCCAGGCCAGCTGACGCACCTGGCTTTCCTTGCGAGGGTGCGCATCAAAAGACTTCTGTGGGGGTACAATGAAAAGCCGTAACCAGCGAGCTCTTTCCAAATCATAAGCATGACCCTCACACAGATGTAGGAAAGATACTACAGTATTTTGTTGTTTTTAAATCCATGACAGGTACAGTGAAATCTGTGTTAGTTCAACATTTTCACGAAAAATGGAGTTTTACAAAAATACTCATGTCATCATGAACCCACGCAAGTTCACAGCAAATCTCATAACGAGACATCAGCATCTCATGGTATCTGAAATCCGTGATGCTCTAAAGCAGCAGTGCCCAACCTTTAAGTCACACCATTAAGTACAATTTTTTTTTTTAATTAAAAATCAAAGTCTAAAAGAAGTTTTGTTTTGAAAATAATTTGCCTATGGACACAAAATGCTCACCTTTAAAAAAAATTTTTAAAAAAGAAGACCACCAGCTGTAAAAATGATTACCATCATTTTTTTTGTATAAGCCTCTACCTTTTTCTCACGCTTTGAACCTTGCGGTTTATACAATCATGCGGCTTTATGGTTTAAAAAAAAAAAAAAAACTACAGTTCCAGACGCTTAGAGTGCAGCTTCAGAATGTAGTAAATTGGATGCTAATATGACGTTTTGTAGTTTTATTCAGCGATTGTGTTTTGATCTGACAAATCTTAAGTATGTTTGATCATGCGTAGAATTACTACAGCTTCTGCTTGGACTGCCTGGACTGTGACAGTTTAACTCAGATGAACAAAAAAAAGCATTACACGTCTCATCATCAGAGCTAATGAATGACGCGGGGAACTTTGAGTGGAGGTAGAATTGCAAGGTTTATTTAGTGTGTCAAAAAACCCACTATCACCAACGTCTGTTGTAGCTGGACTACTGCGTGAGAAAGAGGACAGCTCAACCTCCACACCAAAGTGACAACAAAAGATAGCGAGAGACTGACAAAGTGTGTGATAAAGGAATGAGTCTGTTCTGATGTTAAAGAAGACAACTCCAGTGGTTTTAGTTCCTAGGAGGAGGATGAAGACGGCCATGAATGACGTTTCTGGTAGGCTAGTGTTTAACTAGCCATATTACACGCACAGTGTGGCACTGTATAACTAGCCGTATTACACACAATGCTCTGTGCTGTTTGGAAAATCAAAAGTTAAAAAAGTCTTACTGTGTAGCATCTTTCTGTCCACTAAATATCCCATGTTATGACATAGATACCTGTGGACACCACTTGTTCAGGTGCCTAAAGCATACAGTTAATATCAAGATTATAATATGGAGCACCATATCGCAACACGTACCATACAGTAGTATTGAATTAGCACATGGTCAATTCAGATGCTTGTTTTGCATAGTGATATGAGTAGTATATTCCTGTCTGAATAATTCTAAAATAAATAATGTAAATATTAAAACAAGAGAGTTGGAGAAAGGTATGTTTGGGGCTTGTATACTGTACCTCTATCTTCATGGCTTTGGGCTGCACCACAAAGATGTTATTCCTGTAGCCACACCAGACCTTGTCATGTACCACAGTCATGCATCGAATTGAGTGGTGAGGTTTCCCCAAGTCAAGCAGATGGTAGTTAGTCAAATCCCACTGGCCATCTGATACCAAACAACATAAGTTTTTGTTGACGCTTAGTTGTTTGTCGGGATGGAGGAAAAGCGGCATCGAAAATGGATGGATGGGTGGATGGAATCTTGTGCCCACTCACCAATTCCACGGTGGAAGATAGCTAATGTGCCATCAGAGAGGCCGACCAGGGTGCGCCCTTTAACGTGTCTGTGGTAGAAAACCCCCAAATAACACGGTACAACACAAGTCAGGTTGGAAAATGAAGCTGTAGTTATCAAAATGAACTTACACAATGCCTAGCACAGAGTCTTTCAGCTTTATAGAGTGGAGGCACTTCTTCCACTGTGCCACGGAGGAGTGGACATACACACTGGCGGGGGGAAATTCAGTTGCATTTTGAATTTTGCTCACATTGTACACAGAAATGTGGCATTTTCTCACCATCCGTTCTGTGCCCCGAGCCACATAGTGGGCAGGACGCTGCTCATCTTCTGGGCCTCTTCTCTCA
Source organism: Oostethus manadensis (assembly GCA_024372805.1). Lineage (NCBI taxonomy): Eukaryota > Metazoa > Chordata > Actinopteri > Syngnathiformes > Syngnathidae > Oostethus > Oostethus manadensis. Next base: position 371,950 of record QODF01000228.1, read on the forward strand.
TCAGATCATGCTCTTCTGCTGTGGTGTTGGAACTCACACCGTCTTTCACCAGGTCACACTCCCTAACAACATCGGGGTCACATTCCATTTGTTTCGGACATGCTTAACAAGTTACACTTGATTGCATTCGCACGATTCTACATGTTCAAAGATCTTGGTTGGTTCACTTTCTGTTATAAAGTGTCAGAACAGGGAATGTGTACCCAATGCATGCTTGTGCAGCAGTGGAAAATGTGTTGAAAAAGATAAATTACTAATATTTCATGTGTAATCATTATACAGTATATAATAGTGTGTAATATAACAATGAAAATATTAATATATATAATAATACTAATATTTTCACTTGTGAATGTTACCATTTTGGTTTTATTTTTGTTAAATTATATTTTCAGAATGTGAATTTTTGCAGGCCGCACTTTGGACACACCTGCACCAGAAGGATGGGTGAAGTAAAGCTGTATGGATCGTTTGTCATTTGAGATGCAAGCTAGCATGTGTAATAAATTGGTAAAAGGCATTTTCCATCATAAGGGTTAGTTTAATGTTTGTTTACACACACACACAGGCAGAGTGCCGCGATATTACCTTTGAGAGTAGTTGGCTGGGGTGTCGGATGTCTGGTGAAATCCCAGTGGATCAGTGAAGACCTGTTCATTGTAGACCTCTTTTAAGTTTTCTTTCTCACCAGCAGACCTTCTACTATGCTCGGTGGCTTCTGCTGGTCTGGATTCTAGTCGAAACCAGTGACGCAGTGAGTAACGGGGAGCTGGTATGAAAAAAAATGTTTGTCTCTTACCCGTCTCTCCATTTTCTTTGCATGTACCGTTTGCTGTCTGTGGGACTGCTCTTGCTCCCTCAGCTGTGCAGCCCACAACCGTTATGCCTCCAAGCACGCCGTCGCCGTCTGCTGCAACGCTACTGTTGTCGGACAAACGGTCCTTTTCCAAGGGTGCAGACTCCGAGCCCACGGTTACTTCTTCACCCGCTGGATAGTCTGTCTCCCTTGCACCTGAATAATAAAACACAGTAACAAATGATTAAGGTGGACTCCTACTTGTATAGAAATGAACACACAGACCTGGTACACTGGTGATGCAGAGGACGTGAGCGTTACACACAAAGAAGCTATCCAGGATGATTCCGGGCTGGTTGGCATCAATGACAACGGCTTTAGTTGTCGACTGGGTGCTGGTACAAATCCACACCAGCGATGACAACTCGTCCTGATGTTGTAGTTCTTTCTGCTGTTCCTGCAAAGACAGCGAGTAAAATGAGCGTTTTAAGAATGACAAAATACCGTGATTGCCTGTGTTTTGTAAAGTATCGGGATGATTGGTTGAGAACAAGCAGACTGTTTTAAAGCCTGCCCTTTGAAGTGAATGACAGGTAAAAACAGGAATAAAGTCAAAATATGACGAGAAGAAAATATACACACAAGAAGTAGAAAGACATTGAACATTATTTTTCTAAAGCCACAGCAAAAATGGGAAAAAACATCAAAAATTTTGATTAAGAGAAGTCGCAATTTTACGGGATTAACTCAGAACCTTATGCAGAAATATTTTAGTAGCACAGAATAGAAAAAGGGAATTTAAAAGTAACAATATAAGAAACACTTTTTTTTAATGAATAAAGTTGTAATTTTGTAAAATTAGGTTGGTAAAAAGCTATAATATACTTGCTACAGTAGACTTTAAAAAAGTGGCAAAAACTCTGACCTCAAGTTCTTGATCCAATTTTTCTAGGCTGTTTTGAGGTGCTGTTTTCTTTTTTGGGCTCTCTGTTCCGGACACGTCACTGTAAAACACACTGGCACCTACAATGGAACCTCCATCTCTGGTTTTACCTCCAGACAAGTTCACGCCAGCGGCACACCACAGCTGTAACACAGACAGGCACGGTTTGCACTATAAATTCTTGTTATTATCATAACACACTACCTATAACAGACACACTATTAGGCCGTATTGAATTGACACTGTTTATTACTGCAGTTGTAGTTTGCAATGGGGAGTTACTGTCTTGCATTCTGGGAGGTGTTCTAAGATTGTGTTTATAACTAATTTAGCTACATGAGATGAAAAGGGAGTATTTTTGGATACAATAGCTTGCCTGCAGATTGTGAGTGTATTAAAAAATATATCAAGACTCTTTTCTAACAAAACTACATACATTTGTTTGTTACACTCCCAATTCAGAAGCAAAACTGCGGGAACTTACCTTCACAGAAGCATCTTTCTCATCCAGAGGTCTAAGGAAGACAGGAATCGGAAGGTCCTTCATCTTCTCCTGACCACCATTGATCTTAGGGGAGAAAATAACATTTAAAGATGACAGATTTACATGCTTTTTATTTCGACAAACATACAGTAGTGTTCAAAATAATAGGAGTCCAATGTGACTAACCAGATCAAGTACTGTTATTAGTATATTTTTATTGCTACATGACAAACAAGTTACCAGTAGGTGCAGTAGATTCTCAGAATACATACAAGACCCAGCATTCATTATATGCACGTTCTTAAGGCTGCGCAATTGGGCAATTCGTTGAAAGGGGTGTGTTAAAAAAGATAGTGTGGCATCCAATCAGTGATCAATATTGTGAAAAAACGAGGGTGAATCGGGTGGCCCCTATTTAAGGATGAAACCAGCACTTGTGAAACATGCATTTCTCTTTGAAAGCCTGAGGGTCGTACTTGGATTAAAAAGTTGATTGGAGAGGGGGAAACTTGTAATGAGGTGCAAAAAATGTTTGGCTGTTCAGCTAAAATGATCTCCGATGCCTTAAAATGGAGAGCAAAACCAGAGATGTGGCAGAAGACGGAAGACAGCTATCAAAATGGATGGAATAACAACCAGGAGGGCAAAAGCAGTTAACAATGCCTGCCTGACCAAGTACTTCTTCCATACGGAACAATCTCACTCTTTTGGACTATCCTGTGTGTTCCCCTCATCTAAATGTAGTAAAATATTGATAAATCTAGTAATACAATGTTATCGGTTTATATCATATAGTTTATAGACGATTTGCTTTGGTTAATTATTGGACGTAGCCAAGGTTGAATATTTAGAGGAACTTTTTACTTACTTTGTACTTCTTGGGCAGGCTCCAACCATAAGCCTGCACTCTGCCATCCTCTTTCTGGACATGGGCTTTAACCTGCTTGTACTGCGCCCGCTTTTGTTCTCGCCTGGACATGACGCTTTCCACTGCCACTCTGTAAAATATTTTTTTTTTAAATCAACATTTTTTAGAGTTAAAGCGGCACGATTTCCCACTTCAACTTACTCCTCATTGAGGAAATCGAAGGCTTTGCTCTTGTCGCTAGGCAGCTGCTGCAAGGCGGTGCTCCTCTTCTTGACGGACGGTTGAATCTGTGAGGTGGGCGCGTTGTACTTGACGTTGACGGCGGCCTCGGCGGCCGGCTTCTTCGACGCGCCGCCCGACGAACTGAACAGACGGCTGAAACTGGAGTTGTAAGGGCAGGGAAGAGCGGGGGTTGGCGGGGAGGGGAGAGCACACAGACAAACGTATAGAGGGGTGGACGAAAGCAATGGCTCCAGCATAAAGAAGGGTTTCACATTTAAAAAGCAAGGACGACAAATAGGAGATCTCATGCCAGCTTCCACTGTGGTCACAATTACACTGATGATACTTCCATTAACGTATCATCATCTCTTCAGCTGCATATCAGCAAAGCATTTGAGCAGCTGTGCAGCAGTGAAACGGGGTTGCATGGGGTGCAGGGTTAATATAGTGCACTGATTGGGATATTAGTGAAGACACAAAGCGACACTGGGCAATTACACCTTCTCCTCCCCCTAACTCGTCCGCGGCATCATTCTCTCATGGGGCATTTTATGGTAATAGGCCGTTCTAAACACAACATCCACTGCATCTGACACATGCGAGCGCACTCGTATCTGTGCACAGGCCCCGCCCACTCCCACCTTTAGTAAAGCAGCCACTAACATTGAAACAATGAAGTGCACTCTCACGCCACCTGAACTATGTGCTTTGCTCGCATGCGTGCAGCCCAACAGCTGATTAGATTGTGGTTACTTAGAAGCTAAAATGTAGGAACCATTTGTAATTGTCGGACTTAACTAAGATATTTTGACCTACAGCCACCCTCCCAACATACCGCCTGCACACAGACACGCAACAGGCAGATTATAGGAAACACGAACGACGACAAGGGGAAAGATGTTGTAAGTTCATCAGATGTCGATCCGCTGAGTGTTTATGCTAAATCGTGCCCGTCTCTACAACACACCAAACTCATGCCAGCCAAAAACCCAACAAAGAGTCCAGTCTAGTCTAATTAGAGTAACTGCGACTTATGTTACTGAGAGTTTCACAGCACACAGCACGCAGGTGGTCCTCGGGTCACGAACAAATTGACGTGTTGAACTTTAGCGGCGGTCGGAACGCATGCCTAAACTAGAGCTAAGCAACGCCAGAGACATTGCGTGTCAACGCATGGTGCTGATTGAACGAATGAAGGAGAAAAAACAAATGAGCAGGAAAGGGGGCGACGCTAAAGTTAGCATGCTAACAGTGCTAACATGCCAACGTAAACACGCAACACCCAGCATGGTCTGCGTGTGATAATACCCGCAAAAATGTCCAAATATGATACGATGCTAATATTTGCATGCTAGCGCTAACATGTCAACACCTGTCATGACAGCCCTAAGTGTTTATACAGGTTTTTATTCATGAAAACAACTAAAGTGCTACTGTGCTAATGTTGGCACGTTAGCAATGCTAATGCTAACCTAGCATGACAGCGCTAACCGTTAAAGCTAATAAAAATGGTTAAAGTGCTGCTATGCTAATGTTAGCATTCCAGCAATGCCAACATTAACATGCCACCACTAAGTGTTTCTGTAAGTCTGTACAAACAATGGCAAAAAAGACTACCATGCTAACATGCAAACACAGCATTATAGCACAATGCACCAAGAACACTTTATGTCCTTATTGAGTTGTTCATTTTGACTTTACTCTAACCCTTTCCTAACACATAAAAAAAGAGGATAAACTTATTGGAGCCCATCAAAACGAACCGGCCCTTGTTATCCATTTCAAGGAGCCGATTCGTTCCCAATCGACCCATCACTACACACAAGCACACATCCGATGAGAGAATCGCAGACCAAAACAGTTTGCGAAATAAAAATCCCCAATGATTTGAGCGTTCTGTCTTGGCCAAATCGGTTGAGAAACGGGAGAAATATGGACCTTTAAAAAAATTCCCTATTCATTTTCAACGATAACAAAACTTCGCTTAAAAAGGAGGGATTGTGGAAAATCTGGAGCCTTTTTGAAAAAGCGAAAATGAGTTGAGTAGTGTGGTTGAGCGTGAGCCGCACATAGGGTGTTCTTCCGCCCCAGCTGGTTCTACGGTATTTGCGGAACAAAATGAAGTTTTTAATTCATTCAAAAACACATGCGCAACCACAAAACGTGGACCACCTATACCAATAACACAATCTAAAAAATAAAACATGCAGAAACCCAAACTGGCAATTTTCCAAGTCACAGATTTACCTACATCCTGGAGAAACACCCATACAATGAAAATCAACATAAAGAACATCAAAAACTAAGAAATCAGGTGATGAGTCGTAGTATGAGCTCAAACAAACACAAAGGAGGCAAACTTACAACTGCCAAATGCTGGATTTCTTCTTCTCTGTAAGAGGTGGGTTTTCCTTGGAGGCCCTAAAGAAGAAAACCACATGTTTTCTCAAACGTACTGCGTGTGTGGAGACTGATTATCCCATCATCATGCAGAAGCCGAGGCTCTGGCCCAGCCCACTGTCCCATTAACCCCCAGAGACGCTGAGCGTCCAAAGGGTGGAACAAAGCCCAGCATTTATCCAATGACCGCCCAGATTCACCCACTGGAACAACCCACTCTACGCTTGGTATTAGATGAAGATATTCTAGTGCATATTTAGTCAATAAAATGTACACATAGCAGTACATGGTTCACCGCTTTCTTTTGACATTTTAGGGTAGGATGAGATGCAATGCAGTCTAAGAGCATTCGCCACTGATAATAACATAACAATAATAATAATACAAGATACTGCTGAATGAATATGAGTGTAAAGGTGACTACGGGGCTGTTATTTTATATCACAGGGCTCAAATAATAATAAACAGGTTTTCTATGTTCTACGCTAATTAATATTGATATGCTACTTCTCAATTATCGTGGCCTGGAACCAATTGACGGCGGTAAACGAGGGATTGCTGCATTCTTGTTTTCCTGTTAGATGAGTTGGATTCGTGTGACTCTTTAGTGTCAGTCGCCACGTAGTAACAACTCAGTTAGACTTGAATGCTTGCAGACACGGGCGGCCATCACTTAATGTCCCTCCATCTCACCGGATCATCTCTGTCCATCTGACAGCCTCTTGCAGCTCCATTAGCCTCTCCTTATACTGATTCCTCTCCATCAGGACTCTGGCCATCTCCACCCTGGTGAAGCGTTTCCTCTGTGCTGTCGGCACATCACTCTGCACAACAGCACCAGCATGGATGAACGTTTGTTTATAAACTATGGAAGTGTATATTCATTGTGTACTATAAGTAACTCACATCATCCTCATTCTCAGTCTTTGCCTTTTGTTTGCTCTCCTCAAGTGCAGCTCGAACCCTAAAGAACCAGAGATGTGTCCAGTTAGTTAAAAAAAAAAAAAACAGTCCGGTATGCATTTAAATATCCTAAAAATCCCAAACCCCTTCAGTTCTTCCTCTAAATCTTTATTCTTCTCCTCTAGTTTGAGCTTGCCCTGACTGATGGCATCAAGCTCCCCTTGCAAGACGGCCTTCTCACAGGTCAGCTCATCCAGACGTGCAATGAGGTCATTCTTCACCACGTTCAAAGCGTTTCTGAAAACACGCATATTGGGGCTCTAGGTCAATGCATTCATCATTGAGCTCGGATTGTACATGGCGTATTCCACTAACTTTGTCTCCAGAAGCTGCGCATTCTCCTGTATAAGATGCTCGACTTCACGACCCATACCTGAAAATCATGTCAATAAAATTAACATTTGAGGGAAAAAAAACAATCAACATAAAATACATAAAAACAAAGCATCCAACATCTAGAATATTTTATTACATTTAAAGACCTCACTGGGGAATTTATGCTCTAAAAACACAATTTCACTACCGTAATCACAAAAAACACACAGCTTACGAAGAAAACTAAATATGAATACAGCAAGTCACAAAGAGTGGATTTTTTAATTGATACACACCAGAAAACTCATCTGTCGGAATTGAAAGCCCGACAATTCAGCAGAAGAATAGTGAGAGAACATTTGTAAAGGTAAACACTCGCAAAAATGTAATGTAAACATAGTTACCCAGCAGGTCTGCTCCTTCATCCACATCTCCAATGAAGTCATTTCCTGCAGAGGACAGCTCTTCAAACAGAGAGTCTGTGTTCCGGTCAAATGCTAGGTTCTCTATGCCACCTTTAGATGGTGTGCTGAGGAGATAAGAAACAACACAATCAATCCCTTTGCTAAAAGTAAGTCTCAAAATCCCAAATGATGGTACAAAAACAATCAGTACGGGTGTGACGATTAGGAGTCAGTTGAGGGAGCCACTGATGTGCTGGCGTGCGTGCTCGTGTGTGGCGGGGCTACGGCCGACAGCAGCCATTTACAAAAAGCAACAGCAATCTAGGAAACTTCCACTGCACTGTCCGGTATCCGGGCATTTAATTTTTTTATTTATACTGCTTGAATTTTTGGCTAAAAATAGACTGAATCGTTACTGAATCTTTTCTGATCGTATCGTTCTAAATTAACCAGTATCGACCATGAATCAAATAGGGCAACCACCAATCGTGATACGAATCAAATCGTTACCCCCTAATAATCAGTGAAGAATTTGCCTCATAAATACCTTGTTCCCTTGCAGCCGTCAAGGTCCATATCCAGCTCAGGAGTAGACGCTATGATCGCTAACACCTCAGACGACTTCTCCAGGTTGTCTTTCCCATCTAATATAAGCAGCAGAGGTGAAAATATTGGTATACTTAAGTAAGTTTAAACTGTATTTGGGTTGCATTAATTGCAGCGGAGATGTTCTTACTGTTGTCTGGTTTGACAGCGTTGCAGTCTAGATTCTTGGTGTCCCCACCAAAACGTTCTTGCTCCTGAGATGTATCTACAGATTGCATTGCAACGTCCGATGCAGCAGAGGAGAGGGGTGTAGTGGACTCTTGACTGGACAAAGGACCCGTACTGTCACCTGCCGTGCCACGAGGCGACAGCGGCGTTGATGTTTTAGAGTCGCTGCTATGTATGGACGTGGTGGTGTTTGATTTCAGGGTACCCTTCTGAGAGGGTATAGGTGCGTTAGCAGTCGATGTTGAGGTGCTTGCCTGGCTAGTTGGAGTGCCGGATTTGGACCCTTCATGGCTCGCATTGGCCATTTCATCCTGCAGTGGAGGACAAAAAGCAATGAGAACCTCACATTTGTTCGTCAACACTGTTGATGTTAGGAATGAGTATTACAAATGATAAAGAATCCTGTCAGGTGGGCTTTATTATCTTAATAGGTGGGTCCCATGACGTGCATTGTTAGCAGCTCCCTCATGCTAACTGATTAAAAGAGAGAGCATCTCAGTGCTGCAATTCTCTTAAAATACAAGATATAGGAGAAGTTTACGTTAAAAAACTCCCGTTGTTTGGGTCACCATTTGTGGCCATTGAGGGGTGATGGTGGATACCTCAGCCAAACCAGTTCAGAACCACTGGCCTAGAAAATCCTTATGCAGAACAACACATTTTTGTCACATCCACAGAGAGTTCTTTACCCCAAAGTGCCATGTTGAACTTCTAGTGACTAGAATGAGAGGGTGTGAAAGCCATAACACCAAATAAACATACCAGCTATTCAAATCTAACACCTTGTAACACTGACGAGTCACATGTCTGCAGGGAGGGGAAAAAAAAGGTTAACTGGGCCCAAATCTTACAGTTTAACATAAGAGTGTACTCACTTTCTTTCGTTACCAACGGTGTAGACATTGTGTGTTGAGTTCTTATGGAGGGAGGGCATATATATATATATATATATGTGTGTGAGTGTGTGTGTGTGTGTGTGTGCGTGTGTGTGTGTGTGCGTGTGTGTGCGTGTGTGTGCGTGTGTATGTATATATATATATGTATATATATATACATATATATATATGCACGTCATTTATATTCATGATATGCTTGCTTGCTTGCAGTGCGGTTTCTAACAGCAACAATGTGAAGACTCTCTGTATTTGCCCCCCTCCCTGAATGGTACCATTTCCTCTGCTTGCTGGGCTCCAGGCCACCCAGTTACAAGACAAGCTGTTAAAAATTCTAGACACATGAAAAAATTCTTTCCTTCTAAAGAGAACTTAACACTCTTTCGGCGGGGTGTTTGGACATTCAACTGAAACTTGGAATGATGTCAGTGGGGAAGAACAAAAGGTCACCTTAACTTAATGACAAAGTGCCTTTAAGCCTTCAAAATAGTCCATGTCATACCTTGAGACTGGTGTTGGACCTTGGATGGCTGAGGTTATTGAATCTCCAAGGTTCAGATTGAACATCCACAGGCTCCCTCTGGACATCAGAGGTCAAGCCATCAATCCCTGGAACCTGAAAGATGCCCATGGAAATGGGACGCTCCTTCCTAGACACATCGTGAAAAGAGAAACAGAAAATCATTTGGGGGGAGGGCACAAACAAAAGTGAAAAGTTACAGTTGCCTTTGAGAACCCAAAGGGTAACAGGTAACGTGTTCCCTGTAAACAATGTTAACCAAAATTCCGGTCACCCCCTTTTATGGTTAACATTCATAACATGCAATATGGCGCGCGTAACAAACTATTTGTGCTTGGTTTGTTTATGAAAAAAGAAAAAATAGGCATGCACAGCGTTGTTAGGGATACCGAGTTTGCAAGTGCGACAAACGTGCCTCCAAACTCCTCCATACCTCCCCTTTCTGGTTGTTCTTTGCCAGGGGTGTCCATTGCAGGAGAAATTACATTAAATTCATTCATATCTCCATTCCATGTCATGTTTGTGTGATTGTTTTTGAATGCAAAACAGTGCATGTTAAAATGTTTTTAACAGACCTATGTGCATAGATTTGTTTTGTGCCAGTAACAGTAACAATTAAAAGAAGGTATTGCTTTCCAAGCAAAATCTTCTGTCCTACCATTTACTGCAAAACTAGGTAAAAATTCATTTTTTCTATTTTTTTGCATCATTTTTAGTACGTAAAACTATAATTACTTATTATTGTTGGAGTGAGGACATATTGATTGGATTGACATTAGAGTCTATCAGAAAAATTTGCTTTGGTTAGAGGTTGTTTTGGTTTGAGTACTGCAATCCATTGGACATATCAATCCTTTGCAGTTGGTTATGTATACGTTCTCTACATTTTAGCAATAATGAGCCTCCTGTTTTCTTTTTTTCACATTTAGATTTTTATCCTCACCGCAGTCCTTGTCTACTGAAAGACATGGCAATTTGACAGCTCCCAAGTGGAGACAGTGCCGTTTCTTACAAGGGGTATCAAGAGGAAAACAACATAAACCATCCCTTCAGACACACACCGTACCTGCCGAGACGTGGTATACAAGGCAAAGACGGCAGGGCAGGTAAGCCGCCGGAAGCGACGGAGTAGTGAACCAGCAGCAGCACCGAAAGAGACACCAGTACAGCAGAGTTGATGACCACTGCTCCCCCAACAAAGCCAAAAACAAAAAGCAGCATACGCCCGGGGCTCATGGCCCCACGTATCACTGGTGCCAAAATATTTTGGGAGACGAGGCAGATTAAAGCAGCGACGGGTGCTACAGAAGAGAAATTAACCTTGCGTGAACCCACTGGAAAACAGGAATAATAATAATATTAACAGCAATTCAGAGGATGCAGCAGAGCAGAAAAGCATCCATAGAGAGCAGGGAGTAGGTGGTAACATCCTACGCCGTCCTCCTCTGGTAATTCTGTTTTTGTGGCAGCGTCTCCCTTCCTGTCCTCTGCCGAGACGTGACACAGCAGGCTCTGTGCAGTCTAGAATGCTCTGACTTTGTCTCGCTCCCTCTCTTCATCCCCGCCTCTCTGTTTCGGATGCTGAGGCAGCTTGCTCCGTATGCCTCTCCTCAGGCGGCAGCTTATTGGCTGTAAGACCCCAGGAATAATCTCCATGGCTTCCAAAGTGAAAACACTCAAGTGTGTGTGATAGAGGCTGGCAATGAGTTTGTCGTAAGTTGATACAGTGAGATGTTCAAGATCAACACAATCAAAGTCACATAGCTGTGGTGTACCCTGGGCTCTTTCTGATAATAATAATAATAACAACAACGCACCCAGTCCTAATCTGCTCCGCAAATAATCAATCAACCACAAGGTTCACCATACCATGAAAGCAGATTAGGAAGTACAGCTCTGTTGTCCCATCACCATTTGTTTCCAGTAGAAATCTCTCTTCCATGCTCCACCACGTACCGTATCTACTTATTCTGATTCTGTTGCGTCTTTGCATCATTGATCTGCAGAGATGGCTTGACCGCCCTAGTTTTTATTCTCGCCTGAAGGATACATATTGTAGGTGCGTAGGAGTAGCTCAAAAATGCTCCGATAGTTTTGAAGAATCACCCACATAGACACAAGGGGAAAAGCTTGCTTTGAAAGGCAGGTGCTAAAGTGCTAAATCGCAATATGTTATGCAAATTGCTAAGGCTGTCACCTGCCTAAGATGTGTACTATGTACAGAAAATGCTACCTGTGAACTATTTTAACCACTATTTTAACCATTGCAGTATCCCAACACAGTGCTTATAGCTAATATGGCCGCAGGTGACGTGCAGTCCAGCCCGGGGGCTATTTGTGGCCGGTGTGTGGCTTTTTATTGGCCCGTGGCCTATTCTGGATGCAAAATTAGGTAATTTTGACATGAAAACATTCATATGGTATTTTTACCACAAAGCTGAGATCCAGGCTGTTATTTTTTGTCTTTCCCCAAAGATTTTACATTAAATTGTTTTTCAATTTGCGCAACAACTGCTTTTACAACATGCAGGGGGAATACAGCAACATCATTAAATTTACCAATAATTAATTATGAATTTCATCAGTAGAAGCAGGTATGCCAACAATGTACTTCATTTATTTATAAATTATTATTTAATTTTCTGTTATATATAAATACTTTTTTTGCACTTGTTATTTACACAAACCTTTTTACTTTTATACACTGTCAGTTTGTTTTTTTTACTCCCCTTGGATAATTTAGGATTTTCTTAATCATTTTTTTCAACTTTTCTATCAGTCGTCAGTGGCAGCCAAGTGTCAACCGTTGAACCAAGTTATTATTGTAACCCCAGTTACAGTGTACAGTGCGGTCTTGATGGTTGGCACATTCATTTCACCCTGATGATGTGTGGCTGCTGCCTGCTACCCCAGCCAAGACAATATTGGCTAAACAAAAAGGTAAAAACAAAACAAAAAAAGTGAGTTTAATATGCCTCACCTTATTCTAGCTGGTGTGCTAGTGCCGGTGTCTGCAGCCTCTACTGTCACCGCGTGCTGGTGTTTGGTTCGCTCCAAGTGCTCCATGTAGCTGTGTATCATCTGCAAGGTGAGATAATTAAGTAGTTTAAATGAATAAACAATGCCAATCTGCTACTGATACGATTTAGCTTGTCATTTTAGTTATTTGTGGATATTTATAAGTGAATGCACTGTGCACTACACGCTTTCCACATAAATAGAATGTAAATAAAACCCTTTACTGCAGAACGGCATCACGTTCTAATTTGGATATGACGCATATACCATTATAGGGATGTGTGTAGGTATGTAGATAATACACGTTCACGATACCTCCGTGTGTCTGTGGTGAAGAGCGCTGTACTCCTTCTTGAGTTCTGCCTCTCTCTCCTCAAATCTGCTGACTAAACACAAGAAAAGCACAAACATTTCTGTAAATCCAAGCGCTAGAAAGTCAACAGACACTGCAATTGTTAAGTGGCAAAAGTCTTCATGTGGTCAAAACAAGTCGGTTGTGGCAATGAGACCTCACGACCAGAAGGGGGCCCTCCAACACACTGAACACATACTGAATAGTCATGAACAAAAGTTTTGTGATGGACTTCAATTCTGTGCTTCACTACTTTTGCTGCTTTGATTTTTGTGATCCCATGTAAATTGTTTTCTTAAAAAAACAGATTCATAGGTAGTTAGATAACGCACCGAGTAAAACAATCAAGGCAGGACAGGAGAGTTAAGAAGAGAAAAATAATAAAATAGACTACAAGTAAATGCATAACAAATAATAAAGTATGAAAAAATAAAATAATACATAAATAATAAAATAAATAAGTACTGAGGCAGCAGAATTATTGAAATACTACATTTAATTCAGTACCAAAACTTCTGACCAGGGCTGTAATCCTCCCATCCTACAAAGTCATTTTATCATTATGTTGTCATTTCTCTTAAATGAAGGAGATACTTACAACTAAGTTGTACAAAACAGAAACAAAAAAGGCATTATCCAGCAGACAAAAACCCGTCGAATACATGCATAATCAACATAAGTATGTATCCAACTGCACCCGCCTGAGCCAAATGAAATGACTTGTCTTCTATAAGCCACAGGACCTCTTCACGTAATTCAACCTTGAACTGAACTGGGTTCCAGAATGCTGAGTTGAAGAAGGAAAGAGGAAATGGTGGTTACAGACTAGCGCTTATGTCAGTCACAGGTGTGCAAAACAAAGAAGCCTGCTTGGGGTGGAAAAGTCCCATAATTATCATCGAGTATCAGCAAGTAGGGGGTCATGTCATGAGAAAATGAGAATGAGTTTTGAAGTTATGAAGAAAACATGTGAGCTGAGGCAAAAGTACCCGTCAACCTCAACTTCAACCAGAACTGTGTACTGTGTTCCAGAACGTCCAACTGCAACTAAAACAGAATCCAAAATCCCCACAAGAAATTGTGTAAATCCAAAGAATCTGTTCTAGAAAGCAAAAAAATGTCAAAACAAAACACATTTTCATAGAAAACAATTAGAAATGCATCAAAATACAGATCAACAATCAATGAAACTGATAAATTAACATTACCTGTAGGGTTACTTTTACTTTTGATGGAGACATGATTCTTTACGTGACACCACCTTCCTGTTTTCCCAAGAGTTGTTTCTCAAAATCAATAGTGTGTCTTTCCTCAGTAACAAAAATGGAGCCAAAGAAAGTCCAAGGAAGGCGGTGTCTGTGTGGTGTCTGGCTGCCACATTGTGTTTTGGGACCAGCCATGTCTTCAGTGAAGGTAAATGTAACCTTAAATGCCCATTTATCCCTTTCATTTGCTGCTTATACACAGTAGTGTTCAAAATAACAGCAGTGCAATGTGATAACCAGATTAATCACTGTTATTAGTCGATTTGTATTGCTACATGGCAAACAAGTTATTAGTAGGTGCAGTGGATTCTCAGAAAACAAACAAGAGCCAGTATTCATGATATGGCTGTGCAATTGGGAATTTAGTTGAAAAAATAGCAGTGTTGCATTCAATTAGTGGTCAGTGATCAATACTGTGAAAAAACAGGTGTGAATCAGGTGGCCCGTATTTAAGGATGAAACCAGCACTTGTTGAACATGCATTTCTTTTTGAAAGCCTGAGGAAAAAGGGTTGTACAAGACATTGTACAGATGAACAGCATACTTTGGATTAAAGAGTTGATTGGAGAGGGGAAAACCATTGAAAAGGTACAAAAAATGTTTGGCTATTCAGTTAAAATGATCTCCGATGCCTTAATATGGAGAGCAAAACCAGAGACACGTGGCAGAAAACTGAAGACAACTATCAAAATTGAAGAATAACCAGAATGGCAAAGGCTCAGCCAAAGGTCAACTCCAGGATGATCAAAGACAGTTTGGAGTTACCTGTAAGTACTGTGACAGTTAGAAGATGTTTGCGTGAAGCTAATCTATTTACAAGAATCCCCCGCAAAGTCCCTCTGTTAAAAAAAAAAGGCATGTGCAGAATTTTGTGGACTGATGAGAGTAAAATTGTTCTCTTTGGGTCCAAGGGCCGCAGACAGTTTGTGAGTCAACCCCCAAACTCTGAATTCAAGCCACAGTACACAGTGAAGACAGTGAAGCAACATGATATAGGCATGTTTCTCCTACTACGGTGTTGGGGCCTACTGTATTTATCACATAGCAGGGATCATGGATGAGTTTGCATATGTTAAAATACGTAAAGAGGTCATGTTGCCTTATGCTGAAGAGGGCATGTCCTTGAAATGGCTGTTTCAACAAGACAACCTGTCAACATTTTTGAGATGTAGCAGACCTCTGGTGGTCATTTTGTTAGCACACTAAGGATGCTGACAAGACATTTGTGATAAAAACACATTAAAAATGTGCATTAATGACATGGCCTGCGCTTGTTAAATAAAAGCGATGTTAACAGGTGATTGAATGGTGATCCAACAGTGTGGCTGGTTTGAGTCACACTGCTGCAAATTCTGCCAACAGAAATTGTATGACAAGTAAAAGTCCAAATATGACACAAAGAAGAAAAAGTGTTGCACTGGAAAAACAGACAGCAAAATGAAACCATTTTTTTGCAGCGTCAGAACAAACAAGCGGTCACGAGCGGTCAACAGGGCAGTCATGCACACATCATGAGGGCTTTTATCTGGGATGCCCTTAGGAAGATTGTCTCCCTATTTATGAAACCTAAATATAGTTTCTCTTGCCTATTTTACGGGTCATCCTTCCAGGTAATTTAAACACATTTTAAATTATGGACTGGTATTGACTGCATAATCATCAACATTTTGCTGATTTTGTGGAATAATTACAGTCGTCCCTCGCCCACTTTATTGTAATTCTTCAAAGCGGTGTTTGAAAGCGCTTGAAACACTAAGAATATGTTAATTAGAGAGGCTAACTAGTTAGCTCGGTAGTTTGCTATGCTAGCGGCAGCCGTCTCTTTTGTCCCTCCAGTGATCCTGCCTGCACATTGTGGTGTAAACAAAGAATGATAGAAGTGTAAAGGTTACTATAGGGGTGTTTTTTCATCTATAGCGCACTAATAATGTTAAAAACATTGGAGAAATTCACATATCGCGGTCGGGTCTGGAACCAATTAATCGTGATTAATATTATATATTTTGATAATCACATTCTGAAGCATCCATCCATCCAGCCACCCTGCGGAGAAAACTCATTTCGCCCGCTTGTACCCGCGATCTTGTTCTTTCGCTCACTACCCAAAGCTCATGACTATAGGTGAGGGTAGGAACGTAGAGCCACCGGTAAATTGAGAGCTTTGCCTTTTTTTTTTTTTACGCTGTGGAATGGAATGGAATGGTATTATTGTGCCTGTTGTGACATAAATTTCTTCTTGAAAATTAATAAAGTATCTAACTATCAATCTATCATTTAAACCTGCAATAAAACCCAGTATAGAATACTACATTATTAAGTTGTAATCTTAATGGCTTATATTGTGTTTATATTATTCTGCATTTAGCCATTTTTATGCTTGAAAATGCTTAATTTGGGAAAAAAATATTTTGTATATATTTTATACAAATATATGCATATTTTTGACTTACTAATTGGCTATAGTCAACTACGAAATACTGATCATTTATTAAATAATATATGTTTGAAAAACCGCAAGTGTATGTTGTAGCAAAGGGCCACTTTATTAGATAAATTGATGAAGTACAGAACAGTCACAAGATTGGAAAGGTGCCAGTTCATATCCTGTACAATGCACTTACTCTGATCTGCATAGTTTTTCGATTTTAGCTCCAGCTGACGCGCGTGTGACTCCAACATCACCACTCGTCCCTGAAGATCCTTTCTCTCGCCGTCCAGGGAGTCCTCAATTGCAATGTACCTCTGCAGATAAAGCAGAGGAAAACATTAATGACGGGCAAAGTAATCACCTTGACATTGTGAATTTCCAGTGACGATTGTTTTTTGGCAGCAACAGTGTGTCAAAAAAAAAATAAATCAAAAAATCAGATTCACGTTTTTATATATTCCCGTTATATAATTTCCCCCCCCTCTGTACAAAAGAGGCTGACAAAACACTGCCAGACTGCTTCAAAGTGAGACAAAAGAAAAAAG
This sequence comes from Oostethus manadensis, assembly GCA_024372805.1. Classification (NCBI taxonomy): domain Eukaryota; kingdom Metazoa; phylum Chordata; class Actinopteri; order Syngnathiformes; family Syngnathidae; genus Oostethus; species Oostethus manadensis. Next base: position 389,140 of record QODF01000228.1, read on the forward strand.
ACAAATGAGACGCACCTTACCTGTCTTCTGTTCTGATCCATGTCATCTAACCTGTTGAAAAAATGGCTGCGTAAAGCCAGTTCCCTTGTCAAAGAGGCCCAGCTACACAGCCATGCCTTCTGCTTGATTTTCTTTGTACTGGGGTGTGTGTTAATTACAAAACAACATAATTTAAAAAAAAAACACATTGAGGAAATTTTCACACACACGCATTAGTCTTATTTATGTCTCAAATTACTTATTTTCTCTGATTATATTGAATGTATTGGATAACGGTGACGATAGGGTTGTTATAGCATATCTAGAGTGCTCTAATCATGGTGAAAAAATTTATTAAAAAAGTCCAACAGGTTTTCTATGCTCTTAAGTGCATAAATATTCAGTTTATTAACATTAAATCTTACTTAGCGGAAATGTACTTATCACGGTGGCCTCTGGAACCAATTAACCACGATAAACGAGGGATTACTGTACAGTACATGCGTGCTATATTGTGTTTTCTGTACTTAAGAGCCACCTGTTGACTCCAAGATAAAAACATTATTTTTTAATTGGCTCTGTTTGGAAATGTTAACCCCCCCATCTGTTACTACTGCTGTGACGTTCACAAACGAACCGGTACTTTTGAACGGCTCCTTAACATGAACGACGGGAACCGAGTCGCATTTGGGAACCGTAATTTTCCCCTCAAAACGGTGACGTCGCTGTCAAAGCAGAGTGATGTGGAATATTTACAATGATATTGACAGTAATGTCTGGCATGTTAAATACTGCAGGTTATTTTGTGGAAAGATTGACTTTCATGTTGTAAAAAGTAACAAAGTACGAAGCTTTGTGTTTGGGTCTGCATGCCACAAGCGGTCTCCTTTTTGTATAAATGTCACATTGTTACTATTAGCCCCTTGAAGGGGTTCCTTCCAGAGGTCTGCGTGTCCTTAATCAGCTGAGCTCAGCCTTTGCTCGGGGCTGTGAATGAAAATGTCTTTGAATGCCCGACAAATATAATAGTTTTTCTTTTTAAATTGAAACGTCTAAAGGATTGCACAATAAATAGAAGTATACATTTCTATCCACTCAAAATGTGTGTAAAGGTTCAAAACATGATCCAAATACAGCGGAACTTTGGTTTTCGTACAGCCCGGTTATTGTAGAAGTTGGTTTGGTACGGCAAAGTCAGGTGCCCAAACAAAACAGGCTATAAAAAAATGAATAATGGTTATTTTACAGTTGGGAACTCGAAACTATATGGCCAGGGAACCATTTAATCATCTTTATTATGTGCGTGTGCGCGTGTGTGTGTGTGTGTATAGCATATTTTCTTCACAGAAAGCACACAAAACGATGAACACCTTGTATCCGTCTCCGTTCCTCCTCTTAATGAGTAGTGTGCACAATGCACTGACGAGGCATTCAAGAGCACTTTGTTATACAGCGTTAGAGCAAACTATGCTTTTTAAAAATTAAAATACAGCTGCAAAAAAATAGTTGCAAGTGCCAGAACCGGATAAAAGCAGGTGAGAAACATTACATTACATGAATTACATTACAAGGTACAAAGGTAGCTCTGGTAAATAGGATTGTAATATAAAGGTTCCTGTAGGGCCTAGGTTCACAAAGTGCGGTATGCGTACCCCCAGGGGTACGGCAATTATAATAGGGCATATAGGTCACACACACATGCTCCAACCAGTTTCTCCAGCAGGTGCTTTACCTGATGAGCTCCGTCCCTCCAATTGAAGAAGTTGTTGATCATTAAAATCACCTGCTTTAATGATCGGCTGGAAAAAAACCCACAGGGTCTCGGCCCTCCATGGCACGAGTTTGACACTCATGTCATAGTACGTGAAATAAAAATTTAAAACTATTATTGACTAACACACTCAATTACGAGTGCACCTGAACGCCTCACGATGCGAGGAGAAGGATCAACAAGCAGCACATGATGTTGTTCATTGCTCTGTGTGGATCATATGAACAAATAAGTAAGTAAGTTTGATGATTATTTTGTGCATTAAGAGTGTTTAATTTCGAACATTTCATTTATATTGGTGTTCCAATCCCCGCATGAAAAAAACCTTGACACTGGGCGTGCAGGAGTTTTGTACTTGCCATGCTGATTTATCATGATTGGTTTTTTTTGTTTTTGTTTTTTGTAGCTCAGCTTTTTTATTGACATATTTATTTTATTACGCAAGAAAATTGTTCATGATTGTTTAACTTTCCCTTCAGTTTGGTAACAAATGAATATGGAGATTTAAACCATTGCTATTGTGAGTGGACAAAAAATGTGATGCTCAAATTCAAGCCAGGAATGCCAACGTCAGACGTTAAACGAAATGTAGAATAACTATGTATCAGTGTTCATGATGAAACTTTATCCAAACGTTACCATGCAAAATACAAATTTTGACCCAAAATTACTATTAAAAGTTTGTGTTTTTAAGTGTGCAGGAGTAGGGGGTACATGGCTTCAGGTCAAATGTCTGAGGGCTACGCCACTGTAAAAGTTTGGGAACCACTTCTGTAGGGGAATGGTTTAACGGAGACACATAACAGATAGCGACCCTGGCCGGTGTGTGCAATGATGATTGTACCTCTTGCTGAAGTTTACAATAAAGTTCAAGTGTATGTAAGTATACAGCTCTAAATCACTCTTTAAAGTTTTTTGGAATGGATTAAGGACAAAAATGGAGGGTTGACAGTATGGGGGATTGAGAATCCTAGGGAATGAGAGCAAGGCAATCAATTTGAATGCTTAGTAGGTGCTGTGGTGCCATGACAACACTTTTTTGTCCATGACTTTAGATGTGGCTTTTGGTAAATGTAGTGGTTTACAAAGCTGACTTTAGTGCAGCTAGCATGGGATTACTTCACACTCCGCGTCCTGTGATTGACTGGCAACCAGGTCGAGGTGTACTGTCATGTCTTGACCTAAGTCGGGTGTGATAGCATCCAACATGTCCCTGAAACTCAACTAAAGCTGTAGAAAATTGACTGACTTTCTGATTTGAAGCCCTTGCAGAGGTCTCACAATTCAAAACTGACGAGATCTTGTGTTGAGCAAAGTAATTGTTTATGTCCATTATGTGATAATACCGCCATTAAGAGCAACATTCCTGTTTTTCTTTTCACACTAATGATGCTATGGTTTCAATACTTTCCTACAAAGGACCGATACAATTATCTGCTTGTCCTAATAACATTTAACGCAGATTCTTTTTCTTCCCCAACAGCTCATATGACAAAGAAAGTAGGATTGTGCGTGAAAAAAATGCTCCAGAGAATGTGTTTCCCCAGGTTTTGTCATGCACTCTTCCCCGAACATTTCCAGCATAATGCTCCTTTTGTCCCACAGTACCAATACACAAACACATGTGGCATGAATACCACCAATAGACAGTGCACCACTGTATCAGCACTCAATTGACAGGCTGATATGAACTCTGTCTCTGCAAATGTCTTGAATGCTGCTGGGGCATTCTAGAAAGACCAGAACCAGGCACTATATTCTGGTTCAGTCCAGTGAGTCCGGGGCTACTTTTTGCTTAAATAAGCCAATCAAGAGATAACTAACTCTTGACAGAGTTTAACCTCAGAAATTGTTTTCCTGATCACTATATAGTTGGGGTCAGTTTTTACCAGGGGTCCCCAACCACCAAGCCACAGTCTGATACCGGTCCGTGTGCGTGGCCGAACTGGGTCATGGAAAACTTTCTCTGGCAATGATTGTAAAAGGTTTTGCAAATAACTATATTATGAAATATTATGTAAATGCATATCAATCTTGAAAACAAGGTCTATTGTTTTCAAAAACATTATATACGGTTAGAAAGCTCAAAGTTTTTGCATACTTATGTCGTTTTGTTTCATTGCTTAGTGTTTATTCCCAGCAATCCTTGAACGCACCATAGTTGTGTGCTCGGAGCCAAAGTTAAACTTTCTCCGATGCTTCCAAAAATAGACTTATATTTTCCCGTTCATCATTGTTCCCAAATGTTGACGCTGTGTGTGAATTTGAGGCGTGTTGGAACGTGAACTGTAGTGTTGTGCGGGTCGATCCTGAAATATACCGAAATATCGATACTGCCAATAGCAGGTCTCTAAAATTGAAACTCAAATCAGAATATGGATACTTTTGATACTGTCTGTTGAAACAAATGACCAAATCGTAAACAAAGCCATCTGTGAATGGTAAAGAAAATTTTCATTCTTATAGCAGCGCTTAATACTTAATCGTTGATGTTAACAGCTTTATTATTGTACTTATTTTCTCTTTTTATTGTTTAAAATACCATTTTCACATATTTCATACGATTTTGTCCACTTTTCTGTTGTTGTAAATAGAGCTGCAACGATTAATCGACAAATCAATTATAAATCGATTATCCAAATAATCGACAACTATTTTGGTAATCGATTAATCGTTTCATTTAAAAATGTACTATAAATATCCTGATTTTAGCCACTCTAATGTAACTATTTTTAATTTCCTTAGTGATCCATTAAACAGACATATTATCTTTGTGTTTCAGGCAAAACAAGATATTTCACATACATCACTTTTGACTTTGAAAAAGAGCTATCAACATTTTGGACTCTTTTTGATGTTTTGCAAAGCAAACCACTGCAGAGATGTGTGCGTAGAGTGTGCGTGAAACCATTCCCAAAAATTCCCATTCCTCCTGATTTTTGGAGGGGAAATGTCTATTCATTAAAGAGATTACTGCAAAATAGGAAAAAATAAAAATGTATTTATAAAAATGTGATTAATCGAATAATCGAAAAAATAATCGACCAATTCATCGATTATGAAAATAATCATTAGTTGCAGCCCTAGTTGCAAATAGACTGGCTATATTGGAAATCAATCCCATTAAATCAATAAACTCAATATTGCCCATATCAGCCTGAATTTTACACGTTATCGGATCGTAATCAAAATCAGTGGTATCGCGCATCCTTAGTGAACTGGTCCATGGACACATGGTTTTGGGATCACCGAGTTATAGGACTGGATGTGATCACCGTTCCATTATTCATTTATTTAATCAGGAACTTGTAAGGCCCATCACATATACATATCAACACGAGCGGAACATTATTTGACTAGTCGTGAGTTTTTCTAGGGTGACATCTCAAGGTAACCCAAAAATCCTGATAACAGTGAAATTCATCTCACACAGTACAGTTTTCATTGGCGGACGTACCGTATCCGTGTCCCTGCATGGCATATCTAATATCTCGTAACAATATCACAAGACCACAGGCTGACCTGCAAATTAAAGTTTGTACAACTGGTTCTGTCATTTAGCTTTATTTAGTTTTACCAAAGAGTTAGATAAGAAATTAAAAGTGACCCAATCAGGAAGCAAATGTAGGTAAAAGCTTTCAGTGGCCAATCAGACAAAATCCACAAATTGGAAGGAGTACAGTACCGTACTGATGATCTAAATACTAAGAAAAATACAAAAAACTGTTAGTGTAAAGTAACAATTCCCCAGCACCCTCAAGTTCTGCCTTTCTCAACCTAGGGGTCGAGATGCCCAAAATAATTTTAGGAGAAAAAATATAAACAGTCCAGTGTGTACTGCACCTTTTGTCCGAAGTCAGCTGAGACAGGCCCCATCCCACTCGTGACCCTAATGACACGCGATAAAGAAAATGGATGAATGTAGGGATGGATGAATAGATGCACGGAACAAGTAAATGGCTTTTGGCACAATTGATGTGTTTCTCAGTCAAATAAATGACAATGTAAATAACCTGAAAACAGCTGTATTTTTTCCGAAAAATACATTGCAGCTGAGTGTAAAACTTGTAATGCACAGGTCTTCCTTGGTGGCACAGAACCAAGGCGGTTTAAAGTGACCAACCTCATCGCGCATTTGAAGGATTTTCGCAAGACCACGGTTTCTTTAAAGAAAATGATCCCTGAGCTAATTCTGCAGGAGTTTGCCATCTCTTGCTGGTCAGCAGACAACCCTAGCCGGACAAAAGAAGTGAGGGAAGTTCTTGTTTTCCCAAGAATTTCCTGCCTTGCCTTGCCTTTTCCTCTCTGCTATCGAGATAAACCTCTAGCTGGAGTTATTCCTCTGGGCTTGGAGCAGTGACAAGTGGGATTTGGCTTGGGTTATTTGTTTGTTTTGTAAGATTAATATCATTATTTACTAGAAAAGTGACTTGCCACTTTAATGAGAAGATTAATCATGGAGTTGTGCCATGCTCATGCATTTGCATCCTTTGATCAGGTTACTGCTCAAGTGGTGAGGCTGTTTTGCATCACAACAAATCTGGAGGTCTTTCATTAGCTCTTGAAGGGAACATTTGTTTTCTGTGGGTTTGTTTTTAATGCGTGTCCAAACTCCTTTTCAGTTATTTATAGGGCTGTCCGATAATATTGGTGGCCCGAAGTTGGCATGAAAACTTAATATCGGTATTGGGTTTTTCCCCTTCACAATGAGAAGCAAATTGCTGCTGCTGCTGTATCCATTAACTTCACAACAAATGTGTTAATTCCACGACAGATATGTGATGTAACACGGTATCAGTTGATTGGAATCGGAAATTGAGAGTCGGACTATATCGACAAAAAAAACAATATCAGACATCCCTAGTCATTTATGGTCTAATTTTGTTCAAAGGCCACACATGGATGATGCCTTACCTAAAAATCCTATGTTCCAAACATACCTAGCTTTTATGAGTGAAAACTATTTTAAACAAAAAATGCACAATAAAAATGAACTGTGTCAGGAGGTAAGTTTACGTTTTTAACGGCACTATTCTTTTTGATGTGCAATGAACCTGCACACGCCTCAATGTGAACATGGCCAAAGTCGAGAATGGATGTAAACAGCATTAGCAACACTAGCATTCGCACTAGCTAACTAGCTAATCACCGGGGAAGCTTTTCAACACCTCAGCAAAACATGCATACATTTATGGGTACCCACATAGTTTCAGCATTTGGGACCAGTAGTGTGCAGCGTGGGAGAACATTAGAAGGTGCATTCAAGGACAGTCAAACAAAGCAAGACAAATGAACTGCTATGACACTATCTTATCATTTGCATTTGCCGCCAAGGTTCTCTTTGGGTGTGACCAGGATGGACAAGATGAGGAATGCGCACATCAGAGGAACAGCACATGTTAGAGGTTTCGGATATCAAGTCAAAGAGGCCAGACTGAGATGGTTCGGACATGCCCAGAAGAGAGATAGTGACTATATTGGTAGAAGGATGCTGAGTTTTGAGCTGCCAGGCAGTAGTCCTAGAGGAAGACCAAAGAGGTGGTTTATGGATGTAGTGAGAGAGGACATGAAGGTAGTTGGCGCAAGAGAAGAGGATACATAAGACAGGGTTAAATGGAGGCAATTGATTCACTGTGGATAAGCCGAAAAGAAAAGAAGAAGACAGGTGCGCCGCCTTTGCGTACAAATGTTTTTCCCCTCTTTAAATGTAGTTGAGTGGGGCTTCTATATCGGTGCGCTTATATGCTATGCAAAGTAATGAAGATGTATTTGAAAAATAAATACATAAAGCTACTCTATTTGCTAGAGTTTCCAGGTAAAATGTATACATGTAAGTCGGAAGAAGTGAATTGTTGACAAACAGGCATTTTCAAGATCGGAGATCATTCTTCTTTGTCTGCATTGTTTGTGCAATTGTTGGTAATGACTGAATACAATGTCCAATATAAATAAAGTCCACAATACTTGAAAATCTGTAGAAGATTTACATTGGAGACATTATAATAACAATGTCCAGTGGTACTTTTGAAATGTGTGAATGCTTCAAAGGTCATAGGTTTTGAAATCTGACCTCCATTACCAGGAAAAAAAAGCCCTTAGAGGTTTTGTGATAGCTGCTCACTGCCACGTGGTTTATTTGTTGTTAGACCTGTGTGGCGGTTACAAATGTTAACAAAAAAAATGACCTTTATGTATGTAGTGCAACTTCAATTACAGCCTCCTTATTTGTCATTAATTTTTGAGTGTGTTCGCATCAACATATCAAGGTATGAACCTGAATGTGATTGGTTGTTTGTCCATATATGCCCTGCCATTGGCTGGCTACCGGTCCATTCCGCCTTTTGATGGTCTTTGATATACCGACCTATATGTATAGGTCGGATATACTGTATGCAACCTGGCCGTTCAGACTGCAGTAGATGAGATACACATCGGCATTATATATCATGCAAATGAGGCCTGAGTCGCATTAAGAAAAAAATCACAATTTTACTGTTAATACAGACATACAAAAAAAAAATCAGACACCGGTCGCATTCGAGCAAAATAAATCGGGAAACACAGCCTAAGTCAGATGTAGCGGTTTTCCCAGCCATGAGGTATTTCACACTGAAGCCGGAAGGAGCAAAACTCATCTGTCAAGCGTCCTGGACATTCTGGGGTCAAAGGTTGATGTTATTACATGACACATGGTCGGAGCACTCCATAGTGATCTGTTGCACTTTGTCATTCAACTTCTAACTGGATCGTTGTCATGTCACAACGGGAAAACCACAAGGCCGTGTCCGCAACAAGTAGCCGCAAAACCACATACCGTAAATACTGGAAGTGTTGTGTAGTGATTTAATTTCAATGTGCTTTTTTTTTCAGGAAAAGCATGCTGCTTTTGCTAGGATTAAATACAAAGGGAAAAATACTAAACCAGATTAGGTGAAATAACCCCGAGACAGCCGTGGATCAGGGTTGTTAGAGATGCTTGATGGTGTTTGTGTGTGGGATTCCCAAAGAGGATTAAGGGTTAAAACACCACACAGTGTTGGCACACGGTTAGTCGTACCGTATTTGTGTAACCTCCGAAAGCTGAGCAAATAACAGTGAAGTAAAGTTTATATATAAAAAATGTGTACGCAGGGTTATCAGTTCTCCACCATGTTCATCAACGTGAAAACCATGCTGAAAGAATAATATACGCAACAGACGTACGGGTGCTCGGTGTCATGACAACACCAACCTAAAGGCGACTCAAAAGGCTGAAAGGAGTAGCAGTAGCAGCTAAGTAGTGACTAGAATTAAAAACCATGTGCCACAGTGTGCCGTCACTACGTTTGTGTCTGTGGGCTCAGGCTCCCCTGCCTGAAGGCCTGGTCAGTGTACAGTTCATAGCAGGGGTCAGGAACCTTTTGGGCTGAGAGCCATAAATGACACAAATTTATTTTTTTGAGAGTCATATTCTATTTTTTTAGAAGGTGATAAGTCTCTGAATTAAATTGATCAAAGTGCTGAGAAGGTTTTATATTTTGAAAGTTATTTTTAAGACTGTGATTCCTGTCATGTTTTACTTTACAATGTCAGAAAAAAAAACAATATACATTATGAAACAAAAATGATATTTTTAATTTGCGATATGATGACTTTATTCCCACAATATTTTAACTTTCCCATATAATGTTTTCCCCAACGTAATACTAAAAAAAATACAATTTTATATTGTTTTTTAATATTGCGACATTTAAAAAATAAATAAACTGTTACTAAAATGACATTGTTTTTACTTGTAATATTACAAATTTATTCTCGTGACTTTTTTCTCCTAATATTTTGTAATCTCGTAAAATCACAGAAATTTATTTCAATTTCTGCCATTTTTTTTGCAAAGTTTTCAACTTTTCTATAAATTATTTTTTTTATTGCTGTAATATTTTGACTTTATTTTCCTAATGTAACAACATTTTCCACAACCTCATTTTCCAAAAATGACAACTTTTTTTGGTTAGATTACTACTTTTTTCTCCTAATATTTTGACTTTATTTTTAGTAAAATAATAATAAAATTTTTGCTGTTTCCTTAAAGTTTTTTGTTAAACTGTCTTTTTAGATTGTGCCACGGGCAAATAAACAACTCGGACTGCACTTTAAACACCGCTGTTGTAAAGCAAGATATGTTAGATGAATTTCAAGAAAAACCTAATTCAAATAAATAAATGCTATGGTTTTTAGAAACTTCTGAGTGGTCATCAAAAGAGCCACATCTGGCTCCCTACCCCTGGTTTATAGGGTCCAAATAATTGTTTTCTCTCCAAATTCTGTTACTGTTTCTTATTTCACAGGCACAGAGTGTGTACTTTTGTGACAGTAAATAAATTGTCTGTTAATTAAATGCAAAAATCCTTACATTTATTGACGCAATACATCATTGGTCAATATTGCCTAATATTTCAAAAACGAATGTAGCTTGGTTAACTTTTCGAATGGGATGGCAGCTTCTGCACACACAAAATTCTCAACAAACTTTAATGTAGGGCCCTATAATTTCGGAATAATATAATTATTATAAAACTAATAAAAACAGAATTTTCTGTTAAACACAGAATCTCGCGGATATTGGCATATTGTGAATTACATGCTTTAACTAAGGAGACGAAACGTTTGTACAGGGACATATTTCCCCAGCGGACCGCTCAGCGATAGCAGCATGTCATCAAACACAAGCGAGCCCACAGTACAATTAATATTACTCTGTGTAATTAATATTTACCCTGTCCTTGTGTACTTTTGCTGCTGTAAAAGTTGAATTTTCCTCAGTGAGACTAATAAAGGTGTTTTTTATTTTATCTTATCTTATAATTACAGGAGCCATCTCAATAGACAAGGTCAAATCCGATTCATTCGCGGTCGACACATGAATATTAGGGTAACGAATTACTTCTTGCCTAAAATAACAACCACAGCCACGAGTGGAACATCACACACACACACACAAGTTCCATTCTGAGTTCCACTTACATTTAACTGTTATTTTTGGTGAATTTGACTCATTCTTACTGCCAACCACTTTTGCTCACTTCTGTTGACATCTTTATGGTGCGTTGATGCAATCTGCGTTCACACTTATCTAAACAAACTTTACCAGCAGAGGAAACGGACCAAACGTGTGAACGCGGGCTTAGAGTGTATCAATGTGCCCTTGTCATTGTTGAATCATCTTTGAGGTTGCCCTTTATACATGTAAAGACCAGCCAGAACCCGTCAAACCACTTGGTACCTGAACGGCAAATTCGTACTGCACCCAGTCACACTACACCTAAAAGCAATTATGTTTATTATGGTTAGAGCAGGGGTGCTCACACTTGTTCAACCAGCGAGCTACTTACAAAATGATCAACTCAAAAAGATCTACCACGTCTACAATCACACAACGCATATATTTAATTATAAAGAAATCGCAATACATTGATATGTACAATAGAAGTTTTTGTAGTATACATAATCGCGCGAGACCATATTTCAAAACACAACACAACTATTTTCATTTTTAGTCATTACCTGGGTTTTAGTCGGTGATTAATCATTATTGATCAATGAATATTAATCATTTTATCAGACTAGTAATTTCTTATATCAGCGGTCACCAATCATTTTCCTTATTTAGATTGATATCAGACTTTGCAAAGCGGAGGTGGGAACGGGGTGTGCAGCCGTGTTTGGACGCCGTGAATGTCACGCGATCTACCCACAATGTCTTTGCGATCGACTGGTAGATTCCAATCGACGTATTGAGCACCCCTGGGTTAGAGCATAGAAAACTTGCTTATGACTTTCTAAATGCAGTTTATAACATTGTTAAAGCACTGTAGACACAAAATAACATGCACCTTTACTCACTTGTTATTCATTGTTTACAACTCTTATGCTGCGTGGACTCGAGACAGCTGCTAATTAGCAAGCTAGAGATTTAAGCGGTTAATTTATTTCTTCAAAACATAAGAAGCCAAAAATGTACCACTTCCACACAACATGTGAGGATGACTTTTTTTTTTTTTTTTTTTATAAGAACCTGACCAATGTGGGACTTTTGGAGCCGACGCCGATACCAATACCTACATGTAAATTAACAATTGTATCTGTTTGTTTGTTTGTTTAGGGATGCAACTGACGCGACGTTAAAGATTGTACAGTTGTACAAGATGATGGTGAACATGTGCATCAACTGTCGCGTCTATGTTTGGTTATCTCATAGAGATACGTTAAAACACTGAAATACGCTAGAAAACTATAATGTTCTTCTTGTACAGACCCCGATAGCGCAGCACTAAAGTGGAGTGTTTTACAAAGTCACCGCAAAAAATGTTGTGTCTTTCGCAGTTTCTCCAGTTGTCTCCTCTCCTGCAGCCAAGTGAGTGAGGCAGGTAAAGTAATTGACGTTTCTTCTGTATGAAATTAAATTGCATGCTTTGTAATAATAACCTTACACTATTGCTTTTAAAAGCTCTAGCTGCTGGCCACAAATGTCATAAATCAACAATCAATTTCGCACAATTGAGCTATTTTTTTTCATCATTTCTGAAATATTTCGTTAGTGTATTCGGCGTGCATTTACTTTCTATAAATCAGTTGTATTGTGAGCTTTTTGTAAAAAAATTAAACATTTTAAACTGTACACTATAGAAGGGGAGCCAATTACAGGGTTCACTGTGCAGTCAGTGTCAACACAGAGCAAAGGTGCGTGAGAGCACTTTAGGGTCAGCGTGGCACACAAACTTGAGGATAAAACCAATCACATGATGACCCCTCACTTGTTTGTAGCCCAGATTGGATGCTTGGATGCTTGACCCAGGCCCAAGTCTCCTGTGTTTATAGCTGTCTTAGGCAGTGCCTGTTACAATGGAGCGTTAAAATCATCAGATTTTGAGAATAAAGTTGTAAATTTACAACAGGTACACCGTACATTTACGAGAAAAAGCTCGAAATGTTATGAGAGTAAAGTCGTAACTTCACGATAATAAAGGTCGTAACTTTACTTTATAGGCATTGCCTGAGACAGCTATGAAACTGTAGGCCTTTTGTCAAAGGAAAATTACGTCTTGTAAATTACGACTCTTTTTTTCGTAATATAGCAACTTTCTTTCTCGTAAAATTATGACTTTTAATCTCATAATATTACATCTTTTATTCTCATAAAATTACAACTTTTTTCTCGCGAAATTACAACTTTATGCTTTTATGATTTTTTTTCTTTGTAAAATCACGACTTTTTACAAATTTTTCTCTCGTAAAGTAATGACTTTTAATCTCATAATATTAAGGCTTTTTTCTCGTAATATTACAACTTTTTCTCGGAAAATGTATTCTTTTAATCTCGGAAAATTACTTTTTTTTCTCATAAAATTACAATTTTTAATATTCTAATATGACTTTTTTTAAGTAAAATTACAAGTTTCAATCTTGTAAAATTATGACTTTTACTCTTGCAAAATTACAGCATTTTTCTCGTAAAATTACGACTTTATCGTAAAATTGACTTTTTTTTCGTAAAATGATGACTTTCAATCTTGTAATAGTACACTTTTTTTGTCGTAAAATTACAGCTCTTAATCTTGTAAAATTACGACTTTTAATTTTGTAATATTATGGCATTTTTCTCAGGTTACGACTTTTTTCTCTTAAAATTACAACTTTTTCCTCATAAAATAACGACTTAATCTTGTAATATTGGAACTTTTTTCTCATAAAATTATGGCTTTCAATCTTCTAAAATTGTGACTTAATCTCATAATATTACAACTTTTTTCTCAAAATATGATGATTTGGTTCTCGTAAAATTTCTAGACAGAATATTTGTAATATTACGTGTCATTGTGTCAGAGGAAAAGGAAGGGAGAAAACTTTCCTCATTTTTTAGGAAGCTTTTATTTATAACAGGCACAAACAGATTAGCCTCTCACCCATAAAGCCCCCCGTTTCATAGCTGTCTCAGGCAATGCCTGTAAAGTTACAACTTTACTCTCGTAACAGTACAAGCTTTTTCTCATAAACGTACTACGTTGTCGTAAATTTACAACTTTATTCTAGAAATCTGATGATTTTAATACTCCATCGTAACAGGCATTGCCTGACCTAGAAACACAGGGTACTTGTGTAACCATTGGCCTGGGTCAATGACTTTTTTCTCTGAAAACTACAAAAAAAAATCTCTAAAAAATGTACGACTTTTTTCTTGTAAAACTACTCCTTTAATTTCGAAATCTTAGTTTTTTATGTGGTCCTAATACTCAACACGGAGCGCAAAACACATAAACCATTGCAAACTTAGAGTAAAATCTGAGGCTGCCACTGACAATAAATGTACGAGCCGAGAGTCAAGAGTCGTCACTTCTATGGGAGTCACGCCAAAGGAGCCAGCTCTCAGAAAAGAGCCGAACTTCCCATCACTGCTCTCAGAAAAGAGCCGAACTTCCCATCACTGACTCCCAGTCACACCACAGTAGTAAAACGATATTTATGTACAGTAAAACTGTCGGCGAAGTGTTGTGTTGCGTTAACGCACCTCTTCAACGTGTTTTCTAAAGGACTTTTCTCGTTCGTACTGGGTAACAAGCTGCTCGTTGTCCTCCTTCAGCAGCTCGATCTCCACTTCGTGCTCCTGGTTGACAGCGAACACCGAGTCCAAGTTCTCCAGCACGGCGACAACCAGCGGCATCAGCTCTTTCACGACGTCCTCGTCGTACTTCTCGATTAGCCTTTCAAACTCGCGGTATATGGAACTGGCCAGACCCGAGACCCGCTCGGACATCATGGTCGAGTTGCCGGAGTCGTCCTGGTAGAGGACGACGTCGTCCAACTCCATGTCGCCTTCGCTCCACCGGCTAACGCGAGCCAGCTAACCGCAAACTTCGGTAGACGTCCGCCGGAGGCTGCCCTGTCCGCCTTGTGTCCCTGGAAAGCGCCGAAGCCTCGTTTCTAGACCATCGCTCAGGTGTTGTGTGGCGTAAGGATGGAGATAAAGCGCGTCCTCAATGGCCGCCTGACTGCTGCACTCTTGTTTCAGGAGGTTCCTGTAGCCTTGTTGTTGTTAGCCGTGCTGGGAAGACTTTCCTTGCCTCCTCGTTAGTTACGCTGCCCAATAGGCGGTGGCCGATCGAGCCACATATCGATAGTGTCGGTGTGGAATCGATACTACCGTGATATAGTTTGAAAATACTTTTTATAGTGTGATATTGCTATATTTTACTACATTATATATATATATGTTACATTGAATTTAGGGTTATTAACTGTAAGCCATGGTATACAAATAAAATGTTATTCCGAGGCACCTGTATTTTTTTAAGTCGATCACATAAATGGTTAATAAAATCTAAATACGTTTTTCCCCAAATTTTATGCCGTGTTTTAGTCAGATTACAGTTAAGGAATCACAGGAGAAGATATAAAGAGAATCCATAATATCACATATATATATATAATATATATATATATATAACGAGAATCAACAATAACCAAAACATGCATCGGTATCGGCAGCGTTGAGCTTGCTATCGGGTCAATACCAAACTTCGCAGTATCGCCGACTGCGCGAGAGATGAGCCTTCCGTGATACATTCAGGCGCACACGGGAAAAGCAAGCACCCAACATTGATTAATGTTGGATTAAACGATTGAAAGGCACATTTTTTCTGATTTGTATCACTTCAAGGGTGAACCCAAATGCACTGAAAAACGAATTAACTACGAAAACAACTTCAAGTAAAGGGACGGCTTCAACTGAAAGTGAGTAGGCTAGAAGCTTGGACTTACAAGGGCCGTAGAGTGGTCCCGGTGACGTCACATTCTAAAGCGGGATGGAAGGATGGAGTCAGGACGCGGGCTAATCCTCAGACATTGCAAATCTAGCCCAGTGACGTGTGCCTCCACCCAACTATGGCTTCTGTGGGTCTTTTGGATTTGTTCATCATTTTAAAAGCATGAATGTTGCTCTTGAATATAATTCACAGCAATTAAATATATGGAGAACAGCATTTATTTGCATCAATGCACGTTTAGAATGTAAAAGTCCCTTCAAACTTTAATGCTGTATCTTTTTTCTAGCATGTCAGTTTCAAAGATCATGTAGAAGAATTTCCCCGGGTGGCGTTGACAAACTTTGAAACCTTCATTGCCTCACTTTCCCATAACGCTTAGGCACTATTCATCCTGAACCAAACAACACCAATCATCATTCAGATACATATATGTGTTAACGCCTATTAACTCCTCATCCGCCATCTTTCCGTGAGTGGATC
The DNA here is from genome assembly GCA_024372805.1 of Oostethus manadensis. NCBI lineage: Eukaryota > Metazoa > Chordata > Actinopteri > Syngnathiformes > Syngnathidae > Oostethus > Oostethus manadensis. The sequence goes on from QODF01000228.1 coordinate 405,169, forward strand.
GAGGAGGGAGGAGCCTCCAGCAGCAATGCACCAAACATACACGAACACGCAAATGCTGTACACAACGCACATTCATAGATCATGCCGTCACGACTCACACAGCACATGGAAAACAGCATTATTATAAATCAAATAAGTAAAAGTGCAATGTAAAAAAGAACCCCAGTGTGGCTAAATGCACATGTACAATGGAGTTTCCAAAGTTTTTGCTGGTAAATGTGATCCAAAAATGGGAATAATAGGGCACAAAAAACCACATCTTTACGAACTGAATGGGGTTAAATGTTGAGTCAAATCTGAAAGCAGATACCGGCCTGTTTGTGTGGTACATTCAGGCGTCGTTTGAAGACGTCGGGCAGAGCGCGTAGGGCTTGTCGGCGGTCAGACTGTTGAGAGCCCTCAGCACCACGTCGGGCATGTGATCCGCAAGCATCCTCGGGCTGATTAAAATACTCCGGAATGCCATTTCATTGGACCACTCGGCACGGTAACGGACCTCGGATATACAGGATCTAGAAGAGAAGACGCTATTTGATGACATCGCTGCGTAAAATGACAGAATATGACATTAGTGTCACCTACTTCCTTAATCTGCGCTCTAAGCATCATGGGAACTGTAGTTCTTCTCTAGCCATAAACGCTAACATTCTGTCATGCGCGCAGGGGGCATAGTTATAGATGTCCACTTGTGGTCACTTTTGCCATGTTGAAAATAAGAGTCATGCCATTTTTATGAATTGTAAATTTTACTAATTGTCTATTCTCTTGAAAATTTCTCATTGCTTGGTCAAAGAGTACTCAAGTGACATTTTTTTTATTAGATAATCAAGCGTTTTATTTCCTAAATTCACACTTTGCATGGCAACAAAGTGCATTTTCTTGGGTCTGATGGACTATATGATGGTGCGTTTGTAGATTAATTTAATGCATCCCCCAGACTAACTATTTACTGGAAACGGAGAGAAATAATAATTTACATTACTAAGACTAAATGGCATATTACAATATGTTAGTGCTTCTCAAATAGTAGGGGGGGAGTGGCAGGAGGTACTTTCAATGTTAGGGCAGACCTGCCAACATGTACACATTTATTGTACTCAACATGCAGTTTGACTGTTAAATAAGGTTGTTTGCTTCAATGCTCTCTATTTTGTTGCATTTACTGGTTTCAGTTTCGAATTCAGTCCGTACAGAAAAGATAAATTAATGGATATTATCAATTTCTCACTAGTATTTCAAATCGGGGAGGGTGTGAAAGAATTTCTGTTCCCTAGGGGAGCCATGACTAAAAATAATTGAGAACCACTGCATCATGATAATGGCTGTGCACTTATGAATGCTAAACTTGCATAGGCTGACTACAAATAATACAAACATTTTCACGAGAGATTGAGTTTTTGCTGGATTCAAAGTAAAATGAAGACACCTTCTGTAGTGGAACACATTACACTCAGCTGGGGCTGCGACAGTCCCTCCAATAATTCGAGTAACTCGATTACAAAAACGGAATAGAGGATCTTTTTCTGCTTGGAGGAATCGCTTACGAGGATGGGATGTTTGAAGTTTGTGGCAAAATTGAAAAGGCAGCAAAAGAGAGAGTAAACAAAATGTAAAAAAACTGACATAAAATGTGGCCAAACAGCAAGTGGAACATCTTTTATGTCTTCTCCTCCCGAATGGAGCGGAAGATTTGAGAGATGGATTTAAATGAGCGCCGCGCAAATCATTCACGTGAAGGTGTGGATGGCTAGCTTTCTCCTAATTATGTGTGGCAGTTTTTTATGATGGTAACAAGATTTTATACTTATCACAAGCAGACAATACTGTGAAATGGAACAAGAAAGTGAGTGTCTCACAAGGGGTGGTGTTTCAAACGTGCAGCCCGCGGGCCATTTTTGGCACGTTGGGTCTTATTGTGCGGCCCGCGACTACACACGATTGAATAGTGTAAATGTCATAAAAATATTTCTGATATGCTTCTACTTCATAGAGATGACCTACTAGAGAGACAAAAAAATAGTTATTTACTGTTTTTGTGACACCTAAACTAAAAACCTGTTTACACTTGTTGTACTAAAACAATAATGTTTTTGTAGCATTGCTGCTTGTATTCTGGTTCAAATATGCCCTCATTAGGGTCATTAGTAAGCTGGAGCCTATCCCAGCTGAATGCAGCAAAATACAAATTATGAAATTATTTATTTTGTTGGTTTAGCACATCACCGTATCGCGATATTATTACCGTGAACCATGCATTGTACTGTATTGTGGGATACCTTGAGAGTTTCTTTTGTTTTTTTACATTTTGTTTTCCTTCACTTTCCATGCCTCGTCGCTTTCTCCCTCGCCTTTAAACATACGCTTCCTTCTTTGTCCTCTGCGTGGGTGCCATAAACGCGTTCCTCGACCTACCAGCCGAACCTTTGCACACGCTTTCTCATCCCATATGAGGAAGTGTGTCCAAACTGTGAACTGCAAAAGCGTCAATATATTTATGACAAACCTGCGTGTTGGCCCGTCTTCCATGATATGCAGAACACGCCCGGGCAGAAAGAGAGGTAAGTACGTGGCAGGGTGGACAGGCGAGTCGTCCGACGCCAGGGTCTGATAGGACGACGAGTGGCGAATCAAAAGCGATTCCTCGCCAAGCAGCGGCAGGCTGAGCTCCTGCTCCATTCTGTTTTCCATCTCGGAAGGGCAGTCGTCCGGGTCTCCTCCAAACAGTTCATACCAGCATCCCCTCAGCAGGATGCGGTACTGCAACACATAGAGTGAAATATGTAGAAATAATGGCACAACAAGGGAGTCTGGCTGGCACTGTGCAAACAAAGCTTATTTACTTTGGGTTTATTGCAATTTGAGACTATCTTCAGTATTTTTCGTTTCAGATCCTCCATATTGGGAAGACTCAATCTGCACAGGGAAAAAAGACACAGACATAAACCTATGTGCACATAACATTACTCAGGATTGGGACAAAGTGCTTTTAAAACCTGTTTAAATACACAAACCCGTACCGTGGAACGAGATCCTTTCCCAGAACAACGGAGACGACAAAGTCCTTGGAGTAGTCAGTTAAGGCTTTGCTGCACAAACAATCAATGCAAGACAGAAAACAGCAACATTTTATTAGTGTCCCTCAGCAGACGTTCCAATTGTATGGGTATATATTAGGCCTGTCCAAGAACAGCACGTAAACAACGGTAACTAATTGATTTCATTAACTAAGTTACATTTTTCAGCGTAATTAACGCATACACCTCTCTGTTAAGACGATTCGGTGTCGCCTCCCCACAGAGTCTAACGCTCTTTTATCCTAACCTGAACACATCAAAAGCGGTGCAATTCCCACACCATATATACTCTCCAACTCACAAACAAACGCCCCATCATCTTTTCAAACGACACTTCCCCATGAACAGGCTGCGAGATGCATTCAAAGACACTACAAACATCTTTACTATGCATGTGCGGGCTAATAAACAGAAATATTAGGAAAAACGATAAGTGGATATTCTTATCACTCACATTGTAACGCTTAATACGGACGTATAATTTCCTGCATTTAAGTTTGCTCGGAAATCCCAGAAAATTCACTCAAAACGTGAATTCAACTGAAATGACAAATCTGAAATGTGCATGTTTCAGAAATAGTGTGATGTAGTGATTAATCATGATGAATTAATCTGAAAACTGTGATTAATCAGATAAAAAATGTTAATCATTTGACAGCCCGAGTATACACATGTTGATGTTTTTGCGTCTTATTATTAAGAATAGTTTAATGTTGCTCTTCCTTGACAATGGTTATGCTAAACATGATCTGCTCCCCAAACTATTGGCGCTTCGCCATTCACTCTTGCACCAATTCGACAATGTCATTTGCATGCTTTAATTTGTAATTTGTAAATTATTATTTGGAGTATGCCGTTTGTTGGCGCCATCTGCAGGGAAAATCAAGTCCTGCAACTACAATACAATGCTATAATACTGTACGCCTGTGATTGTTTCGTAATGTGTAAAACATCACGTTTACCAACAGTGAGCGGCATACTATAGGGCTTACAAAGGTGAATCCAATCTGTATTATCTGTATAATACGTGATAATACAGATTCCAAAATAGCCTTGTTTTTGGAGGAATTCCCAATCCCAGTGACAGGTTTTCACTGCCGCGCCAAAAAAGGATTGGAACACCAGTATAAAAAATAAAATCTCCGAGATTAAACATTCTTGATGCACAACATAATCCTCAAACTTATTTGTTCATATGAAAGAAACAACAACAACTTTGCACTCTGTCATCTTTCTGCTTTCTGTTCCATTCTACTTGCACCATGAGGTGTTCAGGCGCACTCATAATTGTGAGTGTAATTGTTTTACATTTTTATTCCCGTACCCCCATTACGATTGGCGTACTCCATTTTGGAAACCTAGGTTCTAAAGATTTTGCCTCTCAGCTTTGTTTATCAGTAGGGTTGGGCATCGTTTGAATTTATGCACTTCTCATAGGAATTTATTCTCATAATATTTTGATTTTATTATTGTAATATGGCTTTTTTCCAAAGTTATATCTTATATTTTTCAAAATATGCCATTTTCTCTTAATATTGTTACTTTATTCTATTAATATTTCATCCTTTTCTTGTAAAATTAGTTATTTTTGCTACTGTTTTTTAACTCTGGTTGTTTATTTAAATGTATTATTAAAAAGTTTTATGAGTGTGTGCGTTATTGGGTGTTTTGGAAGGAACAGCAGGGTTCTGCTGTAGTTAGAGATTTAAATGGTGGTTATGGAACGATTAATTAGAAATGTTTTAAAAAAATCTAACAACCTCCAAAAAAAATAGATAGCATATGAGCCTTGAGTGTTTATGTAAGGCCATGGATGCCAGGGGTGTCCAATGTGTCATAGTTTTTTTAAATTCTAAAATAATATTAAAACAAGAAATAAAAAATAAAAAGTAAAGTAAAGTAAACGTTTTAAACAAACTAGCAAAAGGTGGGATGTAACAAGAAAAAGTTTGATTTACTCTACCAATATACTAACACTAATAATAATACACTTTGACACTTATTACGCACACTTGGGATGGTTTTAGTTTGTTTAAATTACTCCCGGAATTTTCAGTATGCCGCCTTAAGTAGAAAATGTTTGAACGCCACTGGACTAAACCATCAGTGACCCTTTGATCATTTAATGCCAGAGAACCAGGATGTGTCACCTCAGGAGTCCCCCTGGTGGAGAAAAGGCGTAGCACTTCAGGGTGGGGAAGGAGTTGCGCAACTGGATGGCCAGCACTGCTGCAGCACCTGCACCCAGACTGTGGCCAGTGATGACCAGTTTATACTCCTGCAACACAGTACAAACAATTTCCTACAGTAGCCGAAAGCTCTGAACACACAGCGGGTCACATTTACTTACTGGTGCAATGGAGAAAGCTTGGTTCAGGATGCCATCGTTGACCAGCTTTCTGTAGATGTAGGATGCGGCCTGGCAGATGCCCTGGAACACCCGGGAAGGCATATGCTTTAACGAATTAATTCTAAAGGACAGGGAATATTAACTTTGTTTTAATGGACTTAATGTACCTTGTGAGCGTAGCAGGCTCCAGTCACACCGTCTATGGGTAGGTTCTCACATTCAGCAGAAAGGTCTGTCAGGACATCCTGTGAAATGGACATAAACTGATTTTAATGCTCAAAATATGCTATCTGGGCTGTCAACTTACTTAGCTAAACTAGACACATGTGCATGCGTAATAAGCGTTACTCATTCTGTGTGTGCTCATCGCTGTTTTTGCATGATCAGCATCACTGCTTATAGACAGTCTATTTTTATTTAAGGTCATCCGTGTAAAAGGTGGCCCAACACATAACGCTGCAAGAGAACCCGGACGTGCCTCACATTTGGTGCTTTTCTCTTCTGAGCCCACACCATATAAGAAAAAAATGTTAGCACCAAAAATCAGCAATTAGAGTAAAGAATTTTTGATAGGGAAAATCGATGAAAAATGAATAAACATATGTACTTTAATTAGGGTTGTCAATCGATTAAAAACATTAATCACGATTAATCACATTTTGTCCATAGTTAACTTAAAATTAATAGCAATAAATCGCAGATTATAAAAAGTTTTGTAAAAGTATTGATAGAAACAACTCAACATGCAACAAAAAAAATAACCAACACATTTTATGTAAAGTGATATCAATTTTGTAAATATGGACCACTGTTTTATTCAAAATAATATACAGTTAGAAATCCCCAAGTTTTGCAGTATTTAATGCAGGCGCATAATGCAGGTCCTTGAACGCACCTTCTCACACACGGCACAGATAGATATTTTATTCATCCCCGAGAAATTTACACAGACTACTATACTATATCTTTACCCTCTTTCTTTTCACCTCATACACACTCCCAAATGCTGATACTATGTGGGAAGGCATACATGTAAAATGTGATGACCTTAGTGAGTGCTAATGTGTATATTTGTTTGGTACAAAATTGCACAGGGAGCCAAAATTCAGCCTACTTCAGGATGTGAGCCGAACTGGACGTTACCCCAACTCCCAACTTTGTATCTTTGTTTACTTATATCCACATACGAATGAGACCTAAGTCGCCTTTGAAAAAAAATCAGATACAGGTCGCATATGAGCAAAGAAATCGAAACTGACCTGCAGTGTGAACATAGCCTAAGTCTCTGTGGGTGGAGACGGGGCTGGTAGCAAATGCACAGTGCAGAAGAGTGTAACAATGTACAAATTAAATTAGTAAATTGCAAAATATTGTCATATTTTATATATTTTTCCCATCATACTTTTTTTAAAGTAATATCTCGTTCTCGTAGACCCAATCTTGTCTATCGCCTCGTCTCGTGAACCCAGTGTCTTGTGACATCACTAATCAATTGATATGCTGTATCTTATCCCTCCACTCACCTTCAGTGAGAGCGTTCCTCTGACGGCCACTAAAATGGCCTCCCGTTTATGATCCAGAGCCACAAAGAAGGGGATCTCATATATCTGCAACAAATGTACGGTAGTTTGTTGAAATTGCACAAAAAGGACAGGAGCACCTCAACGCTTTTATGTTGCCAGCACAGTAATGATGACAAGACCCGTGAACTCTGACCTGATTGTGGAAGCTGACATGAATAAAGTCTCTGTACTGCAGTCCCGTGCTTTGCAGGATGGAGGAAAAGTGACATCCGAGGTGGTCTCCCCCGACGATGTCGTATTCAGCCGCGCGACTCCTACAGCTGGCACACAAGTGTTCCTTTAGTACCATATTAGCAGGCTTGAAACTGAAGAGAGGACCACATCCTACCAGTCTCCGCTGAGTTTGCAGGGCCCCGTAAGAAGGTTGGAGTAAATGTACAAGGGCCAGCCGTAGGCTGCAGCCGCAAACCGCATACAGTGGGCGGCTTTCTCCAACTCCGCCTCCAAATCTTCTCCCTACAAATTATAATCCATCAACGTCAACGCGCCTTGCCTGTTGAGAGACTCCAGTACGTACGATGGGAGAGGATGGACTGTGATCGACGGTGACGTCGGGGTCTCTGCTTCGCTCCAACTTGTCCTGCTCCTGATGCAGTAACGCCAAACCAGCGGCAATGTCACTGGGAACCAAGTCAGTGTCCTGCAGCAACACACACATACAGTTAGTGTCACGGGCTTATAGGCAGTCACCATGGAAAGTGAACATCACACCAATTTTGAACTGATTTATTTGAACAATTCTTTTTTTAGGGTCAAATGTTTATACAGTAATACATACATATACAAGAGGGGTGTCCAAAGTGTGGCACGGGAGCCATTCTAGACCAGTGGTTGCTTTTTTATTGGCCCGTGGCACATTCTATAGAGGTAATTTAACAAGAAGACTAAAAAAAACTCTATCGTTGAGGACTCTATCATTTCTGGGGTTTTTCTTTAAACAGCAAAATTGAAAAAAGTCAACAGTCATTTTACAAAAATAGACAAGATATTATATCAAAAGAAAAAGTTTCAATTTCACGAGAATGAATCTTAATTTTATGAGAATAATATTGTGCTATTATGAGGAAAATAAAGTAAATATTATATAGAAAAAAAAAAATTGAGAAACGAAACAAAGTTTTGAAAAATTAGGTGGAGGGAAGTCAAAAATATTACGGTATCGAGATTTCAGCGTGATTGTTTCTAGGATTCCTATTCCTATATCGATATTAACATGAAGAACGCTGAAATAGTTGCTTAATTAAAAAAAACACAACAACATTTCTGGCCCCTACAGCGGGCGTGAAAATAACTGGACCACTGCTCCAATGAATGGCCACCGATCGATATCGTCAGCTTCCCATAAAAAAAGAGGCTTGGCGTTGAACAAAAAGATTGATTTTGACACAAAATGAGGAAATCTTTGTCAAAATAGGGGGGCTATGCAGGTGATACAAGGTCCTTGTGCTTTGAAGTTAGCGGTAGGGCGCCTGAACAATCCCAACAGTGCATGATGTGCTACGCCGGCAACTGCTGACGCAAACGTATCACCGCTAGATTTGAATCGATGACGTGAATAACAGAAAATTTCATTGGCATAGCTAGACAAAAAATATGCAGTATTTGTAGTAAATATAATGTATGGGAAAATGAAAAATTCCCGTCAGGACTCTATCGTTTCTTAGCACTGAATGAGTGGTGTAAAAAAAAAAAAAGAGAGAGAAGGTGGGCCTTACAGAGAAGAATCCACTGACAAGCTGTGAAATGCTGGAGAAGGCCGCTCGGTGGCTTTCGTCCTGCGGCAGGCAACAGCACAGCAGTCGAATCCTGCTTTCCCACACCTTGACGGCGATTGAGCGTGCAGTGGAGAGGAACTGGATCCCCCCGCTGCTTTCCAGGTGTCGGACTCCCAGTGGCTCCATGGCAGCAGGCAGGGGACGGGGGTCGCCCAGCGGGTCAAAGACAAATACGACGCCCAGGGCCGTGAAGAGGAGTATGATCCAACTGAGACAATGACGTGCCAACGGGTAAACGACTGCAGAAACCGTGAACTGCCTGACCAACGCTCCTACCTGGCAACCACCGCTGCGATGACAGCGCCCACGGTCGCCGGGTCACAACCTCTGCCATCATCCGACACCCAGGCAGCTCCCAGACAGGCCCACACAAGCTCGGGGACGTACAGGAGAGCTCGCAGGTACACCAGTGCAGGCATGGACCGCCGCGCCCCAAGGTTTGTAATGGTGCCTTCAGGCACCATGATGAAGGTTAAGCAAGGTAAGCGCCACAAATTGCACAAGAACATGTCACATGGCAGGCTGTCATATATCCTAACTAGTGTGCTATCTAACCTGACATGGCCATTTTTATTGTTAACCCAAAGTATTATCATTTATACAGCCATTATTATGGTGGCCTCTTTCAAAATGACAGTATTAAGCTTTTTACCTTGAGCGCTGACATAAACAATGGCACATAGCGACAAGATGATGAGCGCCAGCACCACCAATAGTCCAACCAGGTAGAGGTGAAGGACACCTTTCCCGTTGCAGTCAATATTACCCTTGTGGTAGGCGTACAGGATCAAGGTGCCGATCCACCTGGATGGAAACATCCGTAAAAAAAATACGTAGTGCATCTGGAAAGCCTCCACAGCGTTGTTAGAGCAGGGGTATCAAAGTACCGGCCCGGCGTACATCTATAACCATGATTTTACATGGTAATTATTAATGGCCCAGCAACATTTTTGAAAATGATGTCCAAGTGTAACCGACACGACACTGCCCTCGGAACGACACAGACGGAGCGCCGACAACGTGGGAAAAAGTGGACTTGTGGGAAGGATGCGGGCAAAGATGCGGGGTGAAAAGCATACCGGTGAGTTAACGGTAAATCACCGCATCATGCCCCAAAAAACGCTGTGGGGTTAAAGTCTTAGAAATTCAACATGTAATAAGCACAGTACCACAAACTGTAAGGAAATCTGTCCTTTTAGGGACAATAAAGCAAAAGACTCCACAGTTTGGCAAAATGGAATTTGGAAATGTGAGTTGGCGTTTCCGGCTGACGTAACAACACATCTCAGCTTTTTAAATCTTCAGCTGCAGGGGCGTGGCGGCATGATCACTGATATGTACAGTACATCCGGAAAGTGTTCTCCGCGCTTCACTTCTCCCACATTTGGTCATGTTGCAGCCTCATTCCAAACTGTGTTGAAGATCTCCTACCTCAAAATTCTACACACAATACCCCATTATGACAATGTGAAAAAGGGTTTTTGGACATTTTTCGAATTTATTAGAAATTTTGCTTGATACTTTGTTGATCCACCTTTGGCAGCAATTACAGCCTCGAGTCTTGAGGTCTCTCCAGAGATCGGATTGGCCGGCAGGAGATTAATTGAATACAATTTGGAACGACGCTGTAAGATGACAAAACGTGGAATACTGTGTGAATACTTTCCAGATGCACTGCATGATGCCGTGAAGACATTTCAAGTGAAGCCGCTTTCATGGGAGACACAAATGCAGCAATGCATGAATGTTCTGATTGAACATTTACGTAAAAGCCCTACCTTTTATGTGTTTTTTCGGGATTTTTCACCACGTAGTACATTTTTCTCCACTAGTGACCTTTGGACAGGAGGTATTTTTATGGAGTGCAGCTTGTGGCATCAAATGAAAAAATACTAATAATTCAGATTACTAATACTTCCTGCCACCGGTGCATCAGCTGCACATGCGCAATACCCGTGCACACACGTGCACATGTAATTTCTTTATTTTTAATAAATCAGTGGTTTGGAATAAGGCTGTAACGTAAAAAAAGAGATAGAAAATAGAAAATGGGTGGTATTGATCATCCCATAAGTGTAGCAGTGTTCACGCGACTGATTTGCAACAATAAGGATAGGAAAGTGTACTAGAATAACTGTAGGCATCCTACGTACCAAACCACACGCACGAACAGTTCGAACGAGCCAGGGAAAACAAGGTCATCACTGGCGATTCCCCAGCGACGGCCAAAAACCACCATCCCGGGCATGTTGCGATTAAAAGGATGAAGCTCCGACTGGGGGGTGACTCGCTGCTACCAAATCTCTTCAACTGGCACCTCGAGGCCATTCATGTCTCAACTTCCTGAAAAAAGCACAGCGTTGCTAAATTGTACAGTTCCTCTTTCCGTACGCGCAATTGACTAAATAACACATATAAAACAATAATAATGACGATGTTAAGGCGGCGCTTAATGCTAGCTGACTTACTGTTGTTACGTGACTAGCTTCTTACTGATTGGCGATCTAAGGTTAGCCGCAAATACTAAAAATAAATATACTGCAATAAGATGTCGCTAATCGGCAAGCCCAATCGTTACTGTGGGCGATTTGCGAATGGTGAATGAATTAATATACGTCAGGGAATTCATCGTAAATAATAGTAGGGGGAAAAAAACTGACTTGTTTTGACCACAACCCATGTCGATCCCGCAGTTAATAGCGACCCTCGGCAACAAAGCGCAGTATAACAGTTCCGCAAATTGAAGTATCTTTTTGTCTTTTGGTAACGCCCAAATGACCATGACGCCCAAGCTTGGCGAAAAATGTAATCTTTAAAATGAACCCAACTGGGCCAGAAATGTAACTGTTTTACTCGAAATTTCCATTACAACACAAAAAATGTCGTCGAATCACTGTTTGCGTACACAAAATGATATCGTATCCGGTTCACGTCAGTGGGGGTTCCATGGTGTAATGGTTAGCACTCTGGACTCTGAATCCAGCGATCCGAGTTCAAATCTCGGTGGAACCTGACCTTTTAAAGCTTCCACCAACTTTAAATAAAACATTTGATTACAACTAATAACAATTCTCGTCTATTCGTCTCTCACGTGCAGGCAAAATAATATTTAGCTCTCCCTTTTTAAATAGAACTTTATTGAAACACAGTATACAAGCGATTCGTCCTACCTCAGTGACGTCACAACATCATGGCGGCCTCCGCGGCGAGACGCTGTTGTTATTTTCTGTGCGGTAAAGTAGGCGAAAGTGTAATCACTCCGCAGCCTTTCAAACGCGTATGTGGCCGAATAAATCCATCAAACAACACTCTGCAATCGAACGCAGGCTACGGAACCAGGGGGAGCGACAACGAGCCTCCGGTTAGTCAAACGACGATTTGCTGTTTACCATGCTGAACCTAATGGCTTACGTTCGTCACACACCACATTTTAAACAGCCGTAAAGTCATGGTAGTAAAAATGACGCGAACTCATGTCTGTTTCCCCCTTTCTAGGACACCCCAGTGCACATTCCACTGGGTAAATCGTCCAAAACGTGGAATCTAATACAAGAACAATGCAATTCTTTCCTCTTTTCTGCTTGTCGTCATCAACTGTCTTTTCTTTAGACCGCCTGACTGTGTCTTACAGCAGAAGTGGTGGTCCTGGTGGTCAGCACGTCAATAAAGGTACTTCAAAGTTTACTTTTACAAGAGAAATGATGACCATCATTATTATTATTACCATGCAGTTGACTTTACCTGTTTTATTGAACCCGCAGTCAACACAAAAGCAGAGATCAGATTCAATGTATTGGCAGCAGACTGGCTCGCTGAAGACGTTCGTCGGAAAATCTTGGAAAAGGTTAGTTTGCGATAATTATGTCAGCAATGATGCGCAAATTGTGCTGAAATGTGCAACGTATCTGTTTTGGGCCGCAGAACGGAAAGCGTATCAACAAGGCTGGCGAGTTGCTGGTAACGTCAGAGCTGAGCAGGAGCCAGCAGAGAAACGTCAGCGATTGTTTACAGAAGATCTCCGCCATTATTGCCGAGGCTAGCAAGAAGCCACATGAAGCCACACCTGAAGATATCGCCCTCAGGAAATCCAGGTAGGAGAAAGGTCAACATACGGTATTTCCTCAAAGAGAGACCCTATTGAAAACAATTACTGCAACTTGGAGGCATCATCTGTTAAAAGGATGTGTGTTAAAGCCGAGGTCACGCTTTGAGGAAATTTGCTTATTATCTTGCTTTTGCCTGTAAATATCATGGATGGCAAACATTTTTTGCAGGCTTGAGAAAAGAAACAAGGAACGAATCCGACAAAAGAAGATTCATTCAGCTACCAAGCAGAGCAGGCTACTGTGATTCCATTAGTGTAGTAATGTATTTTATTTGAAATAAAAATGTTGTGAAAAATACCCACATGTTAGTAATGTTTCTCCCTACAACATGGAATGGATTGCAACAGTGCAACAACAGTGCAAACTCTTCCCATTGTTGATGAATGACTGACTTCTCATTGCAACCATCTTTGCTTGTATAACTACATTTTCCTCTGTAGCAGCTGTATCAAACATTCTAAACTGTAAACTAAAATGCTTTAAGTTGCTACGAGTAAATGTTCATTTTGGTATGTTACTATATATTTAAAAGATAATCTGACATCCAGTTGGGCCATATCTGAATGAACCATTTCAGACTATATCAGTTATTGTGATGCTAAATGTATCCTGCGGGGTGCACAAGATACACGTGTATACAAGCTAAGCATGTATCCAAAAATATTTCGTATACAAAAGGACTCTGAGCAACTAGTTGTACCATATGGTGATTGTGGTGATGAAATAGCTTTGAAAAACGTAAAGCAGTAAAAAAAAAAAAAAGCTTAGCAGAGGATGGTTTCGATCCATCGACCTCTGGGTTATGGGCCCAGCACGCTTCCGCTGCGCCACTCTGCTCCGAAACGCCTGGTTGTTGTTGCCATTTATATACCCAAGCATGTATATATTCTTGGCAAGTCCGGCATCTGTTAATATTAGCTAAGGCCTGTAAAAGTACGATTAAATGTCCCTTGTGTTTCTCAGCCATTCGAAGGCTAAAAAAAAAAGCGACCACGAAGGGACTCGAACCCTCAATCTTCTGATCCGAAGTCAGACGCCTTATCCATTAGGCCACGCGGTCGTTGGTATGGCGAATCCCAATAGGTTTTTTAAAGAATCGTATCATTCTTACACGTTTCGGGATTTCTTTGGGACCTGATCACCACTTACCGGCGGCCTCTTAAGTTCGACGTCTAGTTGAGCTCGAGCAAATACCGTATCTGTTTGTTGCAGCGTTGTTTTTTTCCGAATACCGAGAGTAAAAAAAGCTACAGCTGCGAAAGTCGTCATCGTACGTGATTGGTTAATGTTGGACACGCTAAGGAGCGTGAAGCAGCAAGGCGTTCTCTCATTGGCCAAATTTCTCTTAGATGAGAAACGGAAGCAGGAGATTTGAATCTTGTAATAATTACAATCAAATATTTGACCAGCTTTTACAGACATGCACGCTCACTGAACAAACAGGAAGAAGCAGCACTTATCCTTTCTCGTGCTATGTTTAGTATTTATGTAGTAGTATTATTTTGTATTTTTTTAGTATTTATGTTATGTAATTAGTCTTTTAAAAAGTTTTTTTTTTTTAAACCGAGCTTTTTGTTGACCTACCTTGTTTACAACCTTCTTGTGTTTTACCTGCTTCACAAGTGTATGGCTTTCTTTTCTTGTTGTCTTGAAAATGCTTTCGAATCCTGGTTTTGGGAGCGCTTATAACTCATTTTAATATTACAAGCAATTTTCTGGTAAATGTACAGCGTTATTGTCGTACATTTACAACTTTATTCTCGAAATCTGATCATTTCAATACTCCGTTGTAACAGGCATCGCTTGAGACAGCTATAAACACTTGTGTGACCTTTTGAAAGTGTTTTTTTATTTATTTATTCGAATCATAATGAACAAACTCAATCAAAACTAAAAATAAATTACACTTCAAGTAAAAAAACGCCGGTATCAGAATTGTTTTTCCATCGGAGCAACACCAAATTTGCAGCTCTAAATGACAACAGCAAACGCAGTGTAAGGCTTTATTACCAATAGGTTTTCCCTTAGTGACAATCATATGGGTATGGATCTAATGTGACAAGATGAACATGAAATGTGAGTCACATTAATGTACTAAAACAGAACGGATTGTACAGTATAAAAAGTAGAGCCCGTAACATACAATGACGATGTGTGAGTACCAAGCTACAACAGTTGTAAACAATAATGTACATAAACACCCAAGTACTCCCCCAAAAATGCAAATGCTGAAATATGGGAACACGTCCCAAATACAAAAGACAAAACAAAAATACAAGTTGGGAACTGTTTTCCCTACTAATGTACTTAAAATGCACTTGAGTTGATACATCACAGCAATCCACTTGTGTTCTACTGGCCTTTGAGATGTTTATGTCTGATATTATCATCAGATTTCAGTGAGAAAAAGATCTGTCCTCCACTATGCTGTGGATGTGTCTCTGCTGCACGAGTATTCTTTCAACATAGTAATAGCATTCACTGTAGCAAAGCCGCATACGGTACATAGGCAACCCAAAATATGGGTATTTTATTGTGAAAACAGGTTACAAGTTAGTTAGGTCGTCGAGTAAGGCTGCAAGAATGGCAGATGATGGAATATGTTGTTAGAAGCAAAATAGTACGTACATTATAATCCTTTTCGTGAAATAATATTTGCCATTATGGGACTAGACGCCTTCGAGTAAGTGCAGAATTATCCTCGCAAGACATTATGATGTCACTTGATCCGTAAACTTGTTTCAAGGAGTTGACTCAAGCCAAGGCGTCGAGGAAAATAACCAAAAAGCATTACTCAAGCAAATATCCCGTAGGTTCACTTTCAACCTGTGCAATAAACTTCACATTAACCAGCCAAATGGTGGTAGTCTCTTTCAAATCCCGCTAAAAAACGACTTGTGCAAACGTGAGCGAGGTATCGTAGGACATCTCATCGATATATGAACAAAATTAGTTATGTAAAAAGGAGGATGAGTAGCATCTTTGTTGGTGACACGGTATAATAAACATAAGAAAACATGTTTAGTATATTGCATTACTTCAAACCCTGCATGGTTTTGCATATTACACCCCTTGCTAGTTACCCTTTTATTATGGTAGGCTTTCGTGTTTTAGGGTAGTTTGAGTTATGCACAAACATACATATGGATTTCTGCAGAGATACATAATGACTTGCTATGATTAGCTGCTTGTCTCCTCCACATGCTTATCCACAGCGAATCAAATGCCTCCATCTAACCATGTCTTCTGTATCCGCTTCTCTCGCGCCAACTACCTTCATGTCCTCTTTCACTTCATCCATAAACCTCCTCTTTGGTCTTCCTCTAGGCCTCCTTCCTGGCAGTTCAAATCTCGACATCCTTCTACCAATAAATTCACTATCTCTCCTCCGGACACGTCCAAACCATCTCAGTCTAGCCTCTCTGACTTTGTCTCCAAAACCTCTAATATGTGCTGACCCTCTGATGTACTCATTACTGATCCTGTCCATCCTGGTCACACTCAAAGACCAAGTCATTTTGTCAGTGTACGGCTGGAATAACTGTCAATTTGAATGTCCCAACAAAAAAACAAGTTTACCTCTAAGTCACAATGTCTATATTGGATCCAATTAGCCATTTTTTTGTAGCCGTTATTAGGATGTACTGTGTTTTTACCTCCGCTAAAGTTGTTATGTTTTCATTGAAGTTTGTTTGTTAGTTGGTACGATTATGCAAAAACACTTTGTGGATTTCCATTCAACTTCATGCAGCGGAACTCCTACTATTTTTTTTTGCAAATGTGCACACAAGACTGTTTGTCTTCCGTTTTTTTAATCATTTACATCAGCCTATTGTTAATCTGACAGGAAACAAAGGCAATGTTTGTTTGTTTACTTACTTATTTACGATTGAATCTTGTTTGCTGTTTTGTTTCACTGAACTATTCCATTTTAAAAAGCATGAATCCGATAGGTGCTGATCCAACCGGGCCTAAGGTCTGCACTCTGATACTAAATGCCATTTTAGACTGAAGTATGCTGATTTTTGTTACACGTGCTACTCACGTTCTTGTGTTAGCGTCTACTTGACATTTTCTGTACTGCACTTGAGATGGTTGGTTTGTGAAGAACGTACGGACGTGTTCTACACATCTCACTGCTTACTAGCTTTGCCTGATTTGCTAGATTTACTGGATTTAGCAGCTTTGGTAGCTTTAATGTCCATCTTGGTCTTCTGGATCCGAGAGAATATCTCCTTGAAGAGAGCCTTGTACTCCGGAGTGTTCTGTCCCAGACGCTTATCCACCGCCTCCACTTGCTTGCCAATCATCTCGATGGCCTCCGGTGTTGAGGGCGACTGGGTGGGGGTCGGCGGCGGCGCAGGCGCGTGGCCCATGGCGCAGTCCTTCATGGAAGGGTCTCGGGAGACAGGCCGGGAGGTCTGGACGCCGGCGTGACAGAGGCTCTCCTCGTGGCGTCGACATTTTCCCAGCAGCTCCTCGTATTTCTCCAGTAAAGCGTGATACTGCTCGTCCACTTCCCTGAGGATGGACATCCCTCTCTTCCTCACACTGTTGGCGTGGAGAGCGTAGCTCCCTCTCCTGCGCCCAGAGGCGTCCCGGGCAACGATGGCATTGAGCGCGGTGTCACTACAGCTTTTCCTCACAGGGTTTGACTCAGGGAGCTCTTCCCCGCCCACGCCGGCTCCACCCTCGGCCTCCTCCCTCACGCCTCCTCCCGTCTCACCGGCCTCACCCTCCAGGAAGGTGTCCGTCTCCGGGGTGTTGTTGAGGACGGTCTGGGTGAGTGTGACGCCGTCATCTTCGCCTCCAAGGAGAAAAGTCCGGGCGCGGCGTAGCTGCTGCAGCTCCTGCAGCTCCACTTCCAACTCCCGCACCCTTGCCTGGCAGCTCTCAGCATCCTGGGAGAAAAAACAATCACACTGAAATATTGATTTTTTTAAAAAAATAACACCAGCGATGGATAAAGAGACACCTGCACACGTGTTTGCAGACGCGAGAAATCTGCAAGAAGCAGGTTGCACTCCTTCTCCACACCCTCTCGACGGCCCCTCTCCGTCCGGATGGCTGCTCGCAGAGCTGACACGGCCTCCCTCAGGTGCCGGTTCTCCTCTTCGAACGGCTGACGCTTCGCCTCCACAGAGAAGCTCTCAGTCCTGCCCACCACAAACTCGTCCTCGTACCTTTTTATAAAGGTTAGCAAACATACGCCGTGTCAAAACAGCAAAGATATTTTTGCATGATGAATGATTACTTCCAATGTGGAAGTCTGTTATCTCTTCACTAGCAGGACAACCATACCTGGGGGCTGTGCAAAGTTCCCTCAGGCAAGGGAAGGAGTGAATGGTCTTGCGTCGTTCCCTCTTCTCCCTCTTGACTCTCAGCTTTTCCATGGAGCGGAGCTGGTCCACCTGTCCTGAGAGGGACTCTACCTGATTCTGCAAAGTCTCAATGGTCCCTGTTAAGCTGATTTAAAAAAAAAGAAACCCCAAAGTAAACATTTTTTAAATTTTGTCCATCATCCACAATCTTTATGTGTGACATGAACATAATTTCTCTTTTATGTGCGTTCATAGAAAAACAGCTACAAGGAGGCGGCTAAGAATGCACATAATGTGTAGATTTATTCACTACATCAGTGTATCGATTTATATTCTGGGGCTCACGGATGATGTCATGCGACGCCGATCGTGCACGTTTTGTTAGAAAAGTCCGTGTGGACATATTTTAAAATGCAATTTTTCATAGGATATGGGTTGAATGTTCATTGGTGTACATGCTTGTTAGCTAGATTACTTATTCCTCTTCTATTTGGTATGGGATTTATACTGAGTGTTGGACCACATCCAATGTTAAGTCCAACGTGAAGACTTTCAAACTCAAGGATCGGAGATTCAGGACGAGATAAAAAGTACAGTATTGTAGCGACACTACATTTATGCTGATGTGCATGTTTGTGTTCTGGTTGTCTGGTTTCCGTGAACGAACCAGGAATGGGGGACATGGGAGCCACTGTTGTGCTGGCATGTGTGCTCGTTGATCAAACGCCTCCTCGTAGCTTTAATAGCGTATGTGCAGATGCACCCTGTTTAATATCTAATCAAATTAAAGTTTGTCATGTTTTATCAGATGGAGCTAATCATTCAACCTGTTAATTCACTTATTGTTACTTCAACCTGAAGTGTTGGTTGCACTTTATTCAATTAAATGTCAATGCATTTGCCATGAATTGTTGTTCACTTGTTTATATCCATAATTAATGTATACCTGATTCTCTTACAAAAAGCAACGGGAATTTAGGAACCGTCACCTGTACTGTCCATTATCCAGCTATTTATTTCACAGTCAGACTGCTTGAATTTTTGGCTAAAAAGCTACAATAATTTTGGATCGTATCGTTCTGAATGAACCAATGTCGTCCTTGAATTGAATCGGCAACCACCAATCGTGATACGAATCGTTGTTCAAATGAATCGTTACGCCCCTAAAGACACCAATGTCGCCTATGAAGCCTTGTGAAAATAACTCCAAAAAGCGCCAATAACGCGCCACTTACAAAATAAAAAAAGCTACAGCGACATTGTTATTATTGTTGTTATTAACATTACGCCTAAGAACTACGTCACTCGCGTAGTGACACCTCGTCACATCACACCACCAGCTGGCTAGCGACTGGCTTCACCACACACTCACTCAATGCCTCACATTACTTGCCGCCACTGCTGCTGTGTTTTTGTTTTTAAGTTTGGAAAAATGTCTATGTTGCTGAGTGAAATCAATGCACCCAGGAAGGAGGTTCCAGTAGTGCCGAAAAATGACCAAAATACGGCAAAACATTGACATTACCTGTTATAATGAACGTACTCCCTGTTACTGCACTTTTTATATCTTTACAATGCACAGAAAAAAGAAAGACGTGTGTCTCATATAAGGATTATGGACAAAATTCCCCCCCAAAAGCGTAAAGACTTTACCTCTCTATCTTTTGCTGCGAGGCCTTGCTGTTTATCACAAGTGTTTGGTTGGTGCGTTCAAGCTCTCTTGCCGTCCCGTCCAGCTGCTCGTAGACTTTTGCATGCTGCTCGTTCATGTCCCGCAGGACTTCTAGCTGCTTGGACAGGTACTGCACGATAAACACACAAACACACTATGAGCATTAGGGACTACGAGCGATTTCACCAAAACACAGTGAGGGAAAGAATTCGCTGATGCTTTCAGTTGCCAAGCGACCGCCTGGAAACCACCAGGATTTGGGGAGCACAATAATTCCTCCTTTATTGCGGTTGATTGGTTCTAGACCCAGCTTCAATACGTGAATTTCCGCAAAGTAGGATTCAGTATACATAAACGGAATACTCTCATAGTTAGAGCATATAAAACCAGTTTATGACTTTCTACATAAAAAGTTTTAGCATTATTAGAGCCCCCTAGACATAAATTAACACCCCCATAGTCACCTTTACACTCATTTTATCCATTATAGTTGATATAATCAGAAGAAATAAAGCATTTAAGACATAAACAAGACTGCTCATGTATGACCTTTTGTCTGTTTCCCCCTTTGCTCTAACAACAAGCATCTGCATCAATAAAATCCTGGTAGACTGTGCAGAAATTCATTATGCAAATTATTTTCACAAGTTAATTATGATATTATCCATTCATTTTCTGTACCGCTTGTCCTCGCATGAGCTGGAGCCTATCCCAGCTGACTTTGGGTGAGGGTCATTGCACACCGTGGACTGCCCCACACGATAAAGCACACGCTACGACTATCTTTCCTACCTCAATTTCCTGCACTTGCTCTTCATTGGTGATGTACATCTGCTGCAGGGAGTCCTCCAGCTCCTTGTTCCTTTCCAGCAAAGTCTTCCCAAGCTCTGCAGCCAGGTGGAGGTCTAACCACAGGAAGGATTAAGGAGGTATGAATAAATCATGTGTACGCGGAGAAAGAGCAAAAGGGTGAGGGAGATTAAGCATGAAGTGTTAGCATATTAATAGACTGTTGGGGGAAAATGGTGAGATACTGTATGTGCTGTGGTCTATTTTAAGTCAAGTCATGCCATTTATCACTTTTTCTTACTCACATTTACACCAGTACTGTGCACCTTCCTAGCCCCGTTTTTAAAAGAAAACCCCTTTTCATTATTAGTTGGGAATGTAATAAAACGCCATGATCACCGTTCTGATGGCATGATAACCTTAGGCAGAAATTAATGACATCATTTTATTACAATTACAGCTCTATTGTTAATATGAAATATCTCTCTTGAAAAAAGAAGACAAGTCAAGTCATTTTTTAAAGCACATAACAGAACACGATGAAAGTGGAACATATGTCTTTAAAACAAATAAAATATAACAGAATTCTTTCTGAATTCATCCATTTTCTATACCGCTTATCCTCATTAGAGTCACGGGGATGCTGGAGCCTATCCCAGCAGACTTTGGGCGAGAGGCGGGGTACACCCTGGACTGGTCGCCAGCCAATCGCAGGGCACATATAGACAAACAAACATTCACACTCACATTCATACCGATGGACAATTTAGAGTCACCAATGAAGCTAACATGCATGTTTTTGGAATGTGGGAGGAAACCGGAGTACCCGGAGAAAACCCACACACGCACGGGGAGAACATGCAAACTCCACACAGAGATGCCCAACGGAGATTTGAACCCAGGTCTTCCAGATCTCCTGACTGTGTGGCCAATGTGCTAACCACGCATCCACCGTGCGGCCTTCTTTCTGAATTAATAATAAAAAAATAAAATAAAATGCAGTTCTTTATGCAGTCCACTGTGGCTAAACCTGCAACTCACGTCACATTTGAAATATTTTCTTAGTATAAACAAAGCAAAATGCAAAAAAAGTGGCTCAAAAAGGTGTCAGTGTAAATTATCAATTTTAAAACTTGTAATGTTGAGTTTTTAGTAAGGCTAATAAAAATAGCGTGTTAACAGTAACGGTAACTAAATTATTTCCTTAATTACGTTACATTTTTAGCATAATCAACGCATGCGCATCATGTCGAGCCACACCACCCAGACGGAAGCATAGTGTTGCGTTCCAAACACATCAACAGCAGTGCAATTCCAACACCGCCAACTCACAAACACGTCTCTAGTCCTCCTCGGAACAAAACGTCCTTATTGTCACTAGACCACCGCGAGGTGCGTTCACTGACCCTCCAAAAATCACAATAATGTCTTTATCATGTATGTATGTTCGTCTAAATAAAGAGAAAGACAGAGAAAAACAAAAACTGGATATTCTTATCAACTACTGTTACTAACATAACTCTTACTGCAGAAGTACAATCCCCGAAAATACATCAACATGTGAATTCAATTGAAATTACATGGTGTCTTTGAACGCAACCCTTCTCGGCTCGTTATAACACGGTTAACGCGTGATTCAAATGCTACAATTAGGGAAAGAAACTTTCAGATGTGTGCTAAACTTTCAGTTCATTTAGAGCTGTTAATACATTCAAAAATATATATAATCACGTCCTGTCAGGTTTTTTTTGTCCACAAAAAACAGTCAAAATGGGAATACGTTACACATAGTTGCAAATAGTGATTAATCACGATTAAATAATTTGAAAACTGTGAATAATTTCATTAACATGTTTAATGATTTGACAGCCCTAGCTCGTAGTAACGAACGTGCAGGTCCCACTTTTCCACAGACTTTTTGGAACGTAGCCCACCCCCATGATTTCAACACACGGAAGCCCAGTTTGGTACCGCGAACAACAACACGAAACGTGACCATGTATTTCCACGTAGTCCACGGTGCTTTTGAAACCGTGACTTTTTCATACTGTGTACCTTCTCATGGCGTGAAAACAATAAAAGGCCAAGTCAAATGTGCTTTTGTCTAACTGAAGGGGATTATATGGTTGCTTTTTTCATACCATATAGCCAGTACCAGGGGCGCAATCTAAACAGCGAAAGCATACGAGACAAGAGAAAAGGCGGACCAATCAATACAAATAATTGTATTAGAAAACATCACGATCAATACTTGCCACACACACACAACTGTCTGTTCTCTCCAGACAGGCCTGGAGCTTGAAACAATGGAGCTAAAAGTCAGGCCTAATGGCATCACGAATGCCAACTGGCCCGGACCGTTGAGGCAGCCAGAGTCCTTGATAAAAATGGTGAGTCAACTTGTCAACAAAAATTTGGACTACATCTTTGTCAGGTTAGGTTGGCGTTTAGGCCGTCCTCCCCACTAAAATTAAAGAGAGAAAAAAGGATTTGTACAGTATATAAGTTGCACCGGAATGTATTCTGCACATGTCCATGTCATAAAATGGGATATCATGGCACTCACACGTTGGTGAGGAAGTGGTAAAAGACAAGCAAAAACAGGTAGGTAACAAATATACAAGACAAGTACCACAGCTATCTTAATTGCTTCCCATTGTGCATTGCTGGGAAGCAGCCTCTTGCATCCCATCATGCATTGCGTTGCTGGGAAGGAGGATAAGATTGTTGTTATTATTCTACACCGGTATTGTTGCTTGTCTTGTATATTTGTTACTAACCTTTTGTGTGTTAAGCTGCTGTGTGATGATTCTCTTTTTATGACACAAGTCAGACAGTCATGTTGAGTAATGACCTCCTGCAATTTTCCAAACTCATTGTTTGACTCGTCTGGCACTGCATGTGCCCCGCGATTGGCTGGCGACCTGTCCACAGTGTACCCCGCCTCTCGGCCAAAATCAGCTGGCATAGGCTCCAGCATACCCCTGCAAGCCTAATGAAGATTAACCGGCATAGCAAAATGAATGAATGTTTGTGTTAAATGCGATTTTTGCGCAGCCCTACTAAATAATATTCAAAGCATAATGTTAAAAGTCAGTACAAAGACCTTTATTTTTATTTCTTTGTGCTTGGTCAAATTCAGATAATACTAATCGCTAAATGGAGCACTAAAAGAGTCTTGGAAGCTTCTCGTGAGATTGAAAATCAAGTCTCAGCTGGCACAAACAAGCATTTGCTTCTTGGACGTCGGCCAGCAGAGACTGGACAACAACACAAAAGGCTCACACAAAGATGCTAATGATATGTTTGACTCGCTCTTGTTTTTCTGCTTTTCCAGTTGTACTGTCAGCACTAATACCAGCAGGAATCCCACCGGATCACACCTCCTGGTAATAAGTATGTTTTAATACATTTACTGCCCTGCGATTGACTGGCGACCGATCCAGGGTGTACCCCGCCTCCCGCCCAAAGTCAGCTGGGATAGGCTCCAGCATCATTACCCTAATGAGGATAAGCGGCATAGAAAATGAATGAATGAATGAATAATACATTTACATTCAAGAGGTGCATTCGCTTTGGTGGTTATGTTATTTATCTCCACAAAGGAGTCTAAATATAAGAAAAAACATTAATAATACTGCAATCAATACTCATTTGTCCAGGTGTACATTTTGGAATTGGATTTTGCAAAACTTTTGCCTCCATAAACCTTTCATACGCTGGAGTAACAAACTGCTAGTATTCAACTTGGGTCGCCATTTTAAAACCTTCCATCTCTGTAGAAAACCTCCATAGGCAATGTTTAAATTAACATTATGACATGCTTAATAATGAGATGGTAACTACTGCATAGTCTCAAGTCCTTCATCTCCTGGCTCAAGTCATAGATGTGCAGGATAAGCACTGTGTTGTGTTACCCCAATGCAACAATCAATTCAGTTTGACAAATACAATAAATGCACTTGGATTATTTGTAATAAAAATGAGTAAAATAAGACCCGTGTGACAAGATTTTGACACAGAAAATTTGATTTGGAAAGATTTAAACATGCAATCTACACATTTGTTGTTTCTTCTGCATCCTGATTGGACATGAATAATTGCATGCAGTGAGGCAGATTTGAAAGGAAAATGTTGTATTGTTGGAAATGACATTAAAACAATCACAATAGTTGGATACTTTGAATGGGGGCACCGTTTATTCAAGACTTTCACTGAAAAAAGTATTTTCAGGTCATCAGACTGAAGTCTGAGTCAAGTCCCGAGTCATTGATGTCAAAGTCAAGTTTTTTTTTTTTTTCATTTTAGTGTTGATTTTCCTGTTTTGTCTTTGTCTTTTCCATTGGCTTTTTCTCTTTGCAATGACAACACAAGGACCCGCCCACAGCCTCTGCCAGGGTGACTAGTCAAACCTGATCACGCAATTCCTGCTGGCAGTGACATGTAGTGGCTATCTTTAAATGTAGCTCTTAGCGCGGGTGACGGACAGGAAGTAACAGCACTATCACGCCGCCATGCACATACTTTGTGTGAACGTCCATGTCGGAGATGCTGACAGAAGCAGCTACCATCCTGGATGGGACCAGTCACGGGTCATTGTATTGTCATTGCTTTTACCAGATAGCAAAGCAAACTGGTAAAAGCAATGACAAAAAACAAAGACAATACAGAAAAAGCAAAGACAAAACATTCCATATTTATATTTTTGTGTTGATTTGGATTGTTTTGATTCTATTTATACTTGCATTTCCTTTTCATTTTGGCATTCCTGTGATTCCATAGAAGACACAGACAGCAATGCTTCTTGTTGCATCCCTTAATGAAGACTCACACAGTCATTTTCTGGCATCCGCTCATCTTTTTTTTTTTTTTTTGGACAGTGCGCAAGAAGTCTGTAGGCGCAACCCACGCCTTTGCAACAAAAAAAACCTCCGCATCAGCATTGATTCACCTTGAAAGGTGCTATTCTGATGAGTTGGCACAATGACTGACGAGGAAGAAGGTGTTAGTCTGAGAGTGTTTTGTAAAGTGAAACCTGTTGTCGGCCTTTATCAAGAACAGCATACTGCTTGAAAACTGTTATTGAGATTCTTTATGGAACTTTTCAATCAAATGCCTTTTCAAAACACAGAATTGAAACCCCAGATTATGCCGATTGGCTGAAAGAAATCACACCTGAATGGCAATTTTGTCATCATCATCATCATTTATGCTGCAGCCATAACACTACACTATCCTAACAGCACACGCTTTAGGCTAATAGGCCAAAATGATGGTGATGATATTCTATTAATGATCAGACTTAGTGCAAAACGCTTGGTCATGTGACCTGAACGTGTCAGTCTCCAGAGTGAGTCTTTGTTACGTGCACGGCTCCGGCCGCTTCCTGCGGGGATGCTGCGGCCATGGGGGGAGGGAAGGGGGGGGAAGGGGTCTTACCCTGCTCCAGGTCCCGCTGGTCGTACCATGGCTCTTCCTCTTCGGTAACGAACTCATCCATTGTCCCTGAGCTCAGCATGTGTGAAGAACTCCGGCGTGATCCTTGCACAGGGCTATGGTTCCCGCTTCCGTCCTCTCCTCGGTATTTCCTCGGCCCCTCCCACATCCCCCTTGTCTCCCTCTCATCCCCCACCGCCCATCCCGACCCAGAGAGCCGCTGCTGCTGCTGCTGCTGCTGCTGCCAGATAGACGTGGCAGAGATGTCGCAATCGGGGTGGGCGGGTCGATCCTTGTATCTATAATACCGATATCAAGGGCCGTATTACTAATGTGATATATTCACATTATTACATTGTTGCTCTTGTTATATGTATGTATTGTTTACAAAGTAATGTCCATAAAGTGAATGGAAGCCAATAGTAGGTTTAGCTTTTGTTGACGTGTTGTCCTATGTAATAAATTGTTGTATTTTGCTGTTACAAAAAAAAAACCCCAAAACCATTTGCAGAGCTTGAAAAACGTATCGCCAGTATCGAACCGACCCCAAACAATGCAGTATCGCACACACCTAGTCGCAGGAGCTGCGCTTCCGGTCTTCGTCGTGTTTGCAGCACTCGCGGTGCCTTCGGGTGCTGCTCGTAAATCCCCAACACAGTGTAGGGCAGACTCAACCACACGTGCTACAAACACTGTTACATGATGATAAAATATTTCATTTATTTTCTTATATTTGACAGTTTTTTTTATGAAATTCGGAAACAATTCCTCACTAAAAGGTTCATAATTTCTGCATATTAAATATGTCATTTGTATACATACAAGGAATATTGCTTTAACATTATTTTACATTGTATTCCCTTTTCCCACACTAGTCGTTATGCTATTTCACACTATTACAGTAGCTTACTACATTCAAGTACAGTGTGTAATCATGCAGCAAATGAACCATAAGGATATAAACAACCAATCAATAATATGGTTTCATTTTATATTTGCATGTAGACAATTATTATTTCAATATTAGTGCAACTGTCACAAAGCAAGGTGGACATAAATGCTGGGAAGCAGAAACATGCCCATTGTGAAGCCACTACAGTGCTAGGCGATGACCAATGTATCATTGACTTTACTGGTATGACTGCCCGGCTTCATAATGAGCTAAATGGGAAATTTGCTGTCTGTCCTGCAGCAGGTTCCGTAAAGGCCTGTTGTCTGGGAAAAGGCGACGGGAACAAGTCTGTTAAGATGGAGTGTCCATTTGGAATGCACACTAAAACATGATTTGTTACAGCCGGCAGATAACAATTTTGGCAGCTCTGGTTGAAACTGGATTTACGGCCCAATGGGGGACAAAAAACCAACTGGAGCTGATTCAAGCGTTGATATCGTTTTGACCACCAGAGGGCATGCATGGGTTAAGAAAATGGCTCTTTTTTGCATGTTTGTCACACTTAGACGCTTCAGATCATCAAACAAATTGAAATATTAGTCAATGACCACACAATTGAACACAAAATGCAGTTTTAAAAAGATTTTTACCCCCCAAAAAAATCAAATCTCCTTGGCCCTGACTGGAAAAGTGATTACCCCCTACCAAAACATAACAAATTAAGATCTCTCATTCTGGAAAATGGTACAAAGCCATCTCTAAAGCTTTGAGACTCCAGCAAACCACGGTGAGAGCCATTATCCACAAACGGCAAAAACATGGAACAGTGTTGAATCTTCCCAGGAGTGGCTGTCCAACCAGAATTACCCCGAGAGTGCAGCGACGACTCGCCAAGGAGGTCACAAAAGACCCCACAACATCTAAAGAGCTGCTAGACTCACTTGCCTCAGTTAAGGTCAGTATTCATGACTCCACCATAAGAAAGACACTGGGAAAAAACGGCCTGCATGGCAGATTTCCAAGATGAAAACCACTGCTGAACAAAAGAACATTATGGCTAGAAAACGTCTTGATCCCCAAAACCTGTGGTCTGACAAGACAAAAGTTAAACTTTTCGGAAGGCGTGTGTCCCATTACATTGGGCAGAAAAGTAGAAAAGAACATTATATCAACAGTAAAATACGGTGGTGGTAGTGTGACGGTCTAGGTCTGTTTTGCTGCTTCAGGACCTGGAAGACTTGCTGTGATAAATGGAACCATGAATTCTGCTCTCCACCAAAAAATCCTGAAGGAGAATGTCCGGCCATCTGTAGGTGAAACCAACTTTGGTTCTGCAGCAAGTCCATCTCGAAATGGCTGAAAGATAACAACATGAAGACGCCAAGTCAAACTCCTGACCTGAATCCCATTGTGGCATGACCTTAAAAAGGCAATTCATGCTGGAAAAGCCTCCAATGTGGCTGAATTACAACAATTCTGCAAAGATGATTGGGCCGCACTTTTTCCACGGCGCTGTAAGAGGCTCATTGCAAGTTATCGCAAACGCTTGACTGCAGTTGTTGCTGCTAAGAGTGGCCCAGCCAGTTATTTTGAGTGAAGATTTGTTGTCTTGCTGGAAATGATGAATACCTTGACTGGGGATTCAGTTTAGCTGGCGACCAGGGGTACTGTACCTCCCTCTCAAAGTGGGCTGGCATAGGCTCCAGCATACCCCCACAACACTAATGAGGATTCAGCAGCACAGAAGATGAACGGATGGATGAATGAATGGATGGGGGCACATTTTACTCAACGGCCTACGGGGCAGTGGGCTGGCCCAGACGCTCGGCTTCTGCATGATGATTGGATGATCGGTCCGAGGCGGAATTCCTTTTTGACTGACAGTGAAATGAGCAAATCAGCAATCTTAAAGTATAAACCTCCAACGGAGCATTTCCCAACTTTGTCTTTCCTTTGTACGGAACTGATCAGCAACTTTGTCTTTGTTAAAAAGTGACGGTTCCCTTTCAAAAAGGACACTTTGACACGGTCACTGGATGGAGGATCAAACCCGCAGCCGCAGGTGGTGAGACAACTACTCTCACCAACTGAGCCATGCTGCGCCCAAGAGAAGGGGCCTTAGGTTCTTGTCCCTGCGTTTCACAGACGATGCGGTCCTGATGACCTCATCAGGCTCTGATTTTCAATGTTTACATTACGCTGGTATCGTAACCTTGATACCAGTGGCAGCTGCTGGTCATTCAAGGGGGGGAAGCTCATTTTTGTTCCAGCCTAAACCATAAATGGGATTATTTACTTATATGTAAATTCTACCCTTTGTTCGTAGTCGTTACACTTCAAGATCGCTGACTCAATCAAAAAGTTACTCCGCCACAGACAGAATATACAATCGTCATGCAGAAGTCAAGCATCCGGGCCAGCTCGTTGCCCAGTAGACCTCCAGAGACGCCGAGCATCCCATGGGCGGGACAAAGCCCAGCATTTGTCCAATGACTAGCCTGTTTTTGCATTTCTACTAGCATCAGCCCTCACAAAACACATGCATTTGGCGGCGGAAGACCCAAATTGGAACACTGAGGGGGGAAGTCTCCAAACTGCAACGAAATGAGAGAGTCAGCTGTGAAGACACCACATGGATTTACACACACACAAACAAGCTTGTTTTAAAAAGTATGCTGGTCTCCACGGTGACTGAAGACACAGAAAGAGACCCTGTTGCAGCTGGTCTCTGGCAACCAAGAGGGAGGAGGGGTCCAAAAGCGTTGAATGAGTGCCCAGATGTACAGACACTGAGGGGGAGTGTGCGCAGCAGTGAAAGAGTCATTTTGGAAAGACGGGTAGGAGGTAAAAAAGGGGGATAGGCCAGTGAGAAAGAGGGAGGAGAGAGGACACACACACACAAGTAGCGAGAAAAGGAGTCCAAAGTGGACCTCGCACTTGCAGGAAGCGTCCATGCAACTGTCCTGCTGACCCTCTGAAAGACACAAACACTCAGCTACAGTCTCCAGCTGAAGTGGACCAAGCAAAGGTGATCAACAAACGGGAGGAACAAGAAGAGGGGGACGGTGAAGTGCAGAAGCAGTGGTCTGCAAAAATATGAGGTCAAGTTTATGGGCAACGCAGATTGGGAGGACTGGGAACTGTTTCCAGCTGTGGTAAGCATGTGTTCCTAACTTTATAGGTATGGCAGGTGGTATGTTTGGACAACTCAAACAATAAAGAAACACAGCCATAAGCAAATGTATCAGCTAGTAAACAGTAGAAGTTGGGTGGGCATATCTAGCCACATATCAACAATATCAATACCGATATCGATCATATCAGTATTGGATCGACACTAGCTTGATGAGACTGATCCTAAATATCTATTTCGTTGTTGATGACAAAGCTAACACAGGCAAAAACGTTTAGTTTTGAGTGTCGGTGTGGGATAAATGCACACTTTAACACCCATGTAGTCTGTAAAAATGAACATGAAATGACTGACAGAAATAGTTGCCTCTTACGTTGCCAAGTTGACGTCGCTGACGTCACGGCCTTCCTCAATTTTGACACGCACTGCTAGCATAACGGACGAAGTGTGTCCTTGTTTTCCCTAACCTAGTAAAACTATCGGTTAATAGTTTATTATTTTAGGAATCATCCGTACAAACATGTAATATTCACTATCCATCCGAGACCCAAACAAAGTTGGGGGGTGGGGTGGTGGGCGGTGCTGTTGGAAACGGAAGTCGCATTTGATTGACGAATCCGTAAGCCAATGGATACGCGGTTTTAATGCACGACGCGGATACCACGTTCTGATTGGTCGGTTCGACAGGCCGTGATTGCATTGTCACATAGTCTTTGAATGTCGGCGTTTACAGAGCCTACGTACGTTTACGCCTGTAAGAAAACGTTTTACAGTGCAGTATAATTAAATTTACTTGTAATTTCTCACACGGACCGGTCATAGACTGCATAGGTCATACTTGCATGGTGGATGACCAACAACATTGTGTATGCATTCACCTACCTACTAACATTGTAAGAAAGACATGAATGTAATACTGTGTTTATTGTTGTACTTGTCTGCAGTGCTCTAGAACTCAACACACACGTACACACACGCATAGCTGTCCGAGCAATGATGAAACGCATCAGTCTTGAGATACCATGCTAGAAATAGCCTGCCCGGTTTATATTTACATCAAGCACTCAGCTGCAGGGCCTGCCTGTAGACTACATATGTGATATGACCACACAGAAGGTAGAATTTGAAGGCAGGCTTAAGGGAGTAATTGTAGGGATGCAGAGTAAAATTGCAGAGTAGTCGAGGGTGGAGTTGCACATAAAAATAACAATCAGAAGCAGTAAATCTCGGGTTTATGTTTATCTTTCGCAGATTTGATCGAGTTCCATTTCATTCCCGAAAAGAACAAGTACAACAAAGCCTATTTTCCGCATATCTTCGCGTGCATCTGAGGATCAACATGTCTATAAACGAGTACGTGCAAGAGGTTTTCCAAAAGGTCTGGACCAAATTGAAAGACCTGCCACAAGCCGATCCACTGGAACAGGCGGCGTTCTTTGTGATCATCCTTTTCATTTGTAAGTCCGCTTTAAGAACGTGCGCCACGTTCTTCTTCTGCATGCACTTTAATCTGCCTTTTCTTTCCTTTCAGGTACAATCATCGCCCTGGTGGTGCTCAGTTGTGTCCACTGGTGCTACTGTGCAAAGCCAAAGTACCAGGTCTTTAGAGTGCAGCCTCTATAGACCGACTGGCGATCAAAAAGCACACCAGCATTCTATGGAGAATTACGCTCTGTTATCAACATGCAGCAAATTTTAGAAGCCAGAGTTTTGGATATGCGCCAGGACAAAGACAAAGACACATTTTCAACAATTCTAGCATTTGGGAAAAATATGCAGTAGTACAAATGAACCAGTGGTGTACCAAAACAATGAACCATTGTGAAAAGTACAGAAGTAGAAGTACTTGAAGCATTCCATTGTTCTTACTCATACTATTCATCAAGAGAGCGTAATATGAAAACATTGCTTAGTGCATGGATTTTATACTTATCTGTACATATTTTAAAGTTAATTTTGATGTGAAAAATGAGGGTACCATCTGCTTGTCATATGAGGAGTGGCCAGTCGCCAAGAAACCTTAGACCAGCAGTGTCTACAAACTTTATCTATGCCTGAAAACTGAAAAACCGAAGGATCTGGGTGCTTTTTTTATATTTGACAAACCAATGTATATATGCCTTAGAGTTATACATACAGCCTGCATGTCAGCTGTGTTATTGGTGATAAAGTTAACGATGACATAACATTTATATTTTTTCCTGCTCCATTTATATTTTTTGTGCTCATTTTTGTGTTGAATGACTATTTATTTTTGTGCTGTGCTCCAATAAAGCTGCAAACCGTAACTGGTACTCTGGCTGCACTTTGGACGGTAAAAATCATCATTCAGTAATCCCATCAGAGTTGCTGGAGCCTATCCCAGCGGACTTTGGGCATGGGTGGGATACACCCTGGACTGGTCGCCAGTCAATCGCGAGGCAGACATGCAATCATTCACACCTACGGACAATTTAGAGTCGGCCATGCATGTTTTTGGAATGTGGGAGGAGTACTCTGAAAAAATCCATGCACGCACTGGAAGAACATGCAAACTCCACACAGGTCTTCCTGAACCCAGGTCTTTCTGACTGGCCAGCATGCTAACCACTCAGCCACTATGCAACGCGGCTAGAAATACCATAAACGCAAAATGTATGACTACTTTATAAGGTCATGTCACTATTTAACACTAAACTATAGTAAAAAAAAAATCAGTATATTGTATTGTTGTAACTCAGCTACATTGGCATAAAGCCAGATTAACACGTAGTGTGTTTTTTTTAATGATAAAGTTAAAATTAAAATTGTGTATTCCCAACGTCCTAATAATCCCTTCTGTAAAAGACTGAACTGTTGTCTGCAGGCCTTATTATTGCCGCCTTCCTTTACCCTCACCTCTCTGTATTTTGAATAAACATTAACCAGGCTTTGTTGCTTTAGCGTCGCCATGTTCAGATCGTCACCCGGACAGCACGTTAGAAACTCATGAGCCTTCTTACACATGCTAATACAGTAAACGGCGCCATTATAGTTGCTGTGTATTCAATAGTAGAGTCCGGGCTACTCTGTACACTCTCTGTTGACGTAAGCTATGTTCACACTCACTGAACCGTGAGAGACGCTTTTAGTGGGACATGGCTGTGGAAAGGTGAGTTTTTGGACTGGATTATATCATGTGACCATGCAAATACACATTTTTGACTATTTGCTGATCAGCTTTCATTAGCTTCAGTAGCTTACAAACAGATACTTACTGTTTATTGCTTCTGCCAACATTTCATTGCAAAAGTGCTAATCTGAAATGGTTATGATGCTCTCTTTTGAACAACATCTTGCACTGGAGTAGGGCTGTCAAACTCTTGCCACGGAGGGCTGAGACCCTGCAGGTTATCTTTCCAGGTGATTTTAATGATCAACACCTCCTTCAATTAAAATCACCTACTGGAGAGGTGCATTCACTGATCCTCCAAAAATCACAAGAACATCGTTGTCACGGGTGCATGTGTGGTCTAAATACACAGGAAGACAAAGAAAAAAAGCAAGTCCGTATTTTTATCTCCAATGTGACTCTTCGCGAGGAAGTACAATTCACTGCCTTTAAGTATACTCAGAAAAACAGAACCTTAAGTTACGTTGTGTCTTTGAACGCAACCCTTCATGGCTCCAAACAACATTGTTAATGTGTCTATCAAATGCTCTTCTTCTTTGCCTTTCAGATATACCCCTGCTTATCCAATCAGGGGTCGCCACAGCGAATCATTTTGTTCTGTTTGATTCGCATGTTCTGCTAGTATTAAAGAGAATATCGTTGGGCATTGTCAGACATGACAGGTATTTTTTTTTTAGCTGGATTTAGAGTTTCAGTTTATTTGGAGCTGGTAATACATACCAATATAAATAATTGTGTTCTGTCATTTATCTTTCCGTTCATAAAATACAGCATAAATAGGCATATTTCACAAATAGTGGCACATGGGGATTAATCATGATGAATTAATTTGAAAATTTTGATTAATTTGATTAAAATGTTTAATCCTTTGACAGCCCTCATTTTACAGTACAAAATTTATATTTTAAAAATCTATTTTTGGTAGTTGTAGGTTTTTGTGTGATTTTAGGCTCAATAATACACTATTTCAAAATGAAAACAAAATAATTGTACAATCACATATGTGATGTATTGAAACCAAGGCAAGATAAATGCCTTAAATCCTACTCTGGACTACAACGGTACTCTTCTTATAACTTTTATTAGCCAGCCTTATACACCTTTTTTCCACTAAAGCTCTATTTACCATATTGTGCAGTCTCCCAGGGCAGCAGCAAGCCACAGACTCACCTGATGACTGGATAGAGTGGTTCCTGTTGCGTTTACATCAAGAGCCATGGGCGTTTGGCGGTTTTGTGGTCGTGGTCGTGTTTGTGCTGGCAGTGCTGTCCCTGGTTGTCTTTGCTCTGCTGTACGGATGCTGCCGTTGCACAGCCCCAGAAGAGGAGAAGAAGAAGAAGCAGCAGAGAAAGCTGAAAAGACAAGTCATCTAGACATGAGAGACCAAAGAGTAGGACCAGTTTGGACCAGTAGTGCATATACTCTATGCTTTAGACTTCCACCAAGGGTAAACAAAACTAAATGTGTCTGTTAAAAAATAATAACATGCCAGGCAATTTTGTAGTCCAGTAATGCACTCTAAAAAGGTCACACTACTGCAGCGTAATCTGTTGGAACTGGTGGGCCACATGGCCATGATGCAAATGAACTGTAAAGTCAAAAAGTACAAATAAATGTGTGGATCCACACCTCTGCATCAGAACTGTGTCATTTCTTCTAAATTACTAAATAAGTAACTTACTGTGATCTGTGTCTTAGCATAGTATAACCTGTAGAATATCCATAAAAGCTCTTTTTAGTCAGGTTTAGACTTTTTCCAAAGTATAAATATTTAGCTAAAAGCTCAGTGATGCAGTAAAGTTTTTCACACTAAGGTTTAAAATTTAGTTGCAGGTGTCAAATACTGCAAATACCAGGTCATAAAATGTGTTCAAACGTAGGCATCATTGCCATGACAAAAAAACGCACTACATCTCCCAGCGTTCAATGCTGCCTACGTCATCAGGTCCAAGTGACGTTATTTGGCTGCGCCTGGCGGGTATCACAACGCAATGGCGAGTGGCAAGAAGAGTGCGCTACTTTCCTCTTTGGCAGACTATGGAGACGATACAGATCCTGACTCAGACCCTGAACCAGAAGAGCCAGGTGCGCAGAAATTGATGTTTATTTACTGTCAAGAGCTACGACTTTACTTCCTGGTTTGAGGCATGACGCTCGAGCTTCGTGTGGTAGCTAAACTAGCTAGCTGCCATTGCTATTCAAAAGATGAAGCGGTTTTTGTATTCAGATATTTCTGTCGGTCGGAGATGTTTATTCAAGACTATATTGTCACTTTTCTTAAGAATGGGCAATTTACTCATGTGTATGTGTTTCCTGGGCTCACGCATCATTGAACTTTACATCCGGCACATAGCTGCCGCCATTGTTTATTAAAGGGATTGTACGCAGCTCAGTAATTTGCAGTCATGTTATTGTTTATTGCGGTTAATTGGTTCCCGACCGCGAAAAGTGAATTTAAGAAGTCAAATAGGATTCCTTCTTTTTAAATTAAATGTTTTCGTAGTTACTGCGTAGAAACCTTCTAATGACTTATTAAAACATTATTTGATCCATCAAGGCATGAATTAACACTCGTATAGTAGTACCTTTACAATATAGTCAGCCATTTAAGACAGTTTACCTTATAGGGGAGCAGAAACGATGGCGGACAGGTGTCGTCAGGGGTTCAGAGTTGCGTTTAAGTTAGTTGTGGGCTTTGGCCCCAAGAGTAACCCTTGTTATAATTCATTCATTCATTTTCTATACCGCTTATCCTCGTTCGGGTCGCGGGGTATGCTGGAGCCTATCCTAGCTGACTTTGGGCGGGAGGCGGTACACCCTCGCCAGTCAATCGCAGGGCACATGTAGACAAACAAAGACATACAACCACACACTCACATTCACACTCTAATGGACAATTTAGAGTCGCCAGTTAACCTAACATGCATGTTTTTGGAATGTGGGAGGAAACCGGAGTACCCGGAGACAACCCACGCACGCACGGGGAGAGCATGCAAACTCCACATAGAGATGCCCAACGGAGATTGGAACCCAGAACCTCATGACTCTGAGGCCAACATACTACCCATTCAGCCACCGTGATTATGTTATCATTATGCCCGTTGTGAAATCAATTAAACTTGAAAAAAGCCCATTGTTCAAGTCTGGTGCTTGGAAGGGGGTTCCATCAAACAATTATTGACATCTAGTGACCAATGTAAAATACATTCAAACGTTCACACGTGTTTTAGTTTACTTTAACATTTTTGTGCTTGAAAATGCTTAATTTTGGCCAACAAAGTTGTACAATTTGCTTAATTATGCATATATTATAACTAACACTAGGCCACAGTCTACCAAGAAACAGCAATAATTTATTAGTTAATAGTTTGAAAAATTGCAATGGCGTGAGGGAGGGATGTTTAAACCTACATTCAATGACAGGTGTGGTTTCCAAACTTTTTACAGTGGCGTACCCATTCACGCATATGACCTGAAGCCATGTACGTCCTTCACCGACACACTTTTTACCTTAATTTCAAATATTGAACATAATGAATTGGGTAATTTATTTTATAGTAATTCCGTGTCAAAAATGTGTCTTTTGCATGGTCACATTTCAATAAAGTTTGACATGAGCGCTGATAAATACATAATTATACTACATATCTTTTATTCCAGTCTGATGTTGGCACTAATAGTTTTTAATTTTTATTCAAGTACCCTCATCACAATTGGCGGTACCCCTGAGGGTACGCGTAACCCACTTACGGTACTTTTGTCTTACGGCAGTACACTGGAGTAGCTGTGCACTACTGTATACCTGTAATGGAGCTTGACTGTTACTATTTATGTTCTAGTTGGGTTTGTTCTAATCAAATATATCCCTCTCTTTCAACTGACCTGGTGTTTTTCTTTTTTGTGTCTATTCCAATCCCAACATCATCAGAGGAGGAAGAAGTACCTGGAGGAGGAGGAGGATTGGTGTTCGGCTACGGTAAAGATGACCCGAATCGAACTGAGAGCTTCATTGACAAGGCATCTGAAAATGAAGACAGCAAAGAGAGTAATTCGGTGTGTATTTTACATTAGGTGTACTCACAGTCTCACTTGTCAGTTGTAGGTACATGTGTGTGTGTGTGTGTGTGTGTCTGTATATGTCGGAACGCTGTTAAAATTTACACCTTCAATCTACAGAGATTTTTTTTGGGGGGGGGTATTGTCTAAATGAGATTAAAATTAATCTTAAAAACATCTTAGGCCCTGTCCACATAAGAACACTTCTGGGGGGTTTTAACGGGCTGCAAAAAATCGTGTTCACACAGTGTTGGATCAGTAAATAGTCACATCCACATGAGATCGTTTTCAGGCTGGATAACAGTGAAAATGAAACAAGGCACACCTACACATGGCGCTGTTAACAGACATGCAGACAGGAACATGTGACGCCATAACGTAAGAAAAGTTTGTCATCTGGAGGGGGGCAGTGAACTGTTGGGAGACGTGAGAGGCAAGGAGGACTCTCAATATTAGTGGAGACCTGCCAACATGTATGAATTTTTGTTTTTATGCTCCTCTGCTCTACGATGTGTTGTGTTTTAATGGTTTTAGTTTTGAATTCAGTTGTACAATACAGATAAATATTATCAGTTTGCTAATAGTGTTACAAACTGGGGGGAGTGAAAACATTTTTCTCCCCCAGGTGGGGCATGACAGAAAATAGAGAACTACTGCGCTACACAAAAAACAACAACATGATGATGAACACGTGAGGGGAGGCGAGGTTTTGTCGCACCAAGTGCAGTGCAAACACAGCTCTGTAGTACACCATTGTTGTTATGCGTGCGGGCGTCCCGCTTGTTTTTCTGTTCACTTGATGGCGACTCCATCATTATGTGGAGTGCACAAATGGCGCACGACACACATATGGAGTTCGCGAGTGTGACGTATAAAAACACTTACATTTTGCCCAAACCATACGAATTACACACATTGGGCATACGGACGACACGTGAACAGATACGAAGTTTGTCTTGAAACCTGAACAAAAAACGCAAGCGCCTGTAGAGTTTGTTTGACACGACAAAGAATCTCTGCAGCCAGTCTATGTCACGCTGTTCTGTTGTTGCCATGCAACAAATATGTTTAGAACCTTTTTCTGTCACTTTTTTGTTGGCACAAAGGAGACGGCGCCGCCTGAGAGTGCTTTTAGATGGTAGAGGCACCCGCTGCTTGTTGAAGAAAGCGTCTTCAGAGGACTCCCAATAAGACCAGAAAAAGTTGCCAGTCACTTTTCTGCAAAGAGAATGCTTGAATGCTCACTAAAAATAGCAATAATGTCCCTTTATTCTTGGACAGACCGTGTGTGCATGAGGCTTGTTAAAAAGTATAACGTAATGTCTTGGGGCTAACAGGGAGCAAAAAAGCTGTTTTGGCAGTTGCAACTTACTAGTTGTTCACTAGTATGTTGTCCTTTATCTTAATTTGTGTATTATACTATTGAGTATTAAGACCATCTATTCCCTCAACAGCTTCTCTCAGGGACTTTTACGTCATATTAAATCATAAAACAGTTTGCATATACATTAGGTTTGTGTAACGATGACACTGTCTTCTAACTATTTACTAAGAGTCTCCTTAACTAAATGTTCATTAAACTCCCTGCAACTTCTATCTGTGGAAAAGGAGGCGTCTTTGCTATTTTTGCAAATAATGTCTTATTCCAAACACAGTGTCACTTTTATGGTAGAAACCAGAAGGAAAGATGAGCAGGCCATCCTGTGCGTATGGCTGCTCGGTTCCTAGTCCGTTTCCCTGTGGATTGAAAGAGTTAACCCCCTGCATTTTTGTGTTTATAGGAAATG
This sequence comes from Oostethus manadensis, assembly GCA_024372805.1. Classification (NCBI taxonomy): domain Eukaryota; kingdom Metazoa; phylum Chordata; class Actinopteri; order Syngnathiformes; family Syngnathidae; genus Oostethus; species Oostethus manadensis. Next base: position 444,294 of record QODF01000228.1, read on the forward strand.
ACGAATGACGAATCTGACGAGGGGAGGGACGCAGATGATGTTGAGGTATTTGAGCATCCACATGCTGTGGGCTGGACTGAACTGAACAAAAAAGGATCAAGATTAATTGACTTTTAAACCAAAAGGGGGGGGGGGGGCACACTAATGCAATTAAAATACTTGGGCATTAGATGGAGCTGTGGGCCTGCTTATGTCTGATGTTGGCTCCAGTAAACGATAAGGTAGTCTTGTAACACCTGGCGCTCCCTGTGAGATACTTGTTATCTTCACGTGTGTCTCCATGTGCCACAAGGCGGAATTTCAGCCTCAGAGGGAGCAATCTTCAATGTGTGTGCGCGTGTGCGTCTACCGCAGCACCTGTTTGATACACGTGAATGAACTCCGTGTGAGTCACACAGCAAACGAACACAAATCAAATAACTTATTGATCACCACAGGTATAAGCGTATTTCCTCAAATCACGACCATTCCGCCAGCGTGCACCAAATGCGTCATCAAATTCAGTAAATCAATGTCTCACAATGGATAAATGCCATCTTTTCCCAGGGAGGGGTGACGTTTTCGAATGATTCATACTACCATGTGTTGCGGTAGCTCATTAACACAACACACACCACCTGCAACGCGCACATGGCATCAGTAAAGCTGATGTTCATGGGGGGGTTTATAGAAAAGTGAGCAGAGCCAAAGCTTCTATGCAGTTCATCATTGATCCGATTTGACAGGATTAAAACAAGAACAGATACATGTTGGTATTATTATAAATATGCATTTGAACAAATAAAGGCCTTCCACGAATGGACCTCTCAGCAGTTGAGTAAAATAAACACCCTCTGCCACTGTATGAGGAAAGAATGTTGCCATCTTTTGATTACATTTCAGTAACAGTGTGTCATGATTTCGCAATAGCGCATGTAGAAACATGTTGGGCAGCATTCCCTTGGAAAAGAAGCCATAATTTCAGTCATATATAAACACCTTTTATTTAATTTACAGATGAGTTGTCATTCATGAGTTGTGGTTGCTGGTGTGTTTTTATTTTTAACTGTTTTGGCATACTATAAGTGGGAAGGTTAAATAATTTGTTGTCAGAAATGGAGTATTGTGCTAAAGTTGCTAAGGCCCTAAATCAGCTGATCAGATTTTGTGCTACACTTGAAGTTAATCCTCCAGTCACACTTTGGGTGAAAAATGCATTAAACAAAAGCTTTCATTAAACCAAAACTAAAACACTCCTGTAATGTCTTTGTGCAATAACACTTTATTGTTACTATTTTCTTATTCATAATTTTTATCACGTTCTTTGCCAGATCGTCTCTTCTTTTTGTCCCAAAATCTGAAATACCAGGCATCTAATTGTAGCCATTGTACAGGATAACAGCAGCGCTCTGTTCATATATCCAGCTGGGGATCTAAAAATAAAATGTCACATACAGTGGTGTGAAAAAGTGTTTGCCCCTGTCCTGACTTTCATTTTTTTGTCACTCTTAAATGTTTCAGATTATCAAACAAATTTAAAATACTAGTCAACAACACAACGGATTGCAAAATGCCATTTTAAATTAACCTTTTTAAATTTTAAGGAAGAAAAAAGAAATCCAAACCCACATGGCCCTGTGTGGAAAAAGTGATTGCCCCCACCCCTGTTAAAACAAAAGGATATAAAGCCATTTCTAAATATTTGGGACTCCAGCAAACCACAGTGAGAGCCATTATCCACAAATGTTGAAAAAATTGAACAGTGGTGCATTTTCTACTGTAATGCAGCATTTCAGAGAAAATCACACCATACTTACTGTAAATATAGTGGCGGTAGTTTGAAAATCCTGAATTCTGGGGGAAAACAATCCTGAATGTCCGGCCTTGGGTTGAACTTGGGTTCTGCAGCAGGACACCAATACGAAACACAGCTGCAAGTCCAACTGTCTGAAGAAAAACAAAATTGAAGACTTTGGAGTGGCCTAGTCAAAGTCCTGACCTGAGTCCTATCGAGATGCTGTGGCATGACCTTAAAATGCGGTTCATGCTGGAAAAGCCTCCATTGTGACTGAATTACAACAATTCTGCAAACATGAGTGAGCCAAATTTCCTCCACAGCGAGACTCATTGCAAGTCATGGCAAACACTTGATTGCAGTTGTTACTGCTAAGGTGACACAACCAGTTAATAGGTTTTGGCGATCACTTTTTCACACAGGGCCATGTAGGTTTGGATTTTTTTCTCACTTAATATAAAAAAATTTCCTTTAAAAACTGCATTTTGTGTTCAGTTGTGTTTACCTGTCCATGTTTGATTGCAACTCTCAGTTATGTACCACTTAGTCTTCATTCATTCATTCATTCATTGGAATAAAAAAAATCCACATGTAACAGGAGCCAATTTATTCCATTCATTTTTTGCCCGTCGGGGATAATACAGTTCAACATGACCTTGACTTCTAAAAATAACAGGTTTTGAAGACATTTATTTTTGAGTGAGCTATTAACTGCAATTAGTTCACGTTCACAAATTATGTAGTTGTTTAGTTAGTTACAGATGTGGATACTTCAGCTGTTCAGGAAACGCCTGGAATTTACCATACAGAATTGCTTTTTTCATAAACAAAAGTAAATTATAAAATTAGAACTAGTTCAGTCTGCTTTGCTTCTCACTGATGCTGTGGTTAGGACAGATTAACGCCAAACCTGGCTGCCTTATTCTGAGCTACTGTATTTGTAACGTGCTAAGGTTATTTTTATGTGTAGCAGACTAGATGATTATTGTGTTGTGGAAATGAAACACACTGTAGAAGAGAATGGACAGACGGTGTGACACAAAATGAGCATTGCCTCCATTTCTTAATGGCATGTGATGAACTTGGGGATCTTAGAAAGTCTTAGTTGACCATTTAAAAAGAACATATCCTTTCAAATAAAACACTCCTTTTATAGTTTTGTTGAATTCGCATGAGCACATTCAGGCAAAGTTCATATTTGTATAGCGCTCAAATTTTGAGCAGTTTGAACCACGTTTGAGCTGAATGCAAAGAGCTGCTTCAAACCTGCGGCTCTCTAGCTTGCTGCAACCCGTGAAAGCAGAACAGACAAGGGATAAACTATAAAAAATTGCATGATATTTTGTGTGCGCGCATGATGTGTCAAACCTCAGGTGTCGTTCAGTTCATTGGGCTGAATCTCTACCCGCGGGTTTGCTGTGTCTGCATGTTTCTATTTGCCACTCTCCTGTTGGGCTGCGTGCTTTGGCCAACGTCAGGGAAATGGTTTGATGTACCCGTGCAGTTGCTAGGTAACAATGTGATGATGCCCATGAATAAACAGCACAGTTCCTTTGTGCCCATCCTGTGTTATGCAGTCAATGTTGGCACGATATGCGGCATACTTTATAGGCTGTGCAAGACCCCACCTTTTGCCAAACTAAACTTATCACTCATAAGTTCTGACATTTTTTCTTCTGGTTTACTGGTATTTAACCATCTATCCTGTGTGTGTGTCCTGTGTTGTCTTGCTGTTTTACTTCCCACTGGTGCTGTTCATCCTTCCTTCTGCTAATGTCATGTTCAGAGGAGACCTAATGAAATGAAACATTTGTCTACCTTTTGTCTCTCTATATAGGTCTCAGAGGTAGAAACAAAGGACCCTAATGAGCTTGTCGGTAAGTGCAAACACACATTTTGGTATTTTCAGAGTTTTAAAGTATTGGTTCTGACTACAATGAACCACAACCATAATAATCCACATGTAGATCTTAAACACAGTTGTCAAAACTTTGCAAGCACCCTCAATCATCTCCTTTATGGGGTACATTTATAGAAGATGAAAAATATGTGTATATTTATGATTGAGCTTAACCTTAGTACCTTCACAGTCTAAAGTTTAAAAAAAAATGTTTTGTGATACCATTCCAGAAAGGGTAATGGTTTAATTTTATTTGAACATGCATGTAAATTACATTGGAATACATCACTTAATACACTTGACAGTTCCACATGTCCAAAAGAAGTATGAAGAAGCAACGCTTATTAAATCCTACCCCTGTAGGCTCTCACCTATTTCAATACATTTGTAGACTTCCTGCAGTTACTAAGTTTGAATGCATAAGTAAGGTAATGTGACAGTGTGTTAAATAATAGTCCTTGTCATGGTAAATAAATTATATTGCGGTCCTGACAAATGATACTGATGTGATTAGGGGTCTCCCGATCCACATTTTTTGCCATCCCATCAATTTTTTTTATAGTCTTGCCAATCCGATCCGGTACTGATTCTTTATTTTTTTTTTTTAAATAATAAACTTTTGTTACCATCATGACATGGAATTATTCAACCACCTATACAAAAGTTTTAGGGTAGGACTAATCATGTCACATGGTTATAGATCAAATTGTAGTGTGATTTAGAACAACCAGCGGGACTTTTCCCATGCAAACTTCGGGCACCATGACAGAAGAGTCCGGACGGGCACAGCAAGGGAAGTCAACCACTGTCGCCGCGAACCAAATATCCAGCGTCCAACGTGAAACTAACTTAACCACAGTACCCCACGGACATGTCTGAAGGGGGTGGTGTGTTTTCTCCTTCATTCGGATGGCGGGTGTCCAGTGGCAACCAGCTTTGTTGAGCTGATCTTGTCCAATCTTCAAAATCCAGTTGATGGGCAGCTGATACCGATCCTGAAGATCGGTTCGGGACATCAAGAACAACTCATTGTTTCAGTGACTTTTGGCTGCAGTTAGTGCGTGAAAGACTAACTAGATCCAGTTATAAAAGGCTCTTTGTTTGCCGTTTGCCGAAGATTGGTCTTGAAGGTCTAACACAGGAGCTGGCAGTGTTTAGTGAGTTAATCACTGAGCCGTGCAGGTGTGTGTGTGTCTGTGAGATATCCGACAGGAAATGAGTGATACAGGGAGTGGGTGTTCTGAGCAGAGCCTTGAGCACAGAACGTGCCGACTCAGCTGTTTGTTTACTCTGGCCTCTAGCGAGAGGCTGTCATTAAATGCTGCATACACCTTTTCACTTTACTGCCAGCTAAAATATCACCAGATGACAAATATAATCATGAATTGCATGATGGCATTAAAGTCAATGTTCCCTCCACTTAACTGGCTACATCAGTCAAATCACTGAACAGAGGAGAAGGCACCAATTTTTAGTCCCTAAGACATCCCCCTTCAGCCATTGGTGTTGTGTGGGTGATTGAGCGTGACTCATAACTGGACACTTGACATTCCAGCAGCAACGCTTGGATGCTCTGTGTTGTCTGACAGTAAATGTCACAGTGCGCCTCCTGTCAGTGAGCTGAAGACAGCTCTTTGTCTGCTCAGTAAAGGGGCACGCATTGTGCCGCTGTCCAAAGAGACCCGCAGGGCACAGATTTTGACTTTGTTTCCAGCAGAACAGATGATGATTATCTTCTTTTTGTAGGCTTGTTAATACCATCCTGTTCACTTCCTGATTGTGCTGCTTCTATAAGAAACCATTAACACAGTTATTTTTCAACATAGGTTGGTTTTCACTTCCAGGAATTAGATTTTTTTTTTAGTCTAACAGAGGTAATCTTGTTTTATCTAGATGGGATTAGCTGCCTTTGACAATGTTGTGAAATTGCCCGTGACATTGTATGGAGTTGGGTTTATTTTCACATATTGTAATGAATGTTTTATTGTCAAGGGCTACGGTGTATATCTCTAGAAAAGACAGTGTACAAGTTTCAACATAACTTCTCACATAAACTCCTGAGCACAATCTCAAGACAACAACAACAGTAATCCCTCATTTATCGTGGTTAACTATGATAAGACACACACAAGACTACAATTTGAATGCGTCTTTATTTAGCCTTGTTTATGCTTGAATATGCTTAATTTAGGCAAACAAATACCCAACAAATTCCTAAATGTGCATAAAAAAATGATTAATAGTTCAACCACAAAAAGCATTTTTCATTTCCTAAAAGATCCTCAAATGAAGATCCTTATCGTGGGGGAAAGTCTAGTGGTAGACTCAAAAAATTTCACACGCACAAAGCCAAAGATTCCAATAGACTATCTGGAAAAACAAACTGCAGTTTTTTAAAGAATTTTGCCCGTCATCCACAATCCTTATGTGAAAAATGAACACACATTTTCCCATTTCTGTGAGTTCTAAAAACAAGAAAATTGCCAGAACCAGGCAGCTAACAATGAATGTAATGGGAAGCATTATGGGAACTTATTCTGCCTATAAAGCCCTGTAAAAAACGCAACAATGTCCTAGTTAAATAACGTGACCTCAGTAACCAAAAGAGGCATCTGTGAGAAACAGTCTTAAGATGGAGCTTCAGGTTGTGCAGTGGCATAATGTGGCGGCTGGCTATGTAGAAACATTGCAGCCATATTGAAAGATCCAACCTCCACCGAGACCTCCTCAGTCACATTTACATATTGTGAGCTACCAAACTAGGCCCCCCCTTCCCCACTGTCTGCAACAACAACATGTGATGTTGGAGCAGCAATGGTCCGCCATCAAGGGGAGGAGCTGTTCCTCCTCCTGAACTTTCTAGACAAGCAGGGGAAACCTCGGGGGCAAGTCTGTACAGATACAGTACATGTGAGTCTATAGTCATGCATGAGCAGCAGACCAAGAAACCGCGTAAGGGCTGCTTGGAAGCATTCATCAGTATGCGCAGTCATCCCTCCTTGTGGAGATTAATAAATATCTATCTAAGGTATCTATTTTATTTGATCAACCACCAACAGTCTGGGTCTTTAGACAGAAAAGCGATTTTCCCTTTTATTTAGGATTAAGATAATACATAGATCAGTCAACCCTTCATCCTGTTTGCAACACAGGCAGAGCAAAAAGAATAGTCACCTGACAATATTGCATGGTGCTGCTAGAAATGGTGTAATGTAATCCTGGAATACATTCATTTGAGTGATCTGTCAATATACAGTAGTTTTCAAAGTCCAATGTGAATAACCAGATTAATCACTGTTATTAGTATATTTGTATTTATTCTCAGAAAACAATCAAGACCTAGCATTCATGATATGCATGCTCTTAAGGCTTTGTAATTGGGCAATTAGTGGAAAGCGGGGTGTTCAAAAATAGCAGTGTCTGCCGTTGACTTTACAAACTCCAAACTATTTAGTACAACATTTTTGGTTTCTAGGATTTAGCAATCTCGTGAATCACTAAACTAATATTTTGTTGTATGACCACAGTTTTTTTTTTTAATACCTGTTTCACATCTGTGTGGCATTGTGTCAACCAACTTCAGCCGTTATTCCACTCCAAGATTATTTAACATCATTGCACAATTCATTAACATTTCTTGGTTTTGCTTCAGAAATAGCATTTTTGATGTCACCACACAAGTTCTCGGTTGGATTAAGGTTCGGGATTGGGCTGGCTTGCTGATTTACTAGTGTGTTTGGAGTTATTGTATTGTTGAAACACCCATTTCTAGGGCATGTGCTCTTCAGTGCACGGCAACATGACCTCTTAGAGTATTTGGTAACTCCAGACTGTCTTTGAACTTCCTGGAGCTGATCATGGAGGGAGCCTTTGCCGTTCTGGTTATTCTTAGATCCATTTTGATAGTTTTCTTCCATTTTCTTCGCTGTGTCTCTTATGAGCGTGCATATCATGAATGCTGGGTCTTGCTTGTTTTCTGAGAATCTACTGCACTTACTGGTAACTTGTTTGCCATGTAGAAATAAAAAATATACTAACAGTGATTAATGTGGTAAGTCATTGGACTGCTGTTGTTTTGAGCACTACTACATATGCATTCATTCCATGTGCCGTTAGTGGAAACCATAAAAGCCCTATCCAGACGCACAAATACTTTATAAAACTAAGCTGCCGTTTTCAGGGTCTATAAATGAACACTTTTGAAGCCGGGTCCTAGAGTTGAAACATTTGAAGACGCCTTTTACGCAGCTCCGTAGTTACGGCCTCACCCCAATTTCTATGAAACAGCTTGGGTCATAGAGCCACCCCTTTACAAGCACGCGTGCGCTAAAATTGCAAACACAGAAACAACAATGGCGCTGTACAGTGTTGTTTTTGTCCTGCTGAAGCTTGTGAGCCTATTGTCCTTATTGCAGCAAAATCTGCTTCTTCTTCATTTTCGAGAAGAACAACAACTGACACAGCACAGCACTTTTTCTGTCTTTATAATCCAGTGTAACGCAAAGCAACAGTTTCTCTTCGTCGGTCCAGTTCGGCCACTCGTACTTGCCGCCATGTTTTCCGTTTACAGGCCCTCTGTGCAACTGCGCATGCCCAGTGTTTTGTTGTCTGTCTCGTGTGTTGAGTGTCACAGCGCCACTAACAGGTTTGACATGTATTACATCGTTTTCACTCATTTTTAGTACGTTCATATGGGACCGCACATAGTTGCTGAATTAGCTCCATCTTTACAAAAAACGTTCTGGAAGTTGTGCGTTTTGTCTTCATGTGGATATAGCCTTAGTTTTATGTGAGCCATTGTAGCAAAGACTAATCAAAAGTTAGCAAAGCAGCCAGTTTCGACACAATACTCTTGTAAGATTGATGGTGGATATTCCCAAGTATGCCTTAACAAAACATGTTCAGCTCCCTTAGATTAAAGTCTTACAGTTTACTGCTCGAGTAAATGTCTAGTCAAGTTTTTACTTGTCCTGAAATATGCACTCTTGAGAAGCTGCTGCATTGCATGCATACATCCACACTTGTATGTGACACACAGGAGTGTGACAGACATCTGAATGGCTGTGAAAGCTGTATGTCTGGTTTGGGTATAGGTAGTGTCAGACTATGGAATGTCTAGCCTCAGGTCAGAAAAGATTAAAAAAAAAAAAACAAGTGATGGTTCCAAAGGGAATAATGGAGGGGTAAAAGGAGCCTCTGTTGTCCTTACACGCTATAAACAGCCACCACTCCCAGACAGGAACGTGCCTTTTAACTCCATCCTGTCTCATAAAACGGCAACAAACAAACAAAACAGTTCTTGGAAATATTACAACCTCTGACCCTTTTGTTTATTTTTAATCTTTACATTTATTCTTGTTTTGTAACTCATAGACTAAAACTAGACTTGCCTCTTGTTTTTTCCTATATCCGTCTTATTCTTCTTTCTTAATTCATCCAACCTTAGCATGTAATGACTTGCAACAACACAGTGCGGAAGTGTAGGATTTAAACGGATCCTATTTATGTTTTGTTTTCCTGAACAGCTCTCTTCTCAGAAAAGGTGAGAAACATGTCACCTGATGAGATCAGAATTCCACCTGAGCCCCCAGGACGCTGCTCCAGCCAACTACAGGTAGCTAGACATCCATTGTTATTTGATTACAAAACCACATCGCAGTCCTCTTTGTTTAAACATAAACCCACTTTTATTCACTTGGTTTTTTTTCATTATGTCATGTTCCAATTAAGGCACAGTTATGTCTCCAGTCGGACTGGAGATGCTCTTGCTGATGTTGTTGGGCTTGCGTAATTCTGAGATCCTCATAGATGGAATAGTTTTACTTGCAGATTGCACCGATTGGAAGTAATACAGTTGGACATGCTGTGTAGTTGCTTTTGGCTGCCTAAGTAGTGTTTCATACATGCCTCTATTTTAGAGTTTCCTGTGCAAAATAATTTTGGGAAAGAATCAAATCAACAAAAAAAGATTACGAATGACAATCTCAGACCTATGGCCAAAGTTTTAAACAACTACAAATATATGGTAACCACCTACAGGTGCTTCTCAGTCAATTTAGAATATGGCCAAAATTTGATTTATTTCAGTAATTTCATTTAAAAAGTGAAATTTTGTAGACTGCTGCACTGACACAGTGGACCAACACCAGCAGATGACATGCCGTGCTAAGTGAGCCGTGCTAAGTGAGCTGGGTGGCGGCCAAAGGGGGAGGAGTTGGCGGTCCGATCTTTGGCTACATAAGCTATTTGTCGGTATGTGGAAAGTCACCTCTCTGATGGGGAAGGAGCCTGAGCTGGTGCGTGAGGTAGAGAAATTCCGGCTAGATATAATCGGACTCACCTCAACGCACAGCAAGGGCTCTGAGACCAGTCCTCTCGAGAGGGGCTGGACTTCATTCCACTCTGGTGTTCCCGGCAATGAGAGGCGACAGGCAGGGGTGCCAATTCTTGTCGCCCCCCCCCCCGGCTCCATGCCTGCACGTTGGAGTTTAACCCGGGAAGGATTAAACGGGTTCTGAGTGTTGTTTGTGTGTTCACACCAAACGGCAGTTCAGAATACCCACCCTTTTTGGAGTCCTTAGAGGAAGTACTAGAGAGTGCTCCCTCGGTGGATTCCTTTGTTCTACTGGGTGACTTCAACGCTCATGTTGGCGGCGACAGTGAGACCTGGAGAGGTGTGATTGGGATGGCCCGGCCCCCCTGATCTTAACCCAAACGGTGTTTTATTATTAGATTTCTGTGCTCGTCACGGATTGTCTATAACGAACACCATGTTCAAGCATAAGGGTGTCCACATGGGCACTTGGCACCAGGACACCCTGGCCCGCAGTTCGATGATTGACTTTGTGGTTGGGTCGTCGGACTTGCGGCCACATGTTTTGGACACTCGGGTGAAGAGAAGGGCGGAGCTGTCAACCGATCACCACCTGGTAGTGAGTTGTTTCCGATGGTGGGGGAGGATGCGGTCAGACCTGGCAGACCCAAACGCATTGTGAGGGTCTGCTGGGAACGTCTGGGAGAGTCCCCTGTCAGAAGGAGTTTCAACTCCCACCTACGGGAGAGCTTTGACCACGTTCTGAGGGAGGCAGCGGACATTGAATCCGAGTGGCCGATGTTTCGTGCCTCCATTGTCGATGCGGCTGATCGGGGCTGTGGCCGTAAGGTGGTCGGTGCCTGTCGTGACTGTAATCCCAGAACCCGTTGGTGGACACCAGCTCAAGCTGAAGAAAGAGTCCTAGCAGGCTGTTTTGGCTCATGGGACTCTAGAGGCAGCCCAAACGGTCTGCGGCTCTGGCAGTCACTGAGGCAAAAACTCGGACGGGGGAGGAGTTTAGAGAGGCCAATGAAAACGACTTCCGGATGGCTTCAAAGAGATTCTGGTCTACCATCCACCGTCTCAGGAGGGAGAACCAGTGCACAGTCAACACCGTGTAATGCGTGGACGGTGTGCTGCTGACCTCGACTCCAGAGATTTTCCTCTGGAGAGGAGGATCCGCCAGATAGTTGAATCTCGGATTCAGGAGGAGCAGTGTGGATTTTGTCCTGGTCGTGGAACTGTGGACCACCACTATACTCTCGGCAGGGTCCTTGAGGGTGCATGGGAGTTTCCACATGTGTTTTGTGGACTTGGAGAAGGCATTCGACCGTGTCTATCGTGGAATGCTGTGGGGAGTGCTCCGGGAATATGGGGTATCGGACCACCTAATTCAGGCGGTTTGTTCCCTTTATGACCGGTGTCAGAGTTTGGTTCGCATTCCCAGCAATAAGTCGGACCCGTTTCCAGTGAGGAAGTCAAAATTAGACTCCGCCAGGGATGCCCTTTGTCACCGTTTCTTTTAGAATAGAATTTAGAATAGAATAGAATCTTTTTAGAATAGAACAGAATTTCTAGGCGCAGCCAGGGCGTTGAGGGTTTTCAGTTTGGTGGTCGCAGGATTAGGTCTCTGCTTTTTGCAGATGATGTGGTTCTGCTGGCTTCATCGAGCAGTGACCTTCAACTCTCACTGGATCGGTTCGCAGCTGAGTGTGAAGCAGCTGGGATGAGAATCACCACCTCCAAATCTGAGTCCATGGTTCTTGCCCGGAAAAAGGGTGGAGTGCCATCTCCTGGTCGGGGATGAGGTCCTGCCTCAAGTGGAGGAGATTAAATACCTCAGCGTTTTGTTCACGAGTGAGGGAAGGATGGAACTTGTGATGAACAGGCGGTGCAACTGGTGCAGCGTCGCACCGGTCTGTTGTGTTGAAGACAGAGCTGAGCTGAAAGGCCAAGCTCTCAATTTACCGGTCGATATACGTTCCCACCCTCACCTATGGTCATGAGCTTTGGGTAGTGACCGAAAGGACAAGATTGTGGGTAAAAGCGGCCGACATGAGTTTTCTCCGCAGGGTGGCTGGGCTCTCCCTTAGAGATCGGGTGAGAAGCACTGTCATCCGGTAGAGACTTGAAGTAGAACCGCTGCTGCTCCACATTGAGAGGAGCCAGATGAGGTGATTCGGGCATCTGGTTAGGATGCCTCCCGGACGTCCCCCTGGGTAGGTGTTCATGGCTCGTCCAACTGGTAGGAGGCCTCAGGGAAGACCCAAGACACGCTGGAGAAACTATGTCTTTCAGCTGGCCTGGGAACGCCTCAGCATCCCCCGGGAAGAGCTGGACAAAGTGGCCGAGGAGAGGGACATCTGAGCTTCCCTGGTTAGGCTGCTGCCCCCGTGACCCGACCTCGGATAAGCGGAAGAAAATGGATGGATCGACTTGATTACGGTTGTCGTACAACACAAGAAATTGACCTTAAGAAATTGCAGTCACAGATTCAACATGTACAGTCGCAGAATGACAGTATCATCAAAAAGATCCTAGGGGTCCATGGTAATGTTATTAACCTTATGGAGGAAAATAGAGCACTGAGCAAAGAAACTAAAGCTCTAAGAGAAGAAATCGAGAAGTTGCAAGACAAAAATGTAGCGTTGTGTGCTGCTCTTAAAGAGCTTAAAATCACTATGGCAGATAATAAAGGACTACGCACTGATAACAAGGCTTTGCAGGATAATATGAAGCCACTACTGGAAGAAAATTCTGCCTTGCGCACTGCTTTCAAGGAAGCTAAAAACCATATGGAAGAAAATAGAGTTCTGCAGAATGATATCAAGACATTATTGGAAGATAATGCATGCTGCCCTCAAGGAGGTTAAAAACGCCAAGGAAGTAAATCATGTATTATGCAACGACATCAATGCTCTACAGGATGATATCAGGACACTACTGAAGGATAATGCCGCCTAGTGCACCACTCTGGAAGAAGAGAAAGAAGCAAAGGATAACATCACTGAGCAAATGAAAACTATAATGGAGGAGATGGATCAGAATTCACGAATGAATGATGTGATTCTCACAGGGCTCCAAATTACACCCGGGTCAAAAGATAGGGAAGCTCATAACAGGAAAACCAGATGGAATGAATGTTCCTACAGCAAAGCAACAGTTTGTCAGCTTCTTACAATCAAAGGAGGTAGGTATCGATATCAACACAATTGATACGTGCATCCCACTGTATGACGGAAACGACACCACACCTGTCGTCAAGTTCACCAACAGGGAGTTCAAAACGGCACTGCTGAAACAGAGGAAGAACTTGTAAGGCACAAACGTCTACTTAAATGAGCATCTGACAAAACGCATTGCTGACATTGCCAAGAAAGCACAAGACTTGAGGAAGCAGGAAAAGATACAAAGTACTTAATGCACCAATGGGAAAATATACATCAGGCTACATGGAGGTCCAGGAGAGGCAGGAGTGCTGGTTGTCAAAGATATCAACGATCTGAGTGCATACTAAACGTCATATAATCATGACAATAAGGATAAAAGAGGATACAACACACAAAAACTGTAAGATTACATTCAATAATACAAACATTGATATTAACATTGAAACAGCATGCTCAACAAAGTATTAAAACCAGGAACTCATGTACTTACGTTTATTGACACTCACAGTACAACACCAAAACACCAAGATGATGATCCGGAAATCAACAAGGGAAGAGGGAATGAAAGAGGAGGGAAAAAAGGGGATTTTTTTTTTTTAAAGAAAAATTATATATGCATGTATGTGTATGTATGTATACATATGAATGTATATGTCTATGCATGTATATACACAGTATGTATTAGCAAATCATGTGAGAAGGTGGTAGGATTAAATAAGCTCTCCTTCTTTCTTCTCTTTTTCAGACATTTAGAACTTCGGAATGTAACATGAATAATTCTTTGTACAATGAATGCATGTTCGAAACAAATTAAACCAAGTTAAGTCAACAACTGAAGTTTTGCTGGCCTCAGGGTGAAATTCTGGTGTCTACCAAATTTTTTAGACTGCAATAAAATTTGTTCTGTAAGGCGCCGAGGCAGGTCAGGACACAAGGCAGATTTAGTAAGTGAACAGCTCAACATTATCCCCACAGGGCTTCCACTGCCACACCTATCTAGTGAACTAATGATTCACTTTCACCAGTATTGCCTGGGTATCCGTGGTCTTGGGACACAAGTGAGCAGAAATGCTTCAGTGTTGCTAACATGTTCTCTTTGTGGGGTTGTTTTTTTTTCTTTATCTCGCATCAAACACTTTGAAGGTGTATTTTGTAATCTGGCCCAGACCTTAGCATGAAAACAGTTCACTGGATGCTTAGAATCCTGGACTAAGCTTAACTTCAGCTGTGCCCTAAAAGAAAAAATCCAAAGATTAATGTTTACTGGAATTGCACCTAAGAAGCCTCAAACTTCCACAGACAGGCATTTATTAACCCATCGGCGTTGTTTTGACTGGCAGTTCTCATGCTTTGATGCTTACTTCTGTGACCACAATATTGCCTGGTTGCTCGACAGAATTTTGTTAACATGGTTTTTTCGCAGTGAAGATGACTGGACTTTTTTTTAAAATGAAGACTAGAAAAAAGCTAAAATGGGAGAGTGACACTTGCCAGTCTGGGTCCACAATGAGACAAACCACCTATAGATCAACTCATTTTTAAATAGTATTTACATTGTTGACATCAAGTAGTCCCCTTAAACCATATTGCACTGCTTCTGGTTTTTGGGTTGGTTTGCAATGGTGACTGTAACCTATGGCAAGCGCTCATTTTCCCCCTTTTTCACTTCACAGTACTACTTTGCAGAACTCATGGCTACCCACTGTTGATGATTTTCTATTGGAAGGCATGGTGGGCTTTCACTATCAGTGTTTTTCAGCTCCTGGTAATGTTTAGTCTGTACTTGCCAGCTCAGCAGACAGATAGCAATCACGTTCAGTTTGTCCACAGGGTAGTCAGGAAGTACCTACTGCTATTGTAATGTGTAATGTCTCTTGTTGGGCTTAAAAGTAAAAGCATTGAAATGGAACTCCATGGAAGTTTTATTTGAGAACCTTGCAAATGAGACCTTTAGAATGTAAGCCAGACTGTAGCAAATTTGGCACCAAAAATAATGTTAAAAATTCATAAAGTCCCCTGTCTACCATGGGTAGTTGATTCCCTGAAGTATGATCCAATATTAATATATGGAATATTTTTGATAACTTTTTTCATGTTATGTTGGACTTTGCATCCATCGGAAGTAAAGGTGTTGTAACGTATTGGTAATGTCCATCAACATTACTGGTGCCTAGTGACCCGATTACTAGATATGACTTGTTTTTCGATATTTTTGAATAATAGGCCATTGTCGTTTATGAATTCATTAATTTCTGGAAAAAAACTCAGTTGTGTAACAAAATGACGTTTGAACCGTGACGCAGCAAAGAAAACTTTATACCTTTCTGAGAAGGAAGAGCTACAAAAAAATTGTCCCCTACAGGGGTATGATGGAAAGTAATTGATAACTAATGCTTCACCCAGAAGGAGATTTGCACCACACAAATCAGACACGTTGTTCCACGTTGTGGTTGGTGTTAATGGAGGACTTTAGCATCATGTTTTGCCCGTTTTGAGCTGCTTGATATGATATTGTTGCAAATGTGGCCGGTCATTGGAGTTGTTAAATGTTACTTACCAGACAGACAGAAGAAGCAGAAGTACTACAGGAGTCCATCAAATATTTTAAGTAGGGTATGACAGGGGTACAAAAGTCTTTCGGGTGGTGTAATTGTAATTTGTTTTGTTTTTTGTTGGTGTTTCCCACTTCTCGGTTGATTGATCCAAATGTTATCACTTCCTATATCTAGGATTTGGTTCATTCCCACTCGCGGGTGGCGTCAATGTAATTTGTTTTGCTTTTTGTTAACATGTTGTGCACTTACATATGTTTACTTTGTTGAATTAACATCCTGTCTTGATGTTGCAACAGGAGAAGATCCATAAGTTGTATGAAAGGAAGCTCCATGGAGATTTTGACACCAACAGTCACATCCAGAAGAAAAAAGAATTTAGAAACCCAAGGTAAGCCACTTGGGTTACACAATTTTTGGCAGAAATAAATTCTCTTCTGCATGTGTATTAAGGTGTATGGCAAAGTAGTTATTCTGACTTCTCAGCCAATGTCCTCTTTTCTTGCCCCCCCAAAGTATTTACGAGAAGCTCATTCAGTTCTGCAGTATAGACGAACTGGGAACCAACTACCCAAATGATATGTTTGATCCCCACGGCTGGTCAGAAGACTCCTATTATGAAGCACTTGGTAGGTTTATTCTCACTCAACAAGTGTGTGTCATGCACATGAATGGGTAATTTTTGTATCCTCTTGGTTCTTCCTTGTGAAATTCTGTTAATAACTAATCATAATGCCCAAAGCAATGTCTTCTAGTCAGTAATTCCCTTTCCCAGACTTGTGCCTTTTTTTCTAATTTATGCCTCCTTCCTTTCCACATGCTCTTTCTATAGCTGCGAGAAAACAGACTTTGACCTTCTTTTTCTGCATGAGCTTCTTCTCTGGAATTCAACATTTGTAGTTTCCAAATTGAATAATTGATGAAGCTGGGAGTGCTGCATGCTGTTGCATGGCGCCACATGGGACAATGCTGTACTAAATAATGCCACGACTGTGTTACGGATGCGGGAAGTTGTGGTTACAATGCATACCCACGTGGGAACATTAATGTCGTGCATGAGTCGTAAACCGTACTTGACTTAGGTATAAATAAGTCTCGCAGGACGGCGGCATTCCATGCCAACGCGCACTATTTTCGGTCATGAATTGCATGCCAAGTGCACAAACTAGTCTTCTACCTTTTCAGGTGTGCCATTTAAATGGCACTCATTGCCACTACAAATTGCAGCGCAATGTGGGGGCAAACTGCATGGAAGTGTAAACACTGCTTAATGCATACTTTTCATTCTTGCAGCCAAAGCCCAGAAAGTGGAGATGGACAAGCTGGAAAAAGCCAAGAAGGAGCGGACGAAGGTGAGTCTGGAAAACTGACTCTATATTATGCATATTGAACATACTAAGAAATTATTGTGCTTTCCTAAGTGCATTTTTGCTGTACCTGTAGACTTAATTATTGCATTTTATAGAAAACATGTGCAAGGAGAGCAATTATTGACACATGCTGCTGTCATCAGCCACATCATTCCGGCAGCTGCATATTAGTCAGAAAGGGGACTAGAAAGAACATGTAGTTCCCTGCATGCGCCTCTCTGATTTTCTGGTCTGAAATGTACTCAGTGGTATGCAAGTTACTGTAACATCAGAATAAAAACATAACTTAATTTTATTTTGTCACCATGATAATTTATGAAAATTGAATTAAAATGTAGTCATACTATGTGTGTGTGTTTGTACAGATTGAGTTTGTCACCGGTACTAAGAAAGGCACCAACGCATCCAACACGACAGCTTCCACCACCAACAGCAGCACCACCACAACAGCCACAGGTAAACCTGCACTCTTAACACGTTGGACTCATTTCAACCATGCCCTCTTTCCTCGCTCCCGTGCTGAAAGCTCATATCTGACGAAGAGCACTTAGAGAACACAGTCCTCTCACAAGTTTTAAACATTTGTACATGAAAATTTTGAAAAAGAAATAGAACTTAAATTAGTGCATTTTAGTTCTAAAATCAGAGGACATTTATATCAAAATAAAAAAAAACAAAACGCTTAAATATCAAAATAATTGTCAATTATTTACTCAATTGTTAACTTGATTTATCATCAATCGATGATTAATTATCATGATGATTAATTCATCAGTAATCAATGATTAATTTATTCACTTTTGCAGCTATATTTATAAATTATGAATGACTTAGGTGCATTAAATGGGTTTTCTGCAAAAACCGACCTATATTTGATGAGAAAGCAGGAGTGGACAGAGCCCTTGAATATGTGGCACTGTGAATGCTGAATTGCGATTTGGTGGGGATCCACTGCACTTGATTTAATCGAGTTACTGGACTTAATATGTTACTTTTCCTCATAAATAATCAAGTGAGACATGCCTGTGATTTTTCACAGACTGTTTTGTGTGCGTGGATTCAAATCAAGGTTTGCGAATGTTCTTTAAAAATACCTATCATTGTTCAACCGCATAAAACAATGTAACCTATCAAAAACTGTATCCAGGGAGTTTCACGCTAAGAAGTAATGAGGTGAAAAACATTCACTTGAAACGTGACTTGTCTGTTAACCTTGATTGGCAGACACTCAGAAGAGGAAGAGCAAGTGGGACTCTGCCATCCCTGTGACCCTGTCCCAGCCCACACTCATCACCACCACATCAGCCACCCTGCCGGCCGTCGTCTCCGTGACAACAACTGCCAGCGGCACCAAGACCACAGTCATTTCTGCAGTGGGCACCATCGTAAAGAAAGCCAAACAGTGACCCAGCGGTCGTGCAGGTGATGGGATGCGGGCCAGAGTGTCTTACGCTTGTCACGCATGTCGTCACATAGCGTAAAACAGCTAAAATTCCCGCAGCACACAAGGACTATTTAATAGACTTGACGTCCTCATATCTCTGGGATTATAAACTGCATTTCATTGTCAGGATGAACTGAAGAACTCTACACTGCTCGTCTGTGTGTCATCCTTCGGTTTCAGCGTGCTGGCAACCGTTTAATGGGAAAAGATGCATAATAGGAGGCATAGCTGTAAATGAGAAACGCATGTCTTCTGTCTACAGTGCTGATGCAGAGGTGACATTCCTTTCTCCTCGCTATGTTAGTGACTCATTTTGAGGTAAAACATTTTTACACTTGTAAATATAATACTTTTGATGAGGTGAATAAATTGGTCTGACGTTGCCTTTTCAGTGGAATCCCTGTTGTATTTGTAATTTAAACACACCGACCACTGGACTCCTTTTACTGAGTATATGACAAATATTTTGGTTTCTACTCAAGTGGAAATGCATGCATTTGTAGTTTTCGCATATTTTTTACCAAATAAAAAAAACAAAAATAAAAAATAAAACAAAAATAAAAAAGGACAAAAAAAAAAACCAAAAAAAATTAAAAAACAAAAAAAATACAACAAAAAAAGAAAAATTTAAAAAAAAAAAAAAAAAAAAGAAAAGAAAAAAAAAAAAAAAAAAAAAAAATACATAAAATTTTTTATCAATGTAACTCGAAAGCCATGTTCAGGTAGGTACAACGTAAATTCTTCATTTTAAGACTCACTGGGTACAGGCTTTGAGGTACAAACCAATTATTTTTTTTAATTATAAACAATTTCCCCTTGATAAATTGAATTTACACAATTTTTTCACCAGAATTCGCCAGCAACTATAACGTTTACTATCGTCACCTAGAGTGGTGGTGAAAAAGAGTTTGCCCCCTTCCTGTAATGCAGTTTAAAATAAAATCTTTTATTATTAAGGGAGAAAATCCAAACTTACATGGTCCTGTGTGGGGGAAAAAGGATTGCGCCCCCGTTAGATCTCAATCACAGTCAAGTTATGTTATCTATCAGTACAGAAAAGGTAATAAAGCGCTTTCTAAAGCTTGGGATCCCAGTAAACCACAGTGAGAGCCATTATAAACAAATGGCAAAAACATGGAACAGTGGTGAAGTTTCCCAGGAGTGGCCAGCCAACCACAGTTACCCCAAGAGAGCTGTGTCAACTCATCCAAGAGGTCACTCAAAACCTCACAACATCTAAAGAACTGAGTCAAGGTCAGTAAAATATAGTGGTGGTGGTGTAATGGTCTGGGGGGGTCTACCAAAAAATCCCACCATATTTAAGGAGGATACTGTTAATGGATGACTGAAGCTTAAGTATCCTAAAATATGAATGCAGTGTGTGTAAAGCCTGAACAAGGACCCAATGTATACTGTATATACACACCAGATCTTTGAATCTTTTACATCAGGAGTCGGGAACCTTTTGTGCTAAGAGAGCCATAAAAACTACATAATTTCAAATGTATTTTTGTGAGAGCCATATTCTATTTTTTTAAAAAAGTGAATACAACTAGAAGTGTGCCAACAATTTTTTAGAAGATAAATCTCTGAATTGGATGGATGAAAGTGCTGAGAAGGTTTTATATTTTCAATGTTATTTTTAACACTGTGAATAATAAATAAATACACAAAACATTGTACATTATATAACAATTGTATATTTCATTGTAACATTATGACTCTTTTTTTTTTCCCAAAAAATATTTTAACTTGAATTTTTCCCCAACCTAATATTCCGAAACTTTATATTTTGTTTGTTTCTTAACATCGCGACGTTTAAAAAAAAAAAATAAAAAATTAAGAATTAAATCTTACTAAAATGACTGTTTATACTCAGAATAGTCAATCAGTCAGTCAGTCATTTTCTATACCGCTTATCCTCACTAGGGTCGCGGGGATCCTGGAGCCTATCCCAGCAGACTTTGGGCGAGGGGCGGGGTACACCCTGGACTGGTCGCCAGTCAATCGCAGGGCATATACTCAGAATATTACAAGTTAATTCTCATAAAGTTGTGACTTTTTTTCTTTTAATATTTTGACTTTCTGCTTGTAAAATTGCAGCAAGTTTTTTTTAATTGTTCAATTTTTTCAACTTTTCTCATAATTATGACTAATCCTGTAATATCTTGACTTTATTCTCCTAATATTATAACCTTTCCACTACTTACCATTTTTTGGGGTAGAATATAATTATTTTTCTGATAATAATTTGACTTATTTTGTGTAAAATGACTGCTCACTTTTCAATTTTTGCAGTTTCCTTAAAGTTTTTTCTTAAATTGTATATTTAGATTGTGCCGCGGGCAAATAAACAACTCGGACCGCACTTCAAACAACCCTGTTGTAAAGCAAGATATTCTTTATATATTTAAAAAAAATAAAACTAAAATAAATATTATGGTCTTTAGAAACTTCTGAGAGCCATAGGTTCCCTACCCCTGTTGCACATAAGTGTTTCATAACTTTTTATATTGTAAAAGTATGACTATTTTCTCTCCAGCACATACCACCATGTGAAACAGATGGACAAATGAGGTGCAGCACAGAGTAGATAATCTTATCTTGCAAAATGCATATATGTATGAAAAACATTTAGAAATTTTGCATACAGTTTTTATGTATAAGATGTCATTGTATTAATTCACCTCATAAGTGCTGTTCAGTCTCTGACACGAGGTTAACAAATGCTGTTGTAAATCTCACTGATGTGCCGCCAAGGTCCACTGCAGCTAATTAGTCATTTTGGCGGTGTGGAAGGGGAGGGGGCGGCATGCATCCATGAATGAACTCACTGATACAAAAACAGGCACCGTTTTTTTGTTTTTTTTTGTCATGTAAATTAGTGAGGAGTTAACCAGGCTGTGCAAGTGGAGAGATAAAGGTCCTGAGCAGTTTCCCAGTAGCAGGGAGCAGCGCTTGTGTAAACCTTCATGCCTCCACTTCACCAGGGCAACATCTAGGTCCCAGTAAGTAACATTTCCAGGTATGGTTGAGAATGTTGACGGTGATGTTATTTCTTTCGTAATTAAGGCTCAGTCCCCTAATGTTTCTTGATGCATAAAGAAGCCTGCTCTGTGATGCTCTGAATTGGTTGTCATCTTTTGATTTTGTTTGCAGCATGAAACAAATCCCTGCAGCTACAATGTTGCTCTTGCGTAACTTATGGAGATGCATTATGAGTATGAATACTGAGGAGCCTTCCATTTATGTTATTTTGCACCAAAATTCTTGATAACTATTGTAGTTGTATATTAATAATAATATTATTTTTAGATCTTCAGTACTTGGTGTTATCATGTTAGTATGTTAGCGTTTGGATCATTCTCCCTGGGGTAAATAGCACATATACACACAGCCATAGCACTTTCAGGAATTGGTGTTGTCTAGCTTGGTTCCAGCATGCTAGCTGTTAGCGTTTTGGACTTTTTGCATTTTTACTCAATTGAAATTGCATATTGTATACCTGCATGACGTAATGTGAAAATGTATAAAGAACAGCCTTTGCTTTGGGTGCTTAGGGCTTTTTTGCTAGTTGTTAGCATGCTAACTGTTAGCAGGTTAGCATTTGACTCATTGAAAAATATTGTTTACCTACACGGCATGATGTAAAATCCTGACAGAACTACCTTAGCGCTGTCAAGAATCGGCGTTACTTACTCGGTGCCAGCATTTACCTGCTAGACGCTAGCATGCTAACTGTTAGCATGTTAGCATTTGACTCATTTGAAATATTATTTACCTACATGGCATGATGTAAAACCACAATAGAACTTTCTTAGTACTTTCAGTACTTAGTGTTGTCAGCGCTTTCTAACCGGGCCAGGTTAAATGACAGGAATAATTTGTATATCAAAATGAAATGATTTTACTATTAGATTTTCCTACACCTCGTACCTTTTAAAATAAGTAAAATGGCCGTTTGGGGACCGGCGCCACCGCCACAGCTTCAGCCATGAAAAAGCAAAACCTGCACAAGTTGCACTGCCCCTGAGAAAGAAGTTAGCTATTGTAGTGAACCCGATCTGGTTGCTAGGGCCTGAACTTTGTATGCCACAGTTGTCCATTGTGGTATGTACACCGGGAGAAGAAAAGACTGCAATCACTTCTCAACTAGGTTAACTCATTGCTTGCCAGACGCGTTAGAATTCCCAAACGCTTTCTTTACTATCTGTCACGCAAAAACTATAAAAACCTATTTTGTGTTAACGCTCGTAGCGTAACCGTGTTAGTTGACAAAGAACTACAAAGTGAACTGCTCGTGACATCATAGACAGGCGACGGAGCTGACGTCTGGTTCCTTTTTCCACATATTAGCAAGCTAATAGGCTGCTAATAAGGACATTTTTTGATTGAAAAAATAAAGGTTTTTGACAAACATTTTTTACGTAAACCAAAAAACATGGTAACTGTGGCATATGCTAACCGTGGTCACACAGTATATATTATTATTATTAGGTGTATTAAGTCATGCTATGCTTTAATGCTGGTATTTCATAAAGCACATTGGTGGTCATATATTTATATAGTATTTGCAATTTGCAAACACCAATCGAGGACCACCTCATAGTGTAGCAGATGTTGCAGCATTACGCATTCATTCGTTGAACGGATGAAAGAATGAACATGTGACTAAACCTTTATTGTGAAACTCTTGGGTGCAGTGATTAGGAGCATAATTAAAAAGTAATCTTGCAACCGCAGGCTTGCTTAATCTGTATTGGAAAACGCAGGCTCACTTGAACCTTCTATAGTTTAAACACTAACAAAAAATGCATATATTATACTATTATATTATATTATTATTTTTCAAAGCAATATATATAATATGAACAAATAGATACACTTTTTCTTTTGAATTTCATATAGTTCATATATTTTTTTTAAGTTATTTTTTTCTATTATGTGATTTTAAATATTTGTTTTAACCCTAAATTGAATATATATACTGTGTGTACACACACATTATACTTCATAAAGAATAACCGATGGCTCTCTTTTAACAGAAATCTTTGTAATAGTCATTTTTTATTGCCAGAGGGTGAGCGCAAATGAGTCACTTAACTATCACTTCATTCTCTCAATAACGCTAAGCTCTGTATTAACAAATGTCGTAAAGAGAACACGTTGCTCCAGCAGGGATTACTACTTGGTGTGTCACTTCTGGGTATTTGGTTATACTCATAATAAGCTGGTGTGTCACACCGAATGAAGTGAATACCTTACAAGTAAATACCTGCAGCATTGCATTTTTTGTGTTTTGTAGAATGCTGCTAACAACCATTTGAAATCGGATGAATGTGTAATTCGGCTGGGGCAATTTTTAAAGTAGCATTGAAACCGTCCAAACTGTCATACAAGTGTAAAAAGAAGCAAACCCCTGTTAATCATAAAACCTTAATACAATAAAACACTCAGCTTGAGCTTTAAAGGTGAATGACGTCTGAATGGATCTGATTTTGGAATAAAAGTTTGGGGGGAAAATTTTAAATGTCTGATATCAGGTTGATATCGGCATTAAAATGAGATATTGGTTGGTTGTTATTGGTTTTTCTGCTGATAATGATATTGACACGTGTGTGACGTGCTCCACACAGCAACAAGCTTATGTCCCCACTCTGGAATTGTTTGAAAGTTTTGACTTTGGATTGAAAATATTCAGTTTTCATCAAAAGCGCTTCTTATGCCGGGAGGGTAAGGCGTCTTACTTTAATACCTAATTTAAAATGTTTCATTCAAGCATGATATGCTGAATGAGTCCAGTTTATACTTTGACTGACTGTAATAATCCAGTGTTTCATACTTTGTGCTTTTTTGGTTTTATACGGATGTTTGTGCCACACAGAAATGTGCAGCTTTCCAAATGGTATCGTTACCAGTAGGGTTGTCACTAGATTGGGTCTACAAGATATAATAATGTACTTTTTAGGACTAAGGGTTAACCCTAACCCATTTACTATATATATTTTTATACTTTGTAAACTAAAAGTACATGGCAATATATTGCAATCTACTAATTTCATTTCTTCTACGTTACCTTGCATTCCTCCTCACAAGGCTACACTCTGTGTATGCTCCACCCACCGAGACAAAGATACAGTTTTTTTCTCGACTTCTTTCATGCCGTTGTTCTGTGGAACAAACACACCAAGATGCTGAAACAAATTCACAGAGTGAATCCTTTTCGTGCCTGTTTGGAGGCGAGAGACGAGGAAAACGGACATGCATGCACGTGGCAATGGATTGATTCATGCGTTTATTTAGCTCCCACAGGACAGTTTTTATTAAGCCTGACCCGTCTTAAAGTGACCAGAAATTAGTTTGAGCGAGGAGCTGCTGTATCGGTTGAAAACAGTACCGTAAATGATATCTGATATCATTGAGAAAGCCACCACTAAGCATATCTACAAATACATAATAATAATAATAATAATAATAATAATAGATTTTGTATAGCGCTTTTCAAGTCACTGGTGGTGGTAATCTACATCTGTATCCACAGCTTCCTTGGGGTAGAACCATGGTTACGGCCACTCTTACCACCACCAAACATTCATACACCAGTGTGAGCAGCACTAGAGGCAACAAGAATCCACGTTTGCAGACAACAGGAAGTCGCACATTTTGGGTTGGACCAGCCATTTAGCAGCTAAAACCAGGGGTCATATTTTGCCGAATTCCTCCTTGACTTGTTTTCTGTTAATTTGATCAAGTTTGCACGACAGTCTGTTCAGACCAGTGGCGATTGCTCTAAGACTGTAAGGGAAGTCAAACTTCCCTTACAATGTCCAAAAAAAATACTGTATGTGCTGACTAAATATGCGCTAGAATACCTTCACCTTTTCTTCAGAATCGGCTACTTGTCACAGCTTCCTCGGAACTCAGTGTGGAAGCGTAGACTGGGTTATTCCACTGCGTGAAACTGGACGGTTATTGGATAAATGCTGGGCCCTTTGGACACTGAGCATCTCTGAGTGTCTATGGGGAAGGGGGCTGGTCCCAACGCTTGGTTTATGCATGATGATTGGATAATCTGTCTGAGGCAGAATCCCTTTTTGATTGACAGTCAAATGAGCGAATCTCCAGTCTTGAAGTATAAACCTCCACCCAAGCGGTTTTTCTTTCCTTTGTTCCAAAAATGATGCGGAGACTTTACCGATCCCCAGTGCCTTTGTCTTTGGGAAGAACAACTAGGAATGGAAGGTGGACTTTACATATGAATAAATAAACATTTATGATGTAGGCCAGAAAACAATGACCAGCAGCCGCCACTAGGGAAAAAATCCATGCAGCTATAGCAAGTTTGCTACCTGTTGCATGGTTGCACTTCACGGAAAAAGTGTTCCACCTCCAAATCTGGGGCTGCGTAAGTTGTCTCAAGGTGAATAACCTGAAAACCTGTCAGCACCACCTGAGTGACAAGCGTAACAGGCAAATGTCAACTCGATAAAAAAAAAAATGCGGATCTCCATAAACAAACAAAACAACATTGTGTCATATGCTTTGAAGATCAGTACAGAGTCCCCAATGCTTTTTATGCTTCTTTGTAAATGTTGAGCGTTTGTGGCTTGAATGTCACGTTCAGCGCCATGCTGGCACGGCAGTTGTGCACGTGCAAAGGCAACGTTTGCAGAAGGGGAAAAAAATAGCTCAGTGGTTCCTATCAAATATCTGACCAAAGCAGAAATGACCACCAGGATGCATGAACACAACAATCAGAGCCTGCAGGAAGTATTTTTCTCCGTGTGCCACACCCAAACGTTTGGGATGAGGCCATCAAAGGAGGGGCCTGGCGTCCCCACCACACTCAAGCCCACACAGGTAACGGCTGTTGGGATGGAATGTGGCGGAGGTGTGAGTCCTTTACCTCCTAGCGGGGTGTGGAAGGGAGTAAACCCTCTCCCTGTTTGTGAGGGTGTGTGAGCAGAGGTTAAAGGAGGGATCAAGTCACATTTAGTCAGTGGCTCTCAGTCTCTCTACTTGTCATTTCTCCATATCGCACACTTGCTTCTCCGGGTTTATGGCGCATTTCAGTCAATATTGGACCGGGACCGTGCGAGACGCAAACCAGCACAAGAGAAACATTGTTTAGTTGTTTTTTTTTAACACCAGGATTTGTGGAGGACTTCGGATAAACAAAACATTTTCACCAAACTCCTAGGCCACACATGCCTAAAAGGATCGAGGTCTTTTTGGTTTAATTATTGTTGGACTTTTGAACTTGGACTGGTGTGGGAGCAGGAACAGGTTTGTTTGCTTTGAGATCTTTTAAATATAAATGCATGTGAACACTTTTGTTGTGTAACTGGTGTAGTAATCATTGATACTTTTTGAATACTGAATATTTCTTGTCATTTCTCATCAAGAGAGCATAGAAAGGAGAGATTAGGTTGCTTTACTGCCAGGAACAGGAGTGCAGTAGGAGTCTTTCCCTCAAGGTACAACCTGTACCTAATTCTCCCCTTAGGTACTTTTTCCAGAGCAAGAGCGAGTGCGCTTGGAAAGGTACACTGATGATTATGTTTTGTTAAACACAGTTGAAAAGGACACCGGATCATGCTAAACAAAGATGAAAGAATTGTTTATATTCTAAATCCCAGAGAGCCGCATTGTCAGTGTGCTTGGTGTGCAGCAATCGCTTCTGGCCAGTCGTCGTCGTTTCAAGTGTCGGTGTTAAATGTTGTTGAAATGCCGAAGATTTTCACCACAACTTCAAAAAGGCATCATAAATGCTTGCTTT
Organism: Oostethus manadensis; assembly: GCA_024372805.1. NCBI lineage: Eukaryota > Metazoa > Chordata > Actinopteri > Syngnathiformes > Syngnathidae > Oostethus > Oostethus manadensis. The sequence goes on from QODF01000228.1 coordinate 471,596, forward strand.
TTCAGCACATCTCTGTGACTGATGGGAATGTTTTGTAGGAATGGAGGTGGTCTGTCCGCCCAAACCTATCCTGGTCAGTGATTTATGGGACACACACACACACCTGTAATGATAGTGAGTTCATATTCACGAGGCGGTGTTAAGGTGTTTTTCCCGTGTGTTTCGTCGTTCTCTCACCTCTAGGAGAAATTCTTTCCCTGTGTTGTGAATCATCATCATTTGATTTTATTATTCTATTTGGTTGTTTATGGCACAGTGAGCGTGTGATTCGCTCACCTACTGTGGAGACGTTTCAGGCCAGGCTGCACCCGTTTGCTCACCCTTGTGCCTTCAAGCGTGATTCCAGCATATATTTAATCAGTGTTTACAATGTCACGACCTGGCAAAGCATGATGGGATATTTTCACACCACACGCCCACCCTGTCTTTGTCTTCCTGTGCCCAGTTGTTTGTATCACACCAACAGAAAACTGCATGACAAACGCAAGATGGTATGAAATGCAAAACCGTAGGTGTCCAAAAGTGCAGCCTGGGGGACATTTGTGGCCGGCAGCTCGTTTTTTTTAATGGAAAGGCGCATTACCCTGAAAATCAAATTAAGATTATGTCCACGCTAACAGGAAAGGATTAAAAATTGTAATGTTTCAAGATAGTATTACATAAACAATATGAATTATTGTTTTCTTCAGAATTTAGAACTACAAAAGGACCAAAATCATCAATACTATGTTGTCAATATGATGATGATACTGTTCACATTGATGGAAATGTGGATTTTTATTTTTATTTTTATATACTTATTTGTATTATATGTATTATTTTTTTTGTAGAAAAAGCCAATTTTCTTAAAAAAAGTAAAAGAAACAATATAATTTAATATAAATACATCTAAAATAAATGCAAAATAATGTAAATTGTAAACAAATAATTATTTAATATTAATAATACTAAAAAAAAGAAGTGTCCTTAGATGCAAATACAAATTAATGTATAAACTTTATTTAATAGTTTTTCTGCTGTTTTTTTTTTTTACATTCTGTTTTCTCAATAAAACTTTCCTAAAAGTTCGTGAGGGAGTAAGTTTACAAAACCAGTAGGGGATCAAACACTTCTTTTTTTAAAACTCAAAGTCACCTCATTTTGAATGTATTCTCTGTGTGTGTTTCAGTTGCAGGAGGGAGATGGGGAGATGGACCTTACATCTCTCAGTAGGCCTTTGGCTTTTGCTCATTCTGTTGACCTGCTCTTATGCTGAAGGTATTTATAAATATTTTCATTGGTAGAGCACAGAAAACCTGTTTACGACCTTCTAAATATGATTTTAAGCCTATTAGAGCTCTCTAGACATCAAATAACACCCCTATAGTCACCTTTACATTTGTATTACCCAACTTAGTAGACATAGTCAGAGTAGGTCAGGCATTTAAGACATAAATAAGACTCATGCTTGTGTTTGTTGTTGTAAATGTGTTCTGGGGTTAGGTGAGCTGAGTGGGGGCCAGACATTTGGCGATTAGTGTGCCTGTTGTGAGATCATTTAAACCTGCCATAAAAGCCTGTAGTTCTAGCAGTCAAGTCTGCTGCTTGTGTGTGTCACCGACCATTACTGACACCTACTGACCAGTGTGGAATACTTCATATCATTACGTCTTTGAATGCGTCTTCTGAACACCTTCTACTGTATTTGTATATTTGTATTTTAGTATTTAGTTTTTATTTATTATTTCGTATTTAGTATTTCATGTACCAACTATTTAGACATAAGAGACGTCCATACTCCTGCAGTAGTGTCCCCCATAATGCATTGCTGCTGCATCTCACTGTAGGATGCTCCAGTAACATTATCCTGAGAATGTACATGCCAACAATTGTGTCGCTAATCATTATGTAGTAATACTGTCAATATGATCAAGTGTCTTGGGTTTCATTCCCACTTTCATCTCTCTTCCCCCCCCACAGCAAACTACTGCTTCGCTTCCAGGTCCAAAACCTGCTCGGAATGCCTGCAGGCGGGGAAAGGATGTGCATACTGTCCTGATGAGGTCAGGGCATAAAACAGGAACATAAAAGAACTTGGTCTTGAGGCGGTTGCTTACTGTTCCTGAAAATGTTCATTTTTTTCCTTTGTTCATCACTAGTCAGCCCATTTTCCAATAAGTTGGAAAATATTCCATATTGGACCAGAAAATGTTTTATAAAATGACAAAATATGTTATTGTCAAATAAAAGGTATTTTGGGAAAGAATATTAGGAATGGATATACAGTTTTTGATAAAGCTAGTAACATTCATATTTTTGTAGGTGTTCAAAAATTCGAATCAAAATAATCACAGTTTTCAAATTAATTAATCATGATTAATCACCCTTTGCGGTTATGTGGGAAATATGCTAATTTTTACTGTTTGTTTATGAACAGAAAAGTAAATGACAGGACAGGATTATACAAGTTTTTATACATTAACAGCTCCAACAACTCCAACATTACCAGTCTGAAAATACTACTGTAGTCTCTTTAATAGTAGCGGAATATTTTAATTACAACATTACAACAGAGCATTGGGGCCATATAAAAAAATGCTGATTTCTTCTTTAAATTTTTTAAAATCTTCAACAACATGTCGTAATATGACTTTATTAGGACTCCTAGTATTAAAACTTTTTTCTTGTAAATTTGACTTATTTTGTCGTGATATTGTTTTGTCTTGTAATATTAACTTTTTCTCAGAAATATTAATATTAATGCACTTTTTTTGTTGTTGTAAATGAATGACTCTCTTTAATAAATTTGTGACTTTTTAATGGTAAAAAAAAGTTCTAATACATGTCATCGTATCGGAGGGAAAACAAAATGCAGTTTTTTAGAAAGGCAAGCTTCAGGCAAGCAAACAGGACACCAAAACAGAGATATAAACGGATTAGCACGGCTTTTTGTACCCCGCCCCCTTTTTCATAGCTGTTTCTTGCAATGCCTTTAACATAAAAGTATGACGTTTAGTCTTGTAAAATTAGAACTTTACGACTTTCTCGAAATCTCAGATTATTGTAATACTCTGGAACAGGCATTGCCTGAGGCAATAAAGACAGGGCCTTATGTGACCTTTGGCCTTGGTCAAAGGTAATATTGCAACTTTCCTTCCGTAGGGGTTCTCCTTAAGGGTTTATGTTCTAACAAAGACTAGTTAGTTTGTGTTTAGTACATCCAATTATTAGCTTCCACATTTTTTTATCCACAATCTTTATGTGAAACATGAACACATTAATTTCACTCTTTTGTGTGTTCAAAAGCCATAAAAAAATTTGTCTGAGCTTAAATAACATTGCACCATATGGGAGGCAGTCATTTTGACAATAAAGAAAAAAAACATATTTAGAAACTCTAAACCCTAATTATCCTATTCACATAAGTGACCTGCAATATTGTTATTGTAGCAGCAAACACAAAAAACCTTGCAGAGTAACACAACCCCTTGCTAGTCTGACAGCATGACTCACAACGCCTCAAGCCACTGCAACGGGACAAACGAAAGAGCGGATACAATTTCGCTACAAAGACTCAACAAGATGCTAGTTGGCTGTCGCATTTTTTACTAAAGGACTAGAGCACTAATTTCTGTTGAATGATAAAAACATTGCGATGGATGGGATGGTTGTGTCCTTCAACCGTTGCTGCCGTTGTTAACGGAAGTAGCATGAGCGCCTACTGGCTATGTGAGTACGTTTTTAATCTCAAGTCTTAAGTAAAGTCGAGCAAGTCTTAAGTCAAGACACGTCAAGATGAGTCAAGTCTGAAGTCCTCTTCTTCTTTTCCTTTCGGCTTGTCCCATCTTACCCTTTCAGGGCTCGCCACAGCAAATCAATTTTCTTCTGTTTGAGTCACATGTTATGATTTGGCAGAAGTTTTACGTCTGATGCCCTTCCTGACACAACCCTCTGTATGAGGGACATGATCTTCTCTGATATATACATGGGCAAGTTTTTTCAACACGCCAAAAAAAAATAAAATTGCGAGGAGCGTTCCCATGGACAGGGTCTTAGATCGGCAGATAGGTTCAATTATGTCCACAGAAAAAGGCAGTGAAAAATGTGGAAAGGCAGGGAGGTTGGAGGAAGCACCATACATTGGTCTTTCCTTTTTTCGACTACTATTATAGAATTTCAGCAGGGCGTGTATCATTATAATAAGTCCATCCATCCATTTTGTATGCCGCTTATTCTCGTTAGGGTCGTGGCGTATGCTAGACCCTTTCCCGGCTGACTTCGGGTGAGAGGCGGGGTAGACCCTGGACTGGTCGCCGGTCAATCACAGGGGGACAAAAAAACATTCACACTCACATTCATACCTGTGGACAATTTAGAGTCGCCAATTAACTTAACATTTTAACACGTTTACTGAAAATCTCAAGTTTTTTTAAGTCATCATGGTAAAGTATGAGACAAGTCAAAGCCCTGGAATTTGATGATATTGTCAGGTCGAGTCCAAAGTCATCAAAATTGTGACTCAAGTCCAAGGTGCTTGAATTGAATCCACACCTTTGTTAGCTCCGGGCCAAGCCATTGATAATTAACAAATGTATATTAACCACAGGCTGAACTGTGGTTAGCACTTTGGGCACACAGTCAGGAGATCTGGAATATCTGAAATTGAATCTCCGTTGGGCATTTTTGTGAGGAGTTTGCATGTTCTCCCCGTGCATGCGTCGGTTTTCTCCGGGTACTCAGGTTTCCTCCCACATTCCAAAAACATGCATGTTAGGTTATTTGAAGAATCTAAACTGTCCATGAATGTGAGTTTGAATGGTTGTTTGTCTATACGTGCCCTGCGTCTGGCTGGCGACCAGTCCTGGGTGTACCCCACCTCTCGCTCGAAAGTCAGCTAGGATATGCTCCAGCATACCCCCGTGACCCTAGTGAGGATAAGCGGCATAGAAGATAGATGGATGGATCAACGGCCTGAAAATAATTGACAGTTGTCTGGAAAGCCTGAAAGCAACTGCTGATTAATCCTTACTGGTGAGTTCACTAATGAAATGTTCTTCTTGTTTAGACCTTTAATGGCCCTCGCTGTGACCTGTATGAAAATATTCTGGCTCATGGCTGCGGTGCCGCTGCCGTGATCACCGCCCAAAGCAGTATGTCGATTGAAAGAGTAAGTCCTCTAATCTGTCGTCAATTCATTCCGTCACACGGAACTGGTGAAATCTCATAACATTCCCCTTGCATTCTCCTCCGTCCTTGCACAGCAACTACAGATCAACACCCAAATGCAGCAGTCGCAGGTGTCCCCGCAGGAGATGACCATGTCTTTTCTGCCCGGAGAGGAGAAAATGGTGGATGTGGAGGTGTTTGCTCCAACCAAAGGCCCTCTGGATCTGTACATTCTTATGGACTTCTCCAACTCCATGGAGGACGATTTGGACAATTTGAAGAGGATGGGCCAGGAGCTGGGTGAGTGGTGCCTTTGTTATGATGGCTGTCACTGTCCTACTGACACATGCTGTCTTTGTCTTAAAGCTACGCTGGTGGGGAAGCTGTCAGACGACTACACCATCGGCTTTGGAAAGTTTGTGGACAAAGTGATTGAGCCCCAGACTGACATGAGGCCCGCTAAGTAAGAAAAAGATTGTCACATGAACATGTTACGTAAATCTAAGACAGGAACATCTAAATAAAATCACTAAATGAATACAGAGCCACCATCCACCACTTTTTCAGAAATGTTTTGTACCAAATAACTATGCACATTAGCTCACTAAGGTTTATCAAAAATTACTTTTATCCATTCCTACATAGTATCAGCATTTGGGACCAAATATGAGGTGCAAGAACGTTAGATGGTGCATTCAAGGACCATTCAACAAAGTAGCATAAGGCCCCAGCTTACACCAAACAAGAAAAGCATGCAGAAAATGTTTGCATGGTTGTATATTATATTTTCAATAAAATAATGACCATACTTCCAAAATGTATTTACAGCACATAAAATTAGATGTAGTTATTCACAATTTGTTTAAGTTTGAATGAAAGCTGCAGCCCGATGCTTGGCGGCCACGGCCTTAAAGTACATTTAGTGCACGCATCCACTGAGAATGATTTTTGTCCCTCCCTGGTATTTCCCTCAGACTTGCCGAACCATGGCCCAACAGTGACCCTCCGTTCTCTTTTCAAAATGTCATCAAGCTGACCAGCGACTTGAACTTCTTCACCAGTGAGCTTCAGAAAGAAAGGATCTCTGGCAACCTGGATGCTCCCGAAGGCGGCTTTGATGCTATACTGCAGGCTGCAGTCTGCGGGGTAGGAATATGCATTAACCAAATCCAAAATCCTCTACTTATGAATCTGAAGGAACACTTATTCATGTAACTTGTATACCTTCAGCTTGTAACAGGGTAAATTTACTTTGCCCTCAAAATAATTCAAAACCCAACCATTAATGTCTAAAACGCTGGCAACAAAAGCTGGCAAAAACATGCAAATTGGGCACAAAGTATCTTATTTAGTGTAATAAATGAAGGGGGACAGTAAATTTATATTCTTATTCAAACTGTACACTGACTATTCTTTCATTTTTTTCAGTGTATAATCATTATATAATCAAATATTATGAGAATTGTGATGTTGTACTCACTTTAATGGGGTACTGTATTCATAAATCTCAATGGTCCATCATTCTATTTTAACAAATGTCTTGTCTTCAGGATCGGATTGGTTGGAGACCAGAGAGCACACATCTACTGGTTTTCTCCACCGAGTCCGCGTTCCACTACGAGGCCGATGGTGCCAACGTGCTGTCGGGCATTCTGCCACGCAACGATGAGCAGTGCCACCTGGACGGGAAAGGCAAATACACAGAGGATATCAAGCAGGATTACCCCTCCATACCCACGTTGGTCCGTCTGCTCGGCAAAAATAACATAATTCCCATATTCGCCGTCACCAACTACTCCTTCTCATACTACAAGGTTGGTGGTTATTTTTGCCAACCCACTTTATTTAACAAAGCACCACGTTACATAGACTATAAACTATTGTGTGCCCTTGCTTGTTAAGAAACTCCAAGAGTACTTCCCTATTGCTGAGGTGGGCCTGCTGCAAGAAGACTCATCCAACATCCTTCAAGTCATGGAGATTGCCTTTGATGTAAAAACTTATTTTTAAACCCTTTCAGACATCAGGACTTGTGTCGTTCTGCTTTGAACAAAACAAATCACTGGCATGTATCCTTTCAGAATATCCGTTCCAAGATGAGCATTCGTGCAGAGGACAGACCCAAAGCCTTTGAGGCTCAGTTCCTGTCCACCGGCGGAGAGGTCGCAGAATACGGAGACTTTGATTTCAAGCCCGGTGCAATTGTAAGTGGCTGAGCGAGCAACCAATAAACCATTATTCACATGATATCGATACGGTACAATAAGATGCAATATAAACAGTATATAGATGTAGCGCAATAAATTAGAATGCACACACAGTGAAATATTTCCCATATGTATTACTTAAAATCGTTTTGCAATCTCCTCATTTAATTTCTACTATGTTACACTCTTCTGCACTATGTGTGTATGCTTGCGACCCCGCCTCCAACCACCGAAATGAAAAGAAAATTTTATTTTATTTTTCCAATTTACTGTTTGCTTTTAAAATGAAATAAGACAAACACAATGACAAACAATATAGAACATATTTACGGTAAGTTGATAAAAAAGGTAATAAAATAATGACGGAATAGACATTGTTATATAATATAATACATAATATAATACAACACAGTTTTTGTTGGGTTGCAGACAGGTGAAAATCCTGTTTCACTGATCAGCACGCATGCAATTCAGTTGATTTTTAATTAATTGTCTTTTATTAAATCCATGCCAATACGTGTGATGTATTTTAGTGGTGGAAACCCTAATTTATAGCACACTGAGGGCAACCACAAGCAAGGGCCATCAGAGTTTGGGGAAGACCTTTAAAGTTCCACACGAAATTTTGTTGACTTGCATTCTGCAGGGAAAATTCAAGATGCGACTCAAAGCCCAGAGACTGATCGACGAGTCTCCGGTCTGTAGGATGGATCGCAACGAAAAAGAGGGCACAATGAGAGTCAAACCTACAACCTTCAACTCTGCCGTGAATGTTAAAGCCAGCGTTCTTTGCCCAACGTGTGACTGTGAGAAGGTAGACACACCAAACCCTTAAACGACCCTCATATGGGTCAGAAAGTGAGGTTGAATCCCAATATATTTTGTGTCTTCATCCTCCAGACTGCCATCCATAAGGCACCCAGATGCCATGGCAACGGAGACCTTGTGTGTGGGAAGTGTCAGTGCTATGACGGCTGGTGAGTTACACTTAAAGTAGTTAAATTGTACTGATTTTTACCGGAATTGCAGCGCTTCATTTCTAGGTTCTCTTTGTTTTGTTTTTGATATCAGGCTGAGTACCTTCTGTAACTGTTCAGCAAGCGCTTCAGCATTTGACACCAGCCAGTGTATAGGTCCAGGCTCGACGGAACCTTGTTCTGGACGTGGGGATTGCCTGGAGTGTGGAACCTGTGTTTGCTACAACCCCGATCAATTTGAAGGACCCTACTGCCAGTACGACAGAACCCAGTGTCAGCGATTTGGAGGCTTTCTCTGCAATGGTATGACAACTTTGCCTCCAGTTCATCCGAATCATGAATGTTATGATTACCAGGGTGTGTTGAACATACGCTGTAGTTGTTGTGTTTTTGTCTAATGACAGTGATACCCGCTCTTGTCGAATAGCTTATCAAGTCCTGGTCCATCGTCTTCTCATTGCAAAAATTGGCGCTTAGGCCAAGGCTAACGTACGGAAGTATCGACCGCTTTGGTTGACATAGAATTTGAGACTCAATGGCGTCTTGTCTATGAAAAATCAGTCAGTTTATGTCGACATATGTTGTTGTATTGTTATACTAATAATGTTATAATAATGTAATAATAAATGTTCACTGTTTTGTGGTTGTATACAGCAAATTATTACTCAAAACAAACTCAGATATAAGCATATTTTACGTATTTGTGGCCTTAGTTAAGCATTTTTGATCATAAAAAAGGCTAAATAAACAAAAATACAAATAGAAGGCATTTAGAAGATGTTATATGTAGTGTAATGTCTATGACGATGTGTGCACCTTTAAGAGGCGCTGCCTGGGAACCTCAGCTAGCTACTGTAGAGGTGCTGAGTGTTAGCGTGGTTAGCAATCTGAAGAGTTCCAGTGACTGCTGCGAGTTGTGGCTGACAGTAGCTCCTGTCAGAATGTTCACTACGCCATTGTAGTAGTATTCTACTATACTGGGCACTAGATGTCAGGAATGTTACATGGATGAGATAATAGCCACCAAGTATGCCATCAATGCTAATGTGTGAGTCTATGTAATGTTTTATTTATGTTTAAGATGTCTTATTTTCTATCATGTCAACTATGTTGGGTAATTAAATTTGTATAAGTGACTATAGGAGTGTTATTGTGTGTCTAAAAGGCCCTGATAATAGTAAAAATGTAGAAGTTCTTAAACAGCTTTTATATGCTGTAACTACAGAAATATTCCATTTATAAATAAGGACTCTTGGAGGAAATTCACTTATTGCTGTCGAGTCTGAAACCAATTAATCAAGATAAACGAGGGACAACTTTACTGCCTCGTAGCACAGCATTAAAACGTGCACGTAGTGACTTCCTGCTCCGTGCAAAGTAAGCTTCTGAATAAATGTGTGGTAGTGTTAACTTGATTTCGACACCCATTTAAGTTTTGCTTGATTGTTAGCCTTTGGGGAAAAAAAGAGTTGCACGTGTACGGTAGCTTTTTTGTCACTGTAGTGAAGACACAACAAAATTAGGTAAAAGTATACAAAAATAAACATCACTCCCACACTCTGTTGCACTTTAAAAAATATTAAATGAAAAGCAGGCTGGCGGGAGCCTCATGTTGTCATGGGGGCCCTAACGATGACCCCTGCCTTCTATCACAAGCCGGCAAACACCATTGCCCTCTATAGCCCAACCCATGAATTACAGCTCAGAACCAAATCCAATCCCACCGTCATTACAGCGTTATATAAAAACAGAAGAATCCAATTTAAAATATGCACCAGGAAAACCATGTCAAGAACCTCCGTATGTTAAAAAATCCTTTATCATCCATTTCCCTTTTGTCTGTGGCCAAATTTTGCAAATCCGTCAAGATAAGCGAGTTCCACTGCCACAAGTATACAAAGACATTTTCCGACAACCACACGCCACAGTTGAAATGACTCCATTCCCTCTCTGATCTAAACAGACCGTGGATCCTGCATTATGGGCCGCTGTGTATGTTCTGATGGCTGGGAGGGAAATGCCTGTGAATGTCCCAAGAGCAACCAGACTTGTCTGGACAGTAAGGGGGTCGGTATTGCAAACGTCTTTGATTGCATTTGTCATGTCACCTTCCTTGATACCTTGTCGCTTGATTGATTGATTGCAGGGTGTGTGCAATGGACTCGGCAAATGCGAATGTGGCCGCTGTAAGTGTCCTGAATCCGGTCTTGAAATGACTTCCACGTGCGAGCCAAATTTCCAGGTGTGTAAACGGCATGCGAATGAAGTCAATGGGGCCTATGGTGGGTATTTGCGGCAGCATAGTTATTCTAAAGATAAAGATAACACACCAGCAAGTGACATGTTTTGACAGATTAAAGCACGCTTGCAGTGTTTAACACTGGTGTGTGTGTGTGTGTGTGTCTGTTGTGCCCAGGCCCAGCTCGGTGTGTGTGAGGGTACACGGAGTTGCGTTCAATGCCAAGCTTGGAAGACAGGAGAAAAGAAGGACAAAGAGGAGTGTGACAAGTGTTCTTTCAGAGTCGTCATGGTGGATGAATTGAAAGAAGGTGCTGGAAATAATAACAAGTGCATGCCATTAATATTATGTCATGTATCGGGGGTTGTAAACGCCGTGTGTGTGGTTTCAGCGGAAAAAGTGCTTGATAAATGTAGTTTCCGTGACGAGGACGACGACTGCACGTACCACTACACTGTGGAACACCACAAAACTTCGGCGACTAAAGACTTGGAGGTCCAGGTTCTCAAGAAGAAGGGTGAGCTCAGGATTTGTTTTTATTTGTTGAAACTTTATTTACTACACTTCTCATATACAGTTAGGGCAAATAATAGCTTCCTGCATATGACATAGTAGTTTTTTTCTATTACAAACTAAGAAAAAAATGAAGAAATGTATAAAAAAAATAAAATAAAAAAACTCTCAATCAATCATCTTATAACAAATAAAATTAGTAAATTTTGCATTACCTTGCTCACTAACAATATGAAAAAACAGCCATGAAACCAATACATTTGCACTGACAACAGCCAAAAATAAATGATAGTGAAAATCTTGTAATTGATGATTGAATATACGGATAATATATACCACAAAAGTAGCCTGTGATAGCGATAATAAACCTTTAGGCGATGAATAATATTTTTAAGACACAGCGTGAGTGTAATTGTTGCCTTACTGACCTTTTATGCTTTTTTGTCTTCAGATTGTCCTCCCGCCAGCCTCCTCTGGCTGCTCCCTCTCCTCCTCTTCCTGCTGTTACTGCTGGCTCTTTTGCTGCTCTGCTGTTGGAAATATTGCGCCTGCTGCAAAACCTGCTGCCAGGTATGGGCTAGCATATATGCTGCATGGACAAAAGTGCTGAAAATCAGGAATTCTATTCATCAATCAGTTATAGGTTTGATTCGTTTCTCCTAAATTTTTAAACCAGGGGTTTCCAGACTTTTTTTTGCGGTGGGCCACATATTGAAAATGAGGATGCAAGGGTGACTGTGATATTTTCTACAGATATGTTAAGAAGTTATACATATTTCGAGAATAAACTCTGTCTCAGGTGGAAAAGTTAGGATGAACTTTGCTCTTTCCTCTTTTTTCCCCCATTTTTAAAATATTTCAAATATTTCAACTTTCTTTTCAAATATTCTTTGTATATTGTCTTTTCATAATATTATGACTTTATTCCAAGAATATTTTTACCTTATTCACAGAATAGAACTGTTTTCTCAACCTAATTTTCTACAAATGACAACTTTATTTTTTTTCTTTCTCATAATATTGTGACTTTGTCTGTGAAATATTAACAGTCTTTAATATTTCAACATGTCACTAAAATTGATGATTTTGATGATCATTTTTCATGATTTTCCTCATAAATGTAGGAGTTCATTCCCATAAAATTGCAGATTTTTTCGTTTTAAAATATTTTAACTTTATTCTTATAAAATTACCACAATATTTGGACTTTATTTCCATATTATTAACTTTTTTTTTTTTTACCCTAACCTAATTTCCCAAAAATTAAAAATTTATTTTGTCGATTCTGTTTCTCATAATATTACGACTTTAAAAAAGTAATGTGTTTTTTCTTTAATATTTCAACTTTATGCTACTAAACTATCTTACTGTCCAAAAATTACTAAAACTCCTATAATTTTGACTCTGTTGTAAAATTACAGCAAATGTTTTCATTTTTGCATTTTTTTCTTTTTGATTATATTTACACACTACACTTTGGACATTCCTGCTTTTACACCATCATCAGAAAAGTTTGCCTTATCTGGTAGAAGATTAATAAATGTTACTAAAATCACTTGATAGGGATTTTTTTTCATATATTTAAAGAAATATGACACTACTGAGGGCCACCATGTTGTTACACTCAGAGATGAGTAGCTTGAGTAGCTACTAAAATGATTGTGTTTCTAGGTTACACCACAAATAATTTCATTCTGTCTCTCTACAGAGCTGTCTTGCCCTGCTGCCCTGCTGTAGAAAGGGTAAGCTATGAAGGAATGCATTTCACCAGTTGTGTCAGTTTGGTTATTGATACATTTTGTTGCGCTCCCCAGGTCGTATGGTTGGATTCAAGGAAGATGAGTACCTTCTACGCCACTCTCTGCTCACCTCAGACCACCTGGACACGCCGATGGTGAGGACAGGCCCCCTCAAAGGCACTGATGTGGTTCGCTGGAAGGTTACGGATAATGTGCACCGAAGTCCTAACCACCCTCAGGCTCTCATCAAGCCCAACCCTAAAGAAATGAGTGAGTGTTTATATGGTTTTTGAATCAAACTCAAAGGTTCTAATCATCACTCTCTCCGTTATAGTTCAGTATCCAATCTCCCTGCGGCTTAACAGGCTGTTTTCAGAGAACTTGTCTCGCCCCGACTCCAGAGATGCTGAACAAATTTCGAAAGAAGTAGCAGACAATGTAAGTGGCATTTTTCCATTAATGGGGACTGTCATGTTACTGCCTCACAAAGGGTCTACATTTGGTTTTCATCCAGCTTAATGAGGTCTACAAGCAAATTCCTGGGGCCCAGAAAATGCAGAAGACCTTATTTAGGTAAGAGACATGCACATTCGTGAAGCCGTCTGTCTGTAACCAACCACCTGTATATTTTTCTTACAGAACGCAGAGAAATGCCGGAAAAAGGTAACATTCATTATACAAAAATGAAATACATTTTTTGACTGGTACTTTATATATTTTTTATATGTGATTGTATACATGATGTTTCCGTGGTGTCATGAGCACACGCTAATTGACCCTGCGGTGACCAACAGGCAAGACTACACCATCATGGACACCGTCCTGTCTGCTCCTCGCAGCAGCTACCCTGATATTGTCAAGCTGACTGAAAGAAATGTCCAGTCGGGACGCTTCCAGGATTTGAAAGTCTTACCCGGCTACTACACGGTAGCCACAGACAGAGGTTTGTGAAAGTTTATATTTAAATTGGCATATTGTGCAGTCTTTATAGCCATATTATTTTTCTCTTTTATGTTTATTTTCACAAATATTTGTGTGTTTGTGTAGTTCATATTGTTACACTGTTGATATATATTCTAATATTTTTGTTTTTTCCAAACAAAAAGGTTATTGGACACGAGGGCTTTGGCTCAAAACCAACATTTCATCTGATCTGAGCCGCCCATACATTGTCATTGATTTGTGTTTGTGGGAACTTATTACCACAGAGGCTGCAGGAGCCATCGAGTTCCAAGAAGGCGTGGAGTCGGTGGATGTTCATGTGCCGCTCTTTGTCAAGGATGAGGACGATGACAAGAAGCAGCTGCTGGTGGAGGCAATGGACGTACCGCTGGGCATTGCCGGAATTGGAAAACGCTTGGTGAACATCACCATCATCAAGGAGCATGGTGAGGAAGCAGCTGAAGCTAGGACAGTCAAACGAGTGACACATCAAAACAGCTGCCAATAGAAATGATGGAAAATGTGTTGTTATATAACTTATTAATTGCACTAATTGATTTCTCTGACTTCCTCTCCCAAGCCACCAGCGTGTTCTCTTTCCTCCAACCGGCCTACACCTACAGCAGACAGGACGGTGTCGCCAACATTCCTATTAGCAGGGAGATCATAGAGGACGGACGCACGCAAGTCTCCTACCGTACTCGAGATCTCACAGCTAAGGATAAAAAGGTGGCTCCTGTTTACCAATTCAGCATTCTGATTTTGGCTTTGTCTGTCCTAAACATGCATGCAGATACCACTTTATGAATATGTATAATAACACCTGAACCTATTTCAGGACTATGTGACTGTCGACGGAGACCTCACTTATGGTCTTGGTGAGACCCAGAAGACAGTTCCTGTCCGTCTGCTGGAGCTGGGCGAGAAAGATGCACTCTTGGATGACAAGCAGGTTAAACAGTTTGTCATGGACCTCAGCAACCCACGTCAGGGGGCCAAGCTTGGGCGCTACCCAAGAACTACTGTCACAATCGCTGACCTACCCGGTAAGAAAATGAAGGGGTTCCACACCTACATTTTTATTTTTATTTTTTACATTCCCAGTGTGGATATCTATCTTTGTTCATGACCTTTTTCCTTCTTTTTATTAATCAGAGCCCAGTGTGATGATGTTCAGGAAAGGCACCCAGAACTTCACTACATCCGACCCAACCTACACCATCCCTGTGGTTCGCACTCGCAACCCAGACAGCCTCGGCGCAGTGAAATGGCGCACCAAGAAAGCCCAGCGCTTTAATCTTTCTGGATCCCTAAAGTTCCTTCCTGGAGAGACAGAGAAGAATATAGTGATCGATTCAAAAACGCACCCTGGTGTGGTCCAACCAGAGACCTTCCAGTTGGAGCTGTTTGACCCAAGTAGCAACAGCACTATTGGAGAGCGGAAGACCACAGTTGTTAATGTCGTAGAAGGAGGTACTGTTCAGCTGGGAACTGATCGTGTTTTACAGTTCAAATGTAGATCAAATGTTCTTTACTCCTGCAGGTCTGAGGTCCCCTGAGATGTCCCAGATGCAACAGAAAGACTTTGTAACTTCTAAAAATACATTGCCTGGTGCTCCACTAAACCCTAATGCCAGAGCAACAGGACCCAGAAGCATCCATCTAAACTGGGACCCACCACCTGGTAACCCCATGGGGTACAAGGTGCATCAGAGTGAACACACGTTTAGCTTCAACCCTTAAATTTTCACTGCACTTTTTTCTAAAACTGCATTTGTTTTCATATTTTAGGTGAAGTATTGGATCTACGGTGACCCAGAGAAAGACGCCCAGGTCATTGATGTGAAGACTCCTCAAGCTGACCTGACCAACCTGTATCCCTACTGTGACTATGAGATGCGAGTATCGGCCTACAATGCAAAGGGAGATGGCAAAGATACAGACATGATTGCCTGCCAGACTCTGGAGGATGGTAAAACCTCATTCCTCACCGATTCACGTCATTATGGTAGCATCTTTGTGCTAATTTGTGTCCTTTTGCCTTGTTGCAGTACCGGGGGAACCAGGTCGTCTGGCCTTCAATGTCATCAGCCCGACTGTAACTCAGCTCAGTTGGGCTGAGCCTGCTGAGACAAACGGTAACATCACGGCTTACGAGGTCATCTACACACCCATCGATGACGACCTGAGTAAGAGAACCACCTTAACAAGCACGCACTGCAAGTACATTACAGGGATAAAAGCCTTGGGACGGGGTTGGGCTCCACCCCTCAGTTCAGCTTCAATTCAAATTCTACAGCATCTTGGTTCCAAAGCAAAATCCAAAAGACTTTTCCCCCAGCCACCTAGCATCATATTAAACCCAAGAAAGTAAAATGTTACTTTTATTTTTATATAGAGTCTGTTTAAACCCTAGTTACCTCAGGGATGCAAGACCACACTTTTGCTCCTCGGCGTGCGCACCTCCCTCCTGAGGATCAATCTCACCTGTACGGGCAAGACTTCTAAGTCAGGGGAACTCACCCAGGTTTTCACAGCCTACTATGTAATGGCTACACACAATAGAGTCGTTGATTTATATTTTATTATATATTATATTGTACGCAATATTGAATCCTCTACTTTGTAGTTGCTTCCCCTCTTATGTTTCGTTGCTCTTGGTAAGGACCTGAGATAATTTACTCATCTGTTAGCGATCACAGGGACTTGTTGATTTTTAAAAAAATGTAATCTTACCTAAAATAACCTAAAACAGTTTTGTGTACAGAACTGCTTACTGTTATACCACAGAAGACTCTACCACAGAAGAATAGGATAAAGAAGGACGATAATAACCAGTAAAACCACAAAGGGATAAAAACTCGCAAAACTAGCCCCTCGCAATCTCGTAATCTTACCTCGATAAATATGCTGCAGGTTTAAGGCAAAATAGTCCCACAAGAAAAATTTCACTGCCGATCGTGCTAATCAATAATTTAAGAATACCTTTCATATACTGTATAACAGGTTTATGTCCTTTTTATTAAAGAAACTAAATAGCCTTATCGTATTCATCCAGCCATAAACTGCCCCACACACACTATGCACATACAGTATATGTGTGCACCCCAAATGTAATTGCTACGCTGCACGTGTTTGTGTCCGTATTTGTAAGCAACGTGCCCCCATCGGCCACCCTAAATGTGTAAACCTAGCGGACACACCGCCGTTGAAGAACTGGACTGGCCAACTCCCTCACCCGAGTCGTCAAACCGTACAATACCAGGTCCTCTCGTCCAGCATAAGTGACATCTGACCTTACAAATGTTCCCACATTTTTGATACCATTTTCAGTTCCTGTAGGTGGCCTAACGTCCCAGTGCTTTTGTCCGTACACCGTAGTGTGTTTGTAATTAGTGTTCGCCTTCATGTCCTATCTTGATGCTCTGTTTGTAGAGCAAGTGGGTGCAGCTAAGAAGGTGAAGATTGACAACCCAAAGAAGCGAATGCTCTTGATCGAGAATCTAGTGAATGCCCAGACCTATCAGTACAAGGTCCGTGCCAAGAACAGTGTTGGCTGGGGACCCTTCAGAGACGCCACAATTAACTTGGCATCGCAGCCTGTGAGACCTCTGTCTAGTGAGTCACAATCCAACGCACTTGAGACTTTTGCTTTGTTTGTTTCTGAAAGTGGATGTATTTCTGTCTCTAGTTCCCATTATTCCCGACATCCCGATTGTGGATGCAGAAGCAGGAGACGAATATGACAGTTATCTGATGTACAGCAATGAGGTGCTGAAGTCTCCCGCCGGCTCCAAGACACCCAGCGTCTCTGGTGAAGGTTGGTAACTGGAAACATAAAAACAAAGCATTTCATGTCCTTTCTGTTGCTCTGTAAAGAGGAGTATGGCCAGTACAAGTATGCATACGCAGTACAAGTATGCACATGCACTGGTGTCATTTCCCCCTTCCAAGATGGACTCGGCTGTCCACTCTGCTACCAATTCCTGCCAATGCATCCCCAATTGCTATAAAAGTGCATTATAATGATTTAAAGCCCAGCCCGCAGAAAACAACGCTTTTCACTTATAGCCACAATACTAGGCATCATCTAAGTGTTTTAACACAATCTATAGTATTTTTGCCTACCATCCTCCACTTGCTTGCCCCCTCCCCTTCCCCTCCTCCAATGACCTCAATTTGCAAGGCTGGAATTATGTCAAGATGGTGGGGTCCAACCTGGATCTCCGAAAGGTGTCATGGAAAAAGCGAGTGGACGTCATCCCCAACAGTCGGCGCAGCACAGACACAGAGGCGAGCACAGATGAGGGCCCACCCCCAAGCTTCACTCAAACAGCCGTGCCAGGTGAAGATCACTCCATCAGAGCAGCAGGCAGGCAGCCAACATGCCAAAATGTCCCTCGGCTCTTACTGATCATATGGCGTCATCCTTCCATTTGGGCGTCACTCTTTGTTCCATGGCCACCAAGTTGGCGTCTATCCTATCAATTCCCCTGGCTAATGCTGAGAGAGGAGCACTGGCATCAACTGCACCGCCTTTAGTTGATGATCAGAGGCGGGCTTTACGCCCCCGCCCGCAGCCGTGTCCTTTCACAACCCAGTGGGAAGGTAGTGGCAGCTTCTAGGTGTACACAACAGTAAGTGTGTGTGTTGTTATGGAGACAGATCATTCTTGCTAACACATTACAGTGTATGCAGAGGATTTTCAACAATGACACCCCTAACCCTACCGGGTTTTCCGTATCTACTTTTAATCCGACTTTTGAAAATTATTTTCTGTGAATTGTCTTGGCAATTTTATTTCTATGAATAACCATTGAGTCATTATAATAATATCGGTGTACATTATTGGTGTACATTATCACCAAAAGCCGACATTTTTTATTTAGAGCTTTCAAAAATCACATGTTAAAGGCGGTAATGAATTTATTTAACTACATTAACATTTTTTATGGCAAGCCACACCTCTATATTATGACAGCAGATGGAGAAAAGTGTAGTGTAGAGTCTGACGTTCTTTTATAACTTGTCCTGAACACATCAACAGCAATGCAATTGCAACACCATTCTGACTGCATTTGTCCGAGGCGCATCCACGGACACGCCACACTCCAAACATCACAACGACACAGCAATTTTTATTAACTGTTTAAGTGTGGTCTAAATAAACAGAAAGACAAAGATATTCTTGTCACTATCTTTTTTCTGCATCTAAGTATGCCAGAAATCCCAGGAAATACACTCAAAACATGTCAATTCAACTTATATTACGTGGTGTCTTTGAACGCCACCCCTCTTTGCTCATAACAACACGGTTCACATGTCACTCAAATGCTGCTACTATTAAATAGACTAGCGTTAGGCAGAGATATGGTTTATTTTACCTTCATTAACATTTTCAGTTCATTTGGATATTAGGGGTGTACTATGGAACGCTCAATTTCCGATTCTGATATCAACCGATAGAGATATGTGTAATTGTGTAATTGTGTGTAATATGTGTAATTGTGTAAATTGTGTAAATATGTATAAATAGTATGTGTAATTGTGGAATTACCACATATTTGTTGTGAAGCTAATGGATACAGCATCAGCAATTACCTTCTCGACGTGGCTGTAAACAACATTGTACAAACTTGGGTAAACAAGCATTTGAGAAATACTTGCTATTGGGCATGGCAAAGCGTGGCTCGAGGAACTCCACATTTTTTGCATCTTGCAGGATACAAAAAATCTGGTTATCCGGTGAAATACACTCCATGATTTTCCCATTGATGCCTTGGTTCCGCATTGCATAACCAACGCTTTGCAGTCATTGCAAATCACTAGTTTAATGTCCAAAGGAGACACCCCAGACACGTTAGTCAGGTGCGTAGCGAGCAAGCTTCTTACTAGCCACCCACGCTTCAGACGCAGTTTGATGAGGTCATTGTTTGTGCGCCGTAAAATACACATTTGCTCCTAAACAGCATTTTTTAGGGAACAAAAACTGATATTGATATTGATCGGTACTACATTTTTATGACAATATCATTGGGCGTTCCTAGTTAATACATACACATATATAGAATTGTGGCTGATATAGTTGCAAAGGGTGATTAATCATGATTATTAACTTGAAAACTGTGATTAATCATATTTTTCAATTGACAATCCTAGTGAAAATCAATAACAACTAACTGGCAACACAATAAGAATTGCCATTCACGTTCCTAGCTTCAGCCTAGAACCAAACGTCCTTTTTTCTCTCTTAGCTGTTCTTTCATCGCCCTTCCCGCATCCCACAAAATGCACTATTTGTAAAAATGGAGGAAAACAGTGTCAACAAACCGCCGTACGTTCAATTATCCTGCATTATCGAACATACTTCTTATGCCTCCTGATTTTTCCTTACAAAGAGAGGAATTAAGGAAGGTCGCGGTGATGCATACTGTTGCGTGGCGTCAAATAATGACACTACTGCTTCATGGATATGGGAAATGGCGGTGACAATGCATACCCTTGCGGGAACGATGCAAGAGGGCGGCGTTCGTACCCATGCGCACCATTTTTGCTCACGACTTGCCTGCAAAAAGCATCTAAATGACACGCAATGCCATGATGAGTTGCAGGACAATTCCGTGTGCAAAACACCACTTTAAAAAGGTTCCACTGTAATGCATGGCAAAGGCTGGTTTCCCCTCAGGAGTATTACTAAGACTGACACAGTTGTAGCATCATGCTTGAATTCTGACAGCCATACTTCCATCCATATGTCTTCTGACAACTCTGGCTCATGTCTTGCTGTTCAACAGATTATATGATGAATGGAAAGTGGGACACAAACTTCCTTTTCCCAGGCGGTTCTGCCACACGCAACTTGTCAACATCATCGTCCCCTATGTCCAATATGAGCTCCAACTACCGAGGCGGCTCCTTTACCACAGAAACCACCACCACCTACATGTCCGGAGCAGGTAAGACGAACAGCAGGCATGAAACAGATGAGGTCTTGGCTTGTCTTTAACCAGTATGCTCCTCAGGAAGCCCTCGCCGACCCGATATGATTGGTGGAATGGGTGGCGTGCACACAGACGTCATCATGAGGAAGCCCTCGGAGCGCAGGGGTTATACAGATGAAAACATCCGGGACTCAATTGTCATGGGGGATGTGTCGAGCAAGTTCCCAGATCTAGGTAACATTAAGACGGCAGTATTGGCTAACTTCTAAGCGCATCCCGAATGGAAAGCTGTGTAAGCGCATGAGGTCAATGGCTTGGATGTGCGTTAACATGCTTGTTGCTGCAGGCTCATAAACACAGACTTTGCAAAAGCAAAGCTGACTATCGCTCTCTTTTTTTGTTTTTTATTACTCTCCCCCTTGCTTCAAAACTCCACTATCTCTCATGTTCTCTCCCCTCCCTGCATCCTCCTCTTTCGGCCTGATGTGCCATCAGGGGTTTTCGGCTTCACTGGGTCGCAGAGCACCTCTCAGAACCAGTTCAGCTACAGCCTGTCCCAAGGTTCGAGGGCCAGGACCCAGTCTGCGGAGGTCAAGGAAGCCCTGTATGATCTGGACAGGGTGCTCCAGGGTAAGTATGGAAGCATGTAAGCATGGAGGCTGGGGTTTACTTTCTGTGCTCCTCTTGAAAGTTCTCTTGTTGTCCGTGTTGGCCACCAAAGCAGGAGCCACATCATAAGGCACATCTAAAGAATCCAATGAGATGTAGAAACATGTATTGAAGGTTTTACCTTTTAAGAAGTTAATAATTAAAGCTGTATGAAAGATGGGTTATTAATCAACCTCACATTCCCACCCTGTCTCTTATCAGATACAAGACTCTCCCCAGGGGTCCCCGACACCCCCAGCAGACTAGTTTTTTCTGCTCTGGGTCCCACTGCCCTGAAAGTCAGCTGGCAGGAACCGCATTGCGAGAAGGACATCCTTGGCTACTGTGTGCTCTACCAGCAGCTCAATGGAGGTGAGGGACTGCTTTATACTGTATAGCCCAAATATTCTGTCATAATTGGCAACTGCTAACGTTCTGTGTTGTTTCTCGTAGGCGAAGTTAAGCGCATCAACGTGACCAACCCGGCAGAGAACTCTGTGATCATCCAGGACCTGCTGCCCAACCACTCGTACCTATTTAAGGTGAAGGCTCAAAGCCAAGAGGGATGGGGTCCGGAGAGAGAGGGCGTCATCACCATCGAGTCGGCCGTCGATCCCAAGAGTCCCCTCAATCCCATGCCAGGTGCCTGTCCTGACCTTTTTGGACCAACCGCTGTTTTGTAGTGCAGTCATGTGATGCTTGCATATCCTGTCCTCCCAGGGTCACCGTTCACCTTGAGCACCCCCAGTGCCCCGGGTCCCCTCGTCTTCACAGCCCTAAGCCCAGACTCTCTGCAGCTTAGCTGGGAGAAACCACGGAAACCAAACGGAAGCATTCTGGGCTATGTAGTCACCTGTGAGCAGCTGCACGGAGGAGGTGAGGCTTATTATCATCACCTTCTTCTTCTTCCAGTTATGTTTTTTCTGGACTCCTCCTCCTATTAACGCATCATCTTCACTCTAACTGCACTGAAGACTTTGGTTTGCCTCACAATTTTAACACTGCAGAGGGACCCCCCTTTCCCCCATCCTCAAATTAGACTAATTGACATGACATTAGCAGTAATGGTAGCACTTCTCAGTATACAGTAATCCCTCGTTTATCACGGTTAATTGTTTTCAGAACTACGGTGGAGTGTTTGGGACACAGTGGAAAAAAAGGCAAGATTTCAAGAAGAAAAGTCGTAATTTTATGAGGAAAAAAAGTTGTAATATTACCTTTGATCCAAGCCAAAGGTCGTACAAGTCCCCTGTGCTTATAGCTGTCTCGAGCAATGCCTGTTGAGCTGGAGTATTAAAACCGTCAGATTTACTGTCATAAATTCACATACATAAAGTGAAGTTAAGACATTTATTTTCATAAATTTACGGCTTTACTCTTGTAATATTACTATCTTTTTCTCGTAAATGTTTTGGTTGTTTTATTCTTGAAATCTGATTATTGTAGCAGGCATTGTCTGAGACAGCTATAAACACAAGGGACTTGTACGACCTTTGGCCTGGGTCAAGGGTAATATAACAACTTTCTTTCTCATGAAATTATGACTTTTTTCCCATAAAATGACGATTTTTAATCTTGTAAAATTACGACTTTTAATCTCGAAATCTTGGATTCTTTTTTTATGTGGCCTTAATACAGACCAGACCGGACCAAGTAAGTGTCCTTTTATAAATTGAATTATTTTGTAGTTAGAGTGTAAAAAACCTGTGTAAGGTACGTTCTAAATAAATTTTTTTACCATTATTAGAGCGCACCAGAAATGAAATAACACCCCTATAGTCACGTTTACACTCGTAATACCAAATATATTTGCAAAAATAAGAGTAAATAAAACATTTAAGACGTAAATAAGACTAGTCTTAATATAAAACATGATAATGTCCTGAAAAGAGAAGCAGACAGGAAGTGAAGTCAGAGGTTCAGAGTTGAGTCCCAACTTTGCATGGGTAACAGCCGCAAAAGTGGCCTGTGCTTTTATTAGGGAGTATTGTGCCAGTAACACTACTGACACCGAGCGACAAGTGTAAAATACTACATGTCTTTGAATGCATCTTTTGAATGTAGCCATTTGTATGCTTAATGCTTAACATAGGCAAAAAAAAAATTTACATTAAATTTGCGTATTTTTGGCTGATAATAGGCCGTACTCAACCGCGAAACAGCACGATTAATTTTTTTAATATATTTTTGAATAACCATGATAGAGTGAATGCACTAATATTTGAATATCAACTGTTGCAGTCATATTGCAATATGTTGACGATGAAATGCTAATGCTATCCCTACAAGGCACCGTGCTGCCAGAAATGATCTCTTATAGACATACTCTATATAGCTGCTTTGAATTTACTCACATACACCTCTGTCCTCTAGGTGACACGCGATCCTTCCAGGTGAGCGGGGACAGCGCCGAGACCAGACTGACCATTCCGAACCTGACTGAGAACATCCCCTACAAGTTCAAAGTTCAGGCTCGGACCACCGAAGGCTTCGGCCCGGAGAGGGAGGGCATCATAACCATAGAGTCTCAGGATGGAGGTAGAAATTCTCATTCGTAGTTGTAGTTTTTACTTAACACACATGGTTTTCAATTTTTTGTGGGATGTAAAGATGTAAAAAGACAGCTCATTACTGCACGTAATGGGACACACCTACAAAGACCGCTATTAAAACACCTCCGACAAGGTTTTATGGTTTTATAAACATGCTGTGATAACGTAGTAGGTGCATTCATAACAATGTTAATAATAATAATAACACGGTGCATTATATGTATACAGTAAATGTTGATGTTTTTTTCGTCCATCCATCCATTTTCTGTGCCGCTTATCCTCATTAGGGTTGCGGGGGTATGCTGGAGCCTATCCCAGCTG
Source organism: Oostethus manadensis (assembly GCA_024372805.1). Lineage (NCBI taxonomy): Eukaryota > Metazoa > Chordata > Actinopteri > Syngnathiformes > Syngnathidae > Oostethus > Oostethus manadensis. The sequence continues at coordinate 495,820 of QODF01000228.1, forward strand.
AGTTCGTACCCTGGACAGGGCAGACAAACAACCATTCACACTTCCATTCATGGACAATTTAGAGTCGGCAATTAACCTAACATGCATGTTTCTGGAATGTGGGGGGGTACCTGGAGAAAAAACACACACAGGGAGAGCATGCAAAATCCACAGAGATGCCCAAGGGAGATTTGAACCCTTCCAAATCCCCTGACTGTATGGCCAACATGCTAACCACTCGAGCACCCTGCGGCCATAACATCATTTGACAAGTCACTTTTGCATAACCGAGGACCTTTCACTTTTCACTTACATCTGCAGTCTTGCTTCCTTCTCCTCCAGGAGCTTTATCTCAGTACAACAACCAATCCATGACTAGAAGGGACGTGTTCCACATGCCCACCGAAGTGAACACTGTCAGCAACATCTCCCGCACCATGGTCAACGACCCTTTCTTCTCAGGTACGACTTGAAGCTACTTTTTCCACCGAGGAAAACATAGTGCCTTGTTCATATTTTGTGATTTCAAGAAAAAACTGATTTCAACATTTTTTTTTCCCGTTTTCGCTGTTTTTTTTTTTCAAATATGCCAAATATTTCAACATTTTTCCTAAAATAATGTAATCACTATCTTTTTCTGGTAATATTATGACTTTATCTCCAGGATATTCTGACTTTATTCCCATAATATTATGACTTTTCACCAAACCTAACACCCCCCCCCCCCAAAATGCAATTTTATTTCATTTTGTTTGTTTTTCATAATAACATATTGTTTGTTTAATATTTAAATTCCATGCTACTAAAATAATATTATTTTCCTTCATAATATTATGAGTGTATTCTCATAAAATTGCAACAATTTTTGTAAATATCGTGATTTTGTTCTTGAAAAATGATTGCCATTTTTTTCCATTTCTGCTGTTGATTGTGTTTAAATTTCCAACTAATTCAAGTTTCACATATTCATGACTTTATTCCCATAATATTATGTTTTTTTCCCAACATAATTTTCAAATGAATGATTAATTATTTTGTTGTGTTTGTTTCTTATAACATACTTTTTTAATATTAACATATAACATATATATATATATATATATATATTTTTTTTTTGTCTTGTCCGGCATCATAAAATGACACTATTTTTCATCCTCACAAAATTGCATGTTTTTTCTTTTCATATTTTGACTTTATTCTCATAAAATGTTTTTTTTCTATTTCTGATTACTTTTCTTCATGTATATTTTCCCATTGTAGATATTGTGTTATTCCCATAATACTTTAACTTTTAATATTATAACTTTTTCCACAACCTAGTTTTCCAAATATCACAATTTTATTGTTTTGTTTGTTCCTTGTAATATTATGATTTTATTCATGTAAAATTATAACTCCTAGATGACAATTTTTCCATTTTTGGAACTGGTGTTTTTTTTATTTAGCTTTTCTTGTTAAATGATGTTTTTAGACTGTGCCGTGGGCCATTCAAAAAGCAGCCATGGGTCATGAATGGCCTCCAGGGCACCCTTTGGACACCCTCACTTACAATAAGCAGTAATCTGATTTTAAAGGGGCTGTTTTCAAACAAGAAGCTGTTTGTTCACCTTTTTACATCATCAGACAAAGACGACGCCAAACGGTGCCTCACCATTGCAGGGTTTCTCAGGAGGACGTGGCCACCAATCTTAGGGTGTCATCTGCAAGTCACTACAGGAAGAGTCAGCCTCCCGTTTTTATAAATGTCTCTTATTCTCTACCAGATGGAATGATGATGACCACGCAGCACACGGAGACCAGCGGCATGATGACGCGCCAGATCACTAAGGAAGTGGTCCAGAGGAGCGTCGTCGGCGGAACCACCGTCACAAAGAAGATGTTTGATGTTTAGAAGATGACTCCTAAAACGTACGCTTACCTTTTAACGTCACCTTTATTCGTATTTACGCTCTGTAAGAGTCTCATGTATGGGATTGTGGCACCAGAAAAAAAATCTAGTTGTCTGTTACAAACTTTGTCTAGTAACCAAGCAGGTAATCCCGCTGTCTGTTTTCTAATCCAAAACGACACTACGTCCTTGCCACACTAATCTTGTAAATCTCTTCGTGTAATATTCCAATTTTCAAAGTAATGCATGCCAAATATAGATGTCTTTTTTTATCATTCAACAGCTCGTACTTGGTTTCACATTTCAGGAAATGCCAGTGTTTTGTTAAGTGTGTGTTATATTCTATGATAGCTGTATACTATTGTTGTACCGGCGGATTAAGAGTTGTGCGTCGGCAGGAATTGCAAATGACAAAAAAGATTGTATTCGCTTCAGTGCACAAATATAGTCACGTGGTTCTGCATTTTAACGCCATACAGGTGCATCTGAATAGAATAGAGTATCTTTAAAAAGTGCCTTTATTTCAGTCGTAAAAGGTGTTGTATGATACATTTTAATATTTTTTTATATCGAATTAAAATATTTGCAGAAAATTGCAATACTTGTGCAAATAAAACTCAGAATCTCATATAATGTGAAAAGTTGTCACCAAAGTCTAATATCGCGAACTACTGGTTCACGCTTTTCCAATCAGCAACTGACTGGCAAAAATGTTGACTAAAACTGGAGCTGTCAAATGATTCAATAAAAAAAAATGTAGACATTTCAAAAATTTTGAATTTTAAAATGTAAACATTTTTATTTTTCAAATTTTTACTTTTTTATTTTAAAATGTTACACTTAAAAAAGTAATATTTTTAAAATTGCAAATTTTTTAGATTTTTACTTTTTTTTAAATCACAATTTAAATTTTTCATTTTTACTAATAGAATTTCAAATTAATCCGTTTTGTAATTAATTATCATGATTAATCACCATTTGCAATTATGTATGAAATATGCCCATTTCTTACTGTGTTTTATGAACGGAAAAATAAAAAAACGACAGAGCAGGATGATTTTTTTAAATATATTTTGTGCATATTGACATCTCCAAATGAAATGAAAATTTCAGTCCATCTGAAAGACACCACACGTGTCTGACAATGTATTTACTGAACACTGGTCTCTTTTTGGTAGTAGCAGAACTTCTGAATCACACTTATGTTATTTTGAGCCATGATGGGTTGCGTTGAAAGACACCACGTACTTCAAGTTGAATTCACATGTTTTGGGTGTACATTCTGAATGCAGGAAATTGTACTTCCGCAATGAGAGTTACATTAGAAAGTAATAATACCCGCTTACTGTTTTTCTTTGTCTTTCTTTTTATTTAGGACCAGGGGTGGGCAAACTTTTTGGCCCGTGAGCCATATTGGGTTAAAAAATTTGGCGCAGTGGCCTTCTCTGTATAAGTGGCATCAAACAAAGAAACATACTTGCTCACGTTGAAACTACTACTACCACTAAGTACTAAACTTAACACGTAACTTAAAAGTATTATTTCCGAGTGCCCGCAAGGCATGCTGAGTAGTCCAGCAGCAACAACAATATAAACTATTAAGAATTAAACATTGGATATATGTTAACTCCTCTTTGTTTGCTTCTCCTCTTCAACATATTTTGCGATCTACAGAGCAAAATGGTGTGAGAAAGAGTACCACAAGCTACCCAGCATTCCTTGCGGCAGGAATATATGGTTATTTTTTGGCATGGCTATTGCACATAGATATTTTTTAGTATGCCCGAATGATGCCTAAAGTAGGTTACTTTATATTTGAATTGCTTTTAGGTCCAAGCTACAAAGTGCATCTGACTATTTTAGCAAGTCACAATAGCATGTCAGCTACATTCTCGATGTTAAAGGTTTAAAAACAGGAATTTGCCAAAGCCCTGTGGGCCGGATGAAGACACTTGGGGGGCCACATGTGGGCCGAGGGCAGCAGTTTGCCCACCCCTAATTTAGACCACACATACACTCACGTCGCCCTGATGTCCGGAGTGTCCGTTAATGCCCCTCTAGTGACTAGAGTGGTGTTTGGAGATAAATACATGGTGTTGGAATTGCGCTGCTGTTGACGTAGTCAGGTCAGAATAAAGTTGTAAAAGAGCATCAGACTCTGTGACAGCGTGGGAACAGGGAGATGTGACTAAAATTGTAATGTAATTAATGAAATTAATAAGTTACCGCCATTAACACTCTAATACAAAGCTTTAAGCTTAAAGTGGTTAAATGGTTATAATTGTAAACAGAATTCATGTGTGGCTTTCAATCAGATGCCTTTTCCTTTGTATTTTCTGTAAATGAGATCTATTGCACTTAATAAAGATTCTAAACCAAGCAGCGCTGTGAGACGTTTGTTTATTGATAGACCAGGGAAAAGTGCTTACACTCAGCAGACTTGAAAAATCCAGTGCACGTTGCAGATTTTCTTCCAAAGCGGCTTCTGAAACGGCACAGCTACACTTCTGTGCTTCGCTTTTAGTCAGCGTGTTTTTACAGCTTAGTGCACAAAAAAAAAACCACGGGGTTGCTGGTTCGATCCTGCGCCCCAAGGTACCCCCGGGCGGTTGCTCCCGATGCTGCGTCATCAGTAGGTAAATACGAAAACAGCGTCAAGGCGCTTTGAGTGCCTTAAAGACGGAAAAGCGCTATGCAAGTGAGAGACCATTTCCCGCAGTGTTGGCCCGTAACCTCAAATTAAAAATGACACTGAATAAAAAAGGCCATTGGAAAACTGGAAAGAAATTAAGTAAATTTAAAAATAGTAAAGGACAAATTTAAAAATGAAAAAAAGGCAGCTTTTTATATACATGCATATGGACAGTTTAGCCCTTTCTATGCTACTGTATTTCTACATTATTGGCTGTACCCTCCTCAAAGTTTCACCATGTGACCGTATTTATACTTACATGTTGAGCGCGTTGTAGACACTTACACACTTGAAGAGATATGCTCAAGAGGTTCGCGGTGGAGTTCAGTTCCAGAGGCACGGCCCGGTGCAGAGGCACCGCTGTTTGAGGCCCACGGGCCGGATCACCAGCTCCTTGACCATCTCCACAGTCCCAAATATGGGGAACAGCTCTTCTGTGAACTTGTCGTTGAAAGTGTAAAGGTGGGCGCGCTTCTCCACATCATAGAAGGACAGCTGGCCCTGCTCGTAGTCCAGGTACACAGCCACTTTCCCGGGCAGCAATCTCAGGGGCAGCGAGGTGGCGGGAACCGTCAGAGCCTTCAGATCCGTGCCCCTTTCCAAACGGAGCATCAGGTAACCCGTGTGCGTGTTGAGCGAGCAGAAGCCCCGCCTCACGGCCGACCCCTTCGCCACGCCGAGACGCCAGTCCCGTCGGCCCACCTCCACCTCCCAGTAGTGGCGTCCGGACCGGAAGCCCTTCTGGGCCGCCGCGCACCACCAGCCGTCAAAGCGCTGGCTGCAACAAGGAACGTCCCGGCGCTGCTGGCCACATCGCATGCTCTTCTCGTCAGCAGAGATGAGCAGGTCTGGGTTGGCCGAGTCTGGGTCCAGCGTCAAGTCCTCTGCGGGTACCAGAACCTTAAGAAAATTAAGACCGCCCTCTCTGTCGACACTGCATTTATGAAGAAAGACTCCCACCTGATGCCTCACAAATCCAATTCCAGACTGCAAAGAAACAAAAACGTCATGAAATACGTTCTTTGGAGTTCTAAACAGATAATAATCTTATTGTAATAACTTTATAAACGTACCGCTGTGGGGGATGTATTGAACAGCTTCTGAAAACAGCAAGAAGTGACACAAAAAAAAAAAGTGTCTGCAAAAAGCCTTCAATGATGCACTGACATACACCCACCCAACGCTAGAGCGGCACTTCTTCAGTGTTGCCCCGTGAAAATATACAATCTACAGTATATCTGGTGTAGTTAAGAAGACATCTCACCCATCTTCTGGGTTCTCTGCTTTCTGACCAGCCATTCCTTGGTCACATCCTCCTACAGGAGGCGGGCAATAAAGCAGAAGAAGAAGAAGACACATTTTAACCATTGAAAATGACTTCACACATTAATATACGTAATAATGTTGTTCTATACCAGCCGTGTCCAAATTGCAGCCATTGGGGCCATTTTTGGCTCACGACTGATATTTTACTGGCTAGCAGGACGTTCTAAAAATATTATTTACCAAGAAAAGTACAAAAAACAACACAAGTAAAAATTTAACAGAGACGCAATGCTATGAGAATAAAGTTGGATTATTACAAGAAAGAAACTAAACAATAAATTAAGTTGTATTTTTTGGGAAAAACAAGGTTGTGGAAAAGGTTGTTTTGAGAATAAAGTCAAAACACTATGGGATTAATGCCGTCTTTACAAGAAGACAGTTGGAAAATTGGAAGGCAATAAAAACAGCAGAAATTGAAAAAACAGATGTAATCTTACAAGCATAAAGTCAAAATATCACGAGAAAATGTTTGTAATATTAGGAGGAAAATGGCGTCTTTTCAGTAGTGTAGATTTGAAATATATTAAACAGAAAATACTTTTTAAAGTTCTACAATTGTGAGGAGCAATCAAAATTAAAAAAATGTAATTTTTGGAAAGTTGGGAGGGAAAAAGAAAACGTAATAAAATGATGTGACTAAAGTCATAATACTACAAAAAGAAACTGTATGTAGATTATTGGAGTAGAAAGTTGAAATATTTTGAAAATTCTTTAAAAATCCAGGATAATTGAAGGAGAGAAAAGAGCAAAGTATGTACTAAAAATAGGTTTTCACTTACATTTCTTTTGAAAAGTCACACTTGCGACCTTTCATTAATATTTATTTCTTATTCTTGATTCTATTTCGAGCTACACAAAATCAAATACGGTTTGGCAGATGCACAGCACATAATCAAAGGACAAATTAAACCGAAATGAATTTGGGTGGGAAGAAGACAAGCTTATTTACTCCCACCCCCTATTTGTAACACTAAAGCCAGTTATTTAATATGCATCATATTGTACATGATAATATACTATGTTTATATACCGTCTACACCTGTACTGGTATGTGAATCCTTGCCTGTAGTTAGGTTTCCTTAGTTGGTGCTTCGATACCTTAAGTTCTTATCATGTGTTAGTACCTTCTCAGTTAAATGTTAGTGGGTTAGTTAGACGGTACATTGATCCTTCCGTAGTACCTTTGCACTCTAGTAAGTAATTACCTTGTTAACATTCTGTCTGACTTTCTTAATTAGTTCAATTAAGGGGGAAATTCTTTCTTGCAGTCAGAGAAGGGTGTAGGGGCAAAAGTACTTGACATTCTGGTGAGTCGGAGCTTTACACTTTTGTGTTTTTGTTGCTCCTGCATTTGTAAGCTGTGCCGCTCCTTGTGAGCGTTGCACTTTTTTGCAAAACTCGTCTGCACCGTGTCTTTGCAGCCTCAGGTAATGCTACAATACTAGCAAAACATGCCATCTTCAGACGTGTTTTGTTTTATTGGTAGCGGTTAGAGTTCACAGACCTTGACGAGACTGTCTGCATTCAGCACGGCCAGCAAGACAAGTTCCAAAGCAGGGAGCAGGTTGGGAAGATGACCCCTTTTCCACTGGAACTCCAGGTCGTCCAGCATCATCAGCACGGGCTCACCAGGCCACACTGCGAGCTAGAAGAAGACAGCAGAACATGGTGATTGACTAAAGGCTCTCTAAGTATGACGGAGATGACAGTCAAGGACAGGATTTACTATAATCATCCTTAACTGGCTCACACTTTTAATCACGCCGACACACTTTATCCAGCCATGCTCTCACCTCATGCCTGCTTTTCACCTCCCGCGTCCATTCCATGATGACCCTCTTGTGCGGACCCATGTCGCACTCCCCGCCGGCCTCCAGGATGCAAAGAAGGTGGCCCTTCCAGTCCCTCTTCTCTGCTCGGTGGGACTGGTAGTCTGAGAGGCTGACCTTTGTCTACACAGGATAGACATTTAAGATATTGAAGTGCTATTGATCATCACTCTGACATAGCACAGACTTAACCAATACTATTAAATATCCACTTACTATAATATATATTTGTACAATTAGCATGCAGTGTTAGGGCCACATCAAAAATTCTAAATTCAGTAATTTACCGAGAAAAAAAGAATAAAAGTTGTAATATTACCTTTGACCCAGCCCAAAAGGTCACATAAATCCATAGCTGTCCCAGACAATGCCAGTTAGTATTACAATAACCTGAGATTTCGAGAATAAAGTCGTACATTTACAAGAACAGCTCATAATATTACAAGAGTAAAGTCATAAGTTTACTAGAATAAAAGTCGTAACTTGATGTTACAGGCATTGCCAGAAACCGCTATAATAAGGGGGCCTTACGTGAGGGTACTGGTGAGATGATGCTAGCCCAAGCTAACCAGTTTGCGTCCGATTGCTCTGTTTTGCTGTCCTGTTATAAACGTATGACGCGTGACACGTAAATTTACGAGCTTTATTCTTGTAAGTTTACACATTTGTTTCTCGTAAATTTACGAGTTTTATCCTCAAAAAATTCTGACTCATTTTCTTGTAAATTTTGACTTTTATTCTCATTAAATTATGACTTTTTAAGCGAAAAATTACAACTATTTCTCCTAAAATTATCACTTTTTCTTGTAAAATTACGACTTTTTGATTGTAAAATTACGACTTTTTTCGTATTCATTTTACTGGAAAAAAAGTCGGAATATTTCATGTCACATGTGTCAGAGGGAAAATGGAGCAGAGTTCTTCAGGAAGGAAGGAAACTTTCCTCTTGCTTCTGGCGAGATTTTATTTATAACGAGACAGCAAAACAGAGCACTTTTGGTACAAACAGATTAGCATGGGTTAGCATCATCTCACCAGTACCCTCATGTACCCCCTCCACATAATGGCCCCTTTTCATAGCTGTCTCAGGCAATGCCTGTAACAAAAGTTACAACTTTTATTCTCATACATTTTCAAATTTACTGTTGTAATATTTATATAGTATTTTTTTTTCTTGTGACTTTAGGACAACAGAATTGTAAATTTAGTCAACATTGTTGGTGGGGTTTTTTGGTTTTTTGGAGGGCCCTATAGGCAGAATAGGTATGTCCTTTTACATCAGCGTTGTCCAAAGTGCGGCCTGGGGGCCATTTGTGGCTGGCGGCACATTATAAAAAAATGATTTAGCAAGAAAACTAATAAAAACAAACTGTCAAAAATGGAAAATCAGCCGTAAGTTTGCAAGAATAAGGTGAAATATTATGGGAAGAAAGTAAATAATTTACAAGAAGAAAGTAGAAATTGAAAAGATACTAATAAGGAATGTTAGAAATGGACAGAACTGCTGTAATTTTGCAAGAATAAAGTCAGAATATTGAGAGAAAAACGTCGTATTCTAATGACAATCAACTTCTAATATTAGGAGCAAAAATAATGTAATTTTAGTGGCAAAGGGTAAAGAAAAAAATATGTTATTTTTAAAGTTGTAAAATGAGAAACAGACAAAACAAAATAAAGTTGGAATATTAAGGGAATAAAGTCTGAATATTTGGAAAAGTCCAAAATGGGAAAAAGTACCAAAGTTCACGCTAATATTATAATAATACACTCTTTCATCTACGTCGCCAAGCTGAGATGCATTTTTTTCTTGAAATATTTTTACAAAATATCACTTTTTATGAAATATCCAAGTGGCCCTTGCATCCTTTCATTTTTCAGTATGCGGCCCTCGGAGGAAAAAGTTGGGACACAAGCTCCATACCTCCACTTTCTTCTCCAGCACAGCAGCCCACTCCACAATGAAGTCCCGACACAAGCCGGCGGGCCAGGTGTCCTCGCTGGTCCATATGTGCTGCAGAACGTTTGACCTCTAAAAGACCAGAACGTTATTAAGGTACTTTATTCATACTGGTGAGGTCATAATGGTGAGGTCACCTGGCAGATTTTGTTGAGTTCTCGGGCCAACTCCATAATAAATAACTGACTTTCCACCAGCGGCTCCTTTTTGTCAAGCCTCACTCGCTTGCGGGACTCCTGTAGCCAAAACAGAGCAGAGTCAAAGGCGTTTCGGGGAGAGGCGCGCCGTTCCCGTCGAGCGCCGTACTTTGAGTCGGATCTTGAGCTTCTTGGCCGGTTCAACGAGGAACTGCAGGCATTCTTTCATCATGCTGGACGGCTTTGAGGATGGCGTGCCCTGTGGGGAGATGATAAAAACGCCTGAGGAGGCTGACTCGGCGCACGTCGCCCCACACAAATCAATGCAATGCAATTTGGAAGAGGAAAGCGGGTGAGGGTGGAGCGGCGCAGGACTTGTCTATCACATGGCACTTCACAGTGTGAGCCATAAAAGGCGAAGAAGAGGAGCACATCCACTACGCCAGCTCGCTCCTCCCCCTCCGAACCCTCAAAACCCTGCCCATCTCTCTTCTGTCGCCATTGTGTACATTTTTTTGGACCAAAAAGAGCAAATATGCAGCAATCCAGGGTACTACACACACGCAGGAAAACCCAGAAATGCACAGGAGCTGACATAAGTAGCATTAGGCATAGCATAAAGATATACAGTACAGTATATGACAAGTAGCCAGCAGCATTGCTGGTGCAGTAAGTGGTGATTCAGCAGTCCCCACATCCCCTGAAAGCCGTGCTGCTACAGGAATGTCTTGTTTTCCTTGAAATAAGCCAGAAGATGATTGAATTGAGTCAAAACACTCCAGGAAGGGTCTATAACCGTTTCTAAGGCTAATTGGATATGTATACTCTGTGTGTGTGTGTGTGTGTATATATATATAT